>OU383796.1:4559636-4981941 GCA_910950805.1 Acrocephalus scirpaceus scirpaceus
TGTTGAGAGGGTGACAAAGCCCTGGAACAGGCTGGCCACAGAAGCTGTGGAGTCTCCTTCCCTGGAGATATTCAAACCCTGCCTGGACTCCATCCTGCACAACCTGCTCGGGGGGGACCTGCTTTAGCAGGGGCTGGGCCAGATGAACTCCAGAGGTCCCTTCCAAACCCAACAGTTCTGGGATTCTGTGAAATGCAAAGGGTATTTTAAACATCCCCACCTAGACATGATCCAGCCTAACAAACCGACTTCCAGACAAGAAAGTGATAGTGAGGCATAGATACCCCAAAGAGAAGTCAGTGGAGCTGAGAGCTCGTGCACTCCTTTTCCTCAACCTTTTTACACCAACGAACACAGCTGTTTCTACCAGCCTTGCTATTTCAGTATTTTGGGCTATCACTGCTGCAGAAAAACTTCACTATGCTGTGTTGCCACTTTTACACTATTTTAAAGTTACTTAAATTATTAGTGCTCTGTTTAAAAAAAAAAAAAAAAGAAAAAAAAAAAGAAAAAGTCAGGTGTTGCTATTTGTTTCAAAGCCCCCTGGCCCCCAATCTGAATTTTTCTACTTATGATAGTCCAAACCTTACATAATACTGGCACAAATAATCTTCCAAGAACAACAGATAGCAATGTGCACCTCATAGTTTGCCTTTGTCAATTTGAAATCATGTTGTAGTGCAGAGAGATATTTTAGACCTCCTTCTCCCTTATCTCCAATGTTTTCCCACTATTTTCTTTATGTAGGCACTCGTGATCATGAAACCACACAATGAATCACATCATACCATTAACCTAACTGAAAAGCAAGTACATTTTCTCTCCCAACCCTCTACCTTAGAATTCTTTTTTGACAGATCAAGAAGCTGATCCACTTTATTCTGTAGTAGAACAGTTTTTATCATTACTGAAGTGCTGGGCTCAGCACTTAGAACAGCAGCACTAAGATTGATTGTCTCAAATCAATCATGAAATCTATGCTATCACATCATGCAGTGAGAGGCAAGACCAAGCAGGATCACCTCAATACAGTTCTACAGGCAACTAAATTGAACTGAATTATCCCATGAGTTTAACAAGAGCTTCTTCCAATTCAGAGACACCCTCCTGTGTAACTTCTGCTTTCAGCCTGGAGTCTCTGCAGCTGATTAAATGTGTTGCTGGAGAAGCATCAGGTCCCTACAATGACTGCTTCTTTTAAAGCAATGTCCAATGCCTTATAACAAGGGCAGCTCAGCTAAAGCTGCAATACGAGTTAATCAGTAATTAGCCAGTAATTAGCTTTCACATTCACCAAGTGTATCCTCACCTAGAATTTCATTAGGTCATACAGTGAGGAGTTGCCAACCAACTCCTCATATACAGAGCTTGGCTTCCAGCAAGCAAGACTGCACATATTTCACAGCTCTGTCAGACACAGGAAGGTCAGAAAAATTCATAGTCAAGCTGGTGACAAACAGCACAAGGACTGCACTCTGTGTGTGGATGCCAAGGACTTGGCAAACAGCATTTGTGCCATAATGTCCAGACATTCTGTGACTTATTTCTCTCTGCGTGGGGAGATTCTTGCACAGTCCCATTTCCAGGCTAGGCAATGTCTGTCCTCCCCTGAGCCAGGTTCAGCAGTTCATTTTGCTTAGTTTGTCTCAGCCAACAGCAACACACAGAGGCTACACAAAATGAGAATAAAGTGTCTGGAAAACAAAAGGAAGAGGCTGGAGCTCTTTATTCTTTGGATAGTAGGTATGCACCAACACACAGAGCCCCTAAGTCAACAGCTTTCCATCCCTAAGCCCTTTTATCTTCAGGCTGTAGAGCCTTCCACATACTCACTACCTGACAGTTAAGATTTCTTGAAACACTTCAATCTCTCCTCTAGATGCAAGTCTGCTACATTACCTAGTAAAAAACAGTTTTTCCAGCTCAGGCCACCGGTTTTCTGTACATTTGGTGTGAAATCCTCACTCCACAGAGACTCCCCAAAGAAGTGAATAATACTTAGCCATGCATACTGTCTGCCTGCTCTTTTCCTTATAGAGGAAGAAGAAATGAGGACAGCCTTAAGGCTTCAATGTATCTTTTTCTTTTAGGCTTGAATGGAGAGCTTTTATATAGTGTGTAATAAAGTTAACTACCATAACATTGTCAGATGCTCTGTGTGTTCCCACCCACCTCGATAAAACTGTAAGGCTATTTGTTTAACTTGAGAGAGGCAGCGCGTGGAGATAGGATGGCTGCAGGTCATGAGACAGCAGAAGCCTGTCCTATGAGAGAGGGAAGCTGAGCTGCTCAGAACAGGAGGCTCAAAGAAATCCCGTGGAAGGAAGTAGGGAGGAGTATAAAGGAAAAAATTAAAAGGGGAAAAAAGGGAAAAGACCTCAACAAGCCATGCTATTTGGCAAACTTTGAAGCAATTTAGCAATGCCTATACTAAGGAGAAATGAACATGACTGAGCAAAGCATTTTCAGTAACATAAATGTATCATCAGAGAAGTCATCAACTTCCTGAGGAACCAACATGTTCAACTGATCTCGCCCTTAAAAACTTGCATGGACACTTGAACAATTAATGTCTTTTTTAGCAAAGATTGTACCCTTAGGAAGGATTATATCAAAGACTCTCCTGGATGTGACTGCTTTAACGAGCATCATTTCAGCGATCAATACTAAGATTTCTATGATTAACATACAATACCGATAACTTTAATGACAACCACTCAACCAAGAAAGAACAACACCGTGTCCTTAGGGACATCCTGCCCGGGACAGGACACTGCCAGCACAGCGAGGGGGAAAGCCGCACCTTTATCCCCATTCGAGATCCCTGGCACAGCCGCTGCTCCCGGGCGCGGTGACACCTCGGGCTCCTGTTGCCCCCGGAGCCCCTCACCGGGGGCACCCGATGGCAGCGAGCGGCCGGACCGGCCGAGGTGGCATTGCCGCGGGGGAAGGGGAGGCTCGGTGACAGGGACACCCACCGAGAGCGCCAGCAACGTTCACCCCGCCCTGCAGCCGGGCTGGGCATCACCGCGCCCGGCGCCTTCCGTGTGCCCGGCCCGGGTCCGCCCTGCCCGGCACCGCTCGGGAAGGCTGTGCCCACCCCGGCTCCCGCCGCACCCTCGCCTTCCCGGCGCCGGGGCACTGCCGGGCCGGGCCGCCCCGTCCCTCTCCGGCCGCGCACTCACTGTACTGCGCGATGCGCTGCACGTTGCCGCTGCATGTCTGGATGATGCCGCCGAAGTCCCGGGGCGGCGGCGGCGCCCCGGGGCCGCGGGGGTCAAGCGGCCCGTACGACATGGCCGGGCCGGAGCGAGCGCGGGCCCCGCTGACAGCGCCCGCCCGCCCCGCGCCTGCGCGGCCGCCGCGCCTGCGTGCTGGGGGCGGGGCCAGAGCGCGGGCAGGGGCGGGCGCGGCCGGTGTGAGGGGAGAGAAGGGCAGTGAGGGGAGAGAGTTCCAGTGTAAGGGGAGAGAGTGCCGGAGTGAGGGGAGAGTGCCGGGAGAGTGCCGGAGTGAGGGGAGAGAGGGGAGAGAGGGGAGAGGGGGCCGGTGTGAGAGGAGAGCGGGGACGTGTGAGGGGAGAGAGAGGCAGTGTGAGGGTAGAGAGGGGAGAGGGGGCCGGTGTGAGGGGAGAGCGGGGACGTGTGAGGGGAGAGAGAGGCAGTGTGAGGGTAGAGAGGGCCGGAGTGAGGGGAGAGAGGGGAGAGAGGGGAGAGGGGGCCGGTGTGAGAGGAGAGCGGGGACGTGTGAGGGGAGAGTGCCGGAGTGAGGGGAGAGAGGGGAGAGGGGGCCAGTGTGAGGGGAGAGCGGGGACGTGTGAGGGGAGAGAGAGGCAGTGTGAGGGTAGAGAGGGCCGGAGTGAGGGGAGAGTGGGCTGGAATGAGGGGCAGTGAGAGGAGAGAGGGCCGGAGACAGGGGAGAGAGAGCCGGAGAGAGGGCCAGAGTGAGTAACCGCGGAGTTGTCAGGAGTGGGAGTAGACCTAGAACATCATCCAGCCCCACCGTCCGCCCAGCACTGTCACTGTGAGCTCTCAACCACTAAAACATCACCCAGCGCCAGATCTCGGTGCTCCTTCAACACCTCCAGGGGTGGTGACTCCACCACCTCCCTGGGCAGCCCCTTCCAATGCTTGACAGAACATTTTTTCAAATATCTCACCTGAATCTCCGCTGTCTCGGCTAAAGGGCGTTTCCTCCTCTCACTGCGGGCACAGTAGAAGAGACCAGCACCCACCTCACTACAACCTCTTCTTGTAGAGAGCAATGTGATCCCCCCTGAGCCTCCTCGAGACGTAACAAACACAGTTCTTCATAAGATATATTTTTCTAGAGCCTTCACAAGCCTTTTTGCCCTTCTCTGGACACGCTCTAGAGACATTTACATTTAGGTAAATGTCCTTTTTGAAGTGAAGGGTCCAGAACTGAACTCACAGCGTGGCCTCACCAAGGCTGAGTGCTCTCCCTGGCCCTGCTGGGTTCTTGGGACAGGACGAAGGAGCCCGGGCTGCAGTGACAGCCTGGCCTGGGGTGAGGAGGAGCCGTGCTTCCAGTACCGAGCAATCCCACCAGCAATAATGCAAATGCTTGAAAATCAAGAGTAAAGGAATTTAAGAGGAGATCCCTTTTTGCTCCCTGCTGCAGGAGTTATAGTATTTTAAGGAAAGGACATCCAATCTTTGAATAAAAAAACCTGGGGTCATGCTCTGTAAGAACTTAAGAAGTCAGTGTATGTGTGCATAAAGTGAGAGTGTAAATATTTCTTTGAGAAATGCTTGGTACAACAAAAAAAATCTAATTTCAGAAGCATCCACAATCGGTCAAACTGATGGTAAATACAGAGCAGAGCTGTGGATGAAACTTGTGTGAAAGAGTAAGAGAAAGCTCCAGGGTGACCTTATTGTGGCTTTCCCGTGCCTGAAGCAGCTCCAGGAAAGCTGGAGAGAGACTTTGGACTGGGGATGGAGGGACAGGACAAAGGGGAATTGCTTCCCGCTGCCAGAGGGCAGGGTTATATGGGATATTGGGAGGGAATTCTTCCCTTCAAGGGTGGTGAGGCCCTGGAAAGGAAACTTTCCTGTCTGCCCACCCAGATGCCACTCTGGGAGCCACACTCATACCAACCATGCGACAAAAATGGAAGCGGGAAGATGGGACACGGTGAGCTCATGGAAAGGAGCTTTGCAGAAGGAGTTAAGGTGACAGCAGTAGCTGTTGAGAGAATCCCCATGGTGCTGCTGTAAGCTGAAGCTTAGGGTTTGTTTTGCTTCAGCAAGGATTCCCAGGGCTCCGGCTCCTCGCTCTGTGTTCCGAGGATGCACAGTGTGAAGGTATCATCATCCTTACACAAAGCCCACACATCCCCGTGTCTCTGGAGCAAACAGCGTGGCTGTGGGAAGGATGGGGCCAGCACCTGCTTCTGAGAAAGGACCACAGTGTTGTGACCCCCAGCACTCATCACCCAAGTCTTGGCACTCCACGCCCGAACTCCCCACCCAGCACTCAGCGCCTGACACCCCGCACTCAGCGCTCAGCATCTGGCACCCCGAACCCCACACCTGACACCCCGAACCCCGCACTTAGCACTCCGCACCCAGAGCTCAGTACCTAGACCCTGGCACCCCGCTTTCCGCACCCCGCTCCCCGCATCCTCCACTTGACACCCCGCACCCCGCTTTCCGCACCCCGCTCCCCGCACCCCGCTCCCCGCTCCCCGCTCCCCGCTCCCGCAGCGCTGGGGCCGGACCGGTGGTTCTCGCCCAGTGCCGCGAGGGGGCAGCAGCGCCCCGCGGGAGTTCCCGGGTGGCCCCGAGGGGCCCCGGGGTGACCCGAGGTGGCCCGGGGTGGCCCGGGGTGGCCCTGGGTGCCGGGCCCCTGCCTGCCCACGCTGGTTCCATCAGCACCACGGCTGATCAGAGGTTCCCGTACCAGGGCGAAGTCACCACCCATGGCCCCCAAGCAATCACTCCACAGCACCTGAGCGTCCCTCCTCGCTTGGGGACAGTCATGCCGGGATAGGGAGGACAGGCTGATCACACCCTGTGCATACTCTTTTCTGCTTTACACTGGCTACTCCAAAGACTGACTTCAAGATGCTGCCGTGGCAATGGACCCAGGTATACACAAGGCTTTTCTTCCCCTCCACCCCTACCAATGGCAATCCTCTCCTGTCCCTTCCAAACCCTTTGCCCTGGGCATCAGAGTAGTCCTGGCTTCCCAAGGATGAAGACAAAAGGAAAAGTTAGGGGGTGCTTTCCAGAAAGTGCCAAGATTCCAGAAACTGTATCTTCACTAGAGAGGTCTGAGAGCTATTTTGAGTTAGACGAGTCCATAAAGGAATTCCCATGGGGCTCTGGTGGGCTGAGCTGCCCAGTGCTCAGAGCAGAAGCTGCAGGCTCCCTCCCACTGTTGTTATAGTCATAGATCTGTTGTTACCAGTCTCACACTGGCAGAGTATTCACCTGTTTTTCCTCTGGGATACCATATATTTAAACCCGCAGTCCAGCTCAGGTGATTTGTGGAAGTGTGGTAATGTTCTTTAATGAGAGGCTGTGCCCTCACACCCTGGGCACTATTCCAGTATGCTCAACCTCTCTTGAGCATAACTCAGGTCAGCAGTCCAGAAATGAGGGCCCTGATTGCACATCCTGTGTTAACGAGCCTGCCTTCTGCCTGGTGACCACGTCAAAACTGCCCCAAACATTTCTGTGGAGGATGTGATTCAGGGTGTCCTGCCTGCCTCCCCGATGGCTGAGGGCACCCCAGCTGTGCCCTGAATGCTGGAGCTTGCTGAGCACTTGGGGGCAGGTTTTGCACGGGAAGATAAGGAGGGCTTTTTTCAGCCCTGAAAGCTGTTTATTCTTTACAGCGTACTGACAGCAGAACGGAAAGGGCCTTTTCCTGAAACTGGCTATTTATAAACAGCCTGCGGTGCCGAGCCTTCCCTTGCAGGGCGCCAGGGACTCTTGCAGCTTTTCTTTTGCTGCCTTGAGCTCACCCAGAGATCCTTCAGACAGAAGTGAATAGAGCAGGGCTTGCTGCCCATCTGCTGGAGGCACGCTCCAGTACTGACAGCTTGTAGTAACTCTTTGGAAATGTCAAACTTCAGTGAGTGCCTAATTCAGCCCTAAATCCCTTGGCTGTGCAGTTGGTGCTGTTCACAGCCTGAATTCTTACAAAGGCTTTGTAGGAGAAATTGGTCATTTGTAGCAGTTGTGCCTTTAACGTGTGACACAGCTGGGCTTGTCCAAAGGGACAGATCCCTGTGGTGAAGGGGCAGAAATCAGAAACACTTGTAGCTCTATCTTTCCAAGATGCTGAACAGTGCATTGTTTACTGCATCCACACACTAGAGGAGGGATTTGGCTGCTCCAAGATATCTTAAACACAGCCTTGGAGCCTTGGCTAACTTTGCTTCTCTGTTGTGTGAGTCAGCACAGGCAGGCAGTCAGGACAGCCACAAACCCATGGCTCAAGCACAAAGAACAAACTTACTCCCATTACTGAGCTGTCCCAGGGATCCCCAAAGCAACAGCCAGGCAGAGGTACACAAACTTGGTCCATGCTGGAGGAACACTGGTCTGCTGCTTACACTGCTTTATCAAGGGTTATTCCTGGCTGCAAGGTCAGTTGAGCATTTACAATCCTCCTCAACAGTATCCTTCTTTTAACCCATTGCTCCCAACACCTGTGAAAGGAGAGAGAGACCTTCAAATCTCATCTCCATGAGATGCCTTTCTTTGGATTTTACCCAGTTTGTGTTGGGATGCTGGGCAACACTCTCCCTCCCTCTCAGTTTTTACCCCAGCAGGCCAGTGGCTCTGTGGTCAGTGCTGAGCTCCTTTTCCTTCAGGGACACTGGAATCCTCTTTTGAACCCTGCCAGAAACTCTAAGGAAGTTACAGCTAGGTTTAGTTATTAAAACTACTGTTCCTTTCCTTGGCTAGCTGTGCCCTCTTGACAAACCAGGTTTGCTCTTGGCACTGCTCACAGTACCACAGTGTTACCTGTATTCTCCCACCTGTAGGGATGTGGTGGATTTTGGTTGTGGCTCTGGCAGAGGAGGCCAGTGTGCCTGGCAAAATCCCTGGCAGAGGGGTTTGGATGAGAATTAAAGAATGACACAAAACCATCTGTCCAATTAAATTATTAAATAGAACCCTTCTGTACTTTTTTTTTTTTGTGCTGTTGAAGAAAGGCAGAGGTGTGCAGAGGGATGGGGAGAGGATGGGGCAGACACACAGCTCTTCAGCCATGCAGGGAGAGCCAGATTTCCATGGGGAAATCTGCTTTCTTTTTGCAGCTGAAGCAGCAAGAACGGACCATGGATCAGAGCCAGCAGCGTGGGAGATCAGAAAACTGTTGCATTGAGGTCTCTTCACCCCCCTGGTATTTCAGTGGTCATGAGCAGGTCATGAATGTTTGTAGCAGGCTGAACTTGCAGAATTCCCTGGAAATGTGAACTCAGGGATATTTTTGGCAAATCTGGAAAGGAAATAATAATCCATCTGGAGGCTTCAGGATGCAGCACAGCCCCTGCACATGGAAAGGTCCCACTGCCTCTGAGCTGCACACATACAACTCACACAGGACTTGGCTGACTTGTCAAAACTTTCCTCAACTCACTACAGTGCCTTGCAATCAACTGAATTCTGTATTTACAGTTGAAACAGGAAAAGCAGGACTTGGTCCATACCTTGGTGTAGCAATTATGAAGCAACCTAACGGCAGAATGTAACCAGCATCTGAAAATCGGGAGTGTTGTAACGTGCTGAACAACGGCATGCCCCAGAAGAGCCCCCCAGCATGCAAATCCTGCTGAGATGGAGCACAGTGCAACCACTGGCTTTCTAAACAACAGCACGTTATCAAAGGCTCGAGGTGCAGATCCCTGTTTTCCCTCTTCTTCAGGGCAAAGTCTGATGTGGGAATTGGGCTGGGATCAGGTGCTTTGGAAAGCAGTCACTTGCAAAGCTTTTACTATGGGCTTAGTCCTTTGTGTCTGGAATATCACTTGGATTTGGCAAAGAGCTGCTTTCCCTAATCCCTGCTCATGCAGAGACACCTGGAGGCTCCTGAGAATCTCTGCTACACTAGGGACTTGGGTTCAGCAAAGTGGGAATTCTCCCTGGGAATGCTCCACAGCGGGATCCTCAAGGGCCTCCAGCCTGCCTGCCTGGCCTGGGGGATATAGAGCCCCTTGCATTGCTCCTTCTGACTGTGATGTCCTTCCCCATGATCCAGACACCTGAGAGATGGAACAGCAATCAGCAAGCATGAGCCAGAGCCTTGCCTGTGTATCCACACCAAGGCCTGAGCTGGCCCCTCTGGATGGTAGATGGGGACATGTAGATGAGTGGTGGAGCTTCCACTGCCCCTCCAGCAGTGCTTCCCTGTGCAGATGGTGGAGAAGGTGCAGCCCACTTTATCCCAGTCTTGGGCATCATGGGGCACATTCTGTGATGTGTCAGAGGTGTGTGTCAGCTCTTCCCTGTGTCACACATGGACACTGCACTTCACTGAGTACTGGTTCCTACCTGGGGAGAACATGTTTTGCAAAGGGACAAATCTGCCCTGTTGTGACTCCAGATTCCATTTGGTGCATTGTTAATAAAAAAGAGCTGAATTGTTACCTGTTTTTCACACTGTTTTCCCTGGACAAACCTGTTGCCTGGTTCTTTGCCCTGCTACTGGCATTGCAGGGTAAATCCAGGAAGAAAGGACAGGACAGGACAGGACAGGACAGGACAGGACAGGACAGGACAGGACAGGACAGGACAGGAAAGGAAAGGAAAGGAAAGGAAAGGAAAGGAAAGGAAAGGAAAGGAAAGGAAAGGAAAGGAAAGGAAAGGAAAGGAAAGGAAAGGAAAGGAAAGGAAAGGAAAGGAAAGGAAAGGAAAGGAAAGGAAAGGAAAGGAAAGGAAAGGAAAGGAAAGGAGCAGGCTGCCTTTTGGATGCAGTGTATGTAAGCACAGTGTATGAGGTGCACCTGAGCATGGGGAATTTCCTCACACATGGCACCTCCATTGATGGCAGAGGTCAGGAAAAGGAGAAAAGAACGTTTTCAGGCTCAGGTTGCTGCTGGATGTGAGTGTTGGCAGCTGAAGGAGGATGTTCCTTCATAGATGTCACATACGTTCAATCTATGACCTTTGCCTGCCTCTGGCTTTCTCATTCTTACCCAGTGCCATGGCAGTGCTGTGTAAGTCACACCAGCCCTCACAGTGCACTGCACCAGGCAGATATGTATTTTTTAAAATTTGAAATAAGCTGTTTTCTTGAAAGCCCCAAGCCCTCCATTCTAAAGATTTGGCTCTTACAGCAGAAGCCAAGAAAGGCTCTAGCATCCTTTGCTGCAATCACAGACCTCTTATTCCACTGGTCTACCAATGTAGTCATATGTAGGATGTCAGAGATAGCCTCATCAGCATGTGCTTGTGAATTGAGGGTCTGGAGGAGGGAACAACACAGACATTTCTGGCAGTCACACAGCCAGACTGAACTCCGGTTTCTGTTGTGAACAACAAAGCACCTGGTACATGGGATGCCCTGCCTGGTCCCCTCACCTGAAGGCATTTTGCCTCACTGTGGCAGCTGTGAGACTCTTTGTGTTCTCTTTGCGATTGGCTTCTTGAATCCAAATTGCTCCTTTTCCTTGGCAATGCAGTGAAGCAGTGTGATTGTCAGGGAGCCCAGGCTAACAGGCAACAATCAAGGCGCTCAAGTGCTGCCCAAATACAGAGTGTGATGGAGTTGGAGGTGGTGAAGTTGTGCTTTTCTTGGGAGCTGACACTGACTTTGCCTCTTGCCATACACCCCAGGAGCAGTGCTGGGATACAGGGAGGGACTTACCTGTAAGACAGGACTGGAGCTGATGTGTTCCCTGGACTGTGCTGCAGGTACCAGTGTTTGTGTGATGGGTACCCTTAGCAGCCAGTTGTATTCGAGGCAGGTGCTGTGAGTTGTTTTGGGACTGCACAGGATGACATCAGGCATAGCCACAGTTTCATTTTTACAAGTGGTTAGTATTTGACCAGGAGCATCTCCAGTTTTCTAGAGAAGAAAACCACATCTGAGACAGTTCTGTTGTAGCCAAGAACATGAAAGTTATTTGAATATTTCTTAGTAACTGTGTTTTGGAGTTTTAGGGTGAGGTAAATTGTAAAATCCCCTTTCTTCCTCACCCCTCTGGAAGTCCAGAGGATCCATGGGCAAAGCCAAGATGTCACAAGAACAAACTGTATTCTTACTCTGGCTATTCTGAACAGGAACAAACCACCCCCAGAAGTGTGCTGCAGTGAGACAGAGCAAAGCTTACCCCTGCTCAAGGACACTCAGGCTTTTCTCTAAAGGCTTGAGGAGACAGCAGTGCAAAAACTGTGAGGTCCCAAGATGGCAGCATGGAGAAGAGGAGCAGATGGGACTCCTCACTCCAAACTTCTGAGGCAAATGCAAACCCAGCAATATAGAATTTAAAAGAATGAAGAAATGGAGCCCTAAAACTATAACAAAATCCAGCCTTGAGCTCAGGAGTGTGTCACCCTGAATGTCACAGGTGTGACTGCTTGTTCCTGGAATACATGCCATAGGATGGAAGCCATCCAGGATGTCACAGGCAGAGCCCTGTCTCCTGAAGCCAGGGTGGAGGGGAGGTTCATTGAGGGGAGGCTCAGGGCAGAGCTGTGTGGTACCACCCTGTGAGCAGCAGAGAGGGAGGAATGGCTCAGGGCAGGACCTGGTTGGGCTGCCCAGCTGCAGGGTGGGTGGCAGAATGTTTGCATTGAGGATGGCCCTGGCAGTTGTCTGAGCTTGTGAGCAAACCAAGGGATAGAACTGGGGCACAGTTTTTAGGAACTGGGTATTTAGGCAACACTGGCACTTGTGTTTTAGATGTGGGGGTGGCCACACACCACCTCCCAGGCCAAGAGTGAGAGAGAACCCTCCAATACATGCAAACATGGCTACAGTATGGTATTAACCCTTGGGAGAGAGATCTGGAATCTCTGCACAGGTCTCCAAATATAGTGGCTAAGTGCCTGTGCCAGCCAGCAACCAAGGGAAAGGGAGAAATTAAGAAAGAAGAGCAGTACAGCACCAAAACAAGGTTCCAAACAAATCCCATCCCCCCAAGTTTTCCAAATCTGCCTGGACAAAGCCTTGGGCAGGCTGCCCTGCCTTTGAATGCAGTCCTGCTTGGAGCAGGGAATTGGACTGAATGACCTCAAAAGGTCCCTTCCAGTCTAAATATTTCTGCGGTTCTGTGATGGGTGTTTGAAATATAGAACAACCAGACCTAATTATAGCATTGGAGAAATCCATGACACATCTATCTACAGCTTAAAGCAGCGCTGTTCCCTCCCCCATCCTGTAAAGCTAGAAACAGGGCAGGAAAAGGTGATCACAACCTACAACACACAGTGATTCTTGGACAGGGAGACACTCAGGAGGGAACACCTCAGGAGCTGCAGAATCATTACTAATGTGGAGAAGATGAACAAGAAATGATTGGGAATCTGGGGACATTGAACAAAGTGAGGGGGTGGCAGGTTTAAAATGAAGAGGAGCTTAGGGAGCTTAAGCTTCTTACAAAGACCTTGATTTCTCCCTTGTGGATTTCATTGGCACAAGACATCACTGAAGGAAAATACATCTATGACTTAAAAACAAACAAACCCAACCAAACCAAAACCCCCTCAAAACCCCCTCCAAAACAAAACAAACAAAAAGCCCCTGTTTCTGAGTCAGGAACCTTTGATTCAGATCTTTTGAGCCACAGATCAGTGGTTTTGGTCATACAGAAATGTTCAGGTATCCCTGAGTGTCCATGTACCTGCCATACTGTCAGAAAGAGCTTCAATGAGCTACACATTGCCTGCAGAAACACTTCTGTTCACTCAGGGTTGACCCTGGCCTCTGCTAAATCTGCAGAGATCAGCAGATATCTCCCATCACACTTGGGAAAAATAATTCCCTGTCATCTTCTCCTTGACTTATATTATAAACTTCTGTTGCCCAGCTTCTTCCAGACTGAGGAGTCCCAAGTTATTCTGCATCTTCTTCTGAGAAATATTACTCTGCCTCAGTTGTTTCTTCTTTCTCTACTGTTTCTCTAGTTTTACATCATTTTTCTCTGAACAGACCAGAATTTTGGACAATTCACCATCATGGGCAGTGCACAGGGTGCAGCTGAATTGTCTGATGGTTCTGTAGGGTGTTCACTGTTTGATTTTACTTTTCATTCATCTTCTAATGGTTTTCTAGTTTTCCTTTTCCTTTGTCTTATCCTGAACAGCAAGCTGAGTTTTTCATAGAAACGTTTATTGCAACACTAAGATCTTTGCTGAGTGGCTGTAGCTAGTTTAGAGCCCAGCACTGTGTGAAGTCAAGGAGGATTAACCCTTTAGCCATCATTTTGTATTTACCAGGCATTGCTCATGTTATTGCCTGGGCACTCACTGTTAGCAGATCCTCCACCAGCTCTGCACCAGACTTTCACCTTTGTAACTCTACATCACCCTGACCTATCAACAAACTTCATCACCCTGAGAGCACGTGGTCAGAGACAGGGATGTGGAGAAGGGCCTTGTCTTTCTGTGCTTTCACACTCACATGCTCCCAGAGCATTTTCTTCTTTGTGGCCGACTGCATGGTTTGTACCCTCCTAAAACCTGAGTGAGTATCTCCTTAGGAGGTGAAAAATATCAGATGTCCCTTAATTACTGACATACCACATATGACTGCAGCTACTGACTGAACATGTCATACACTGTAGAATTTTGTGATGCTTATTCTTTTTCAGAAAGTCTAAAAAGGCTAAAAGTCTGTTTTGAATCTGACGTCCCTACACTATCCCCAATTATATTTGACAAACAAATGATACATTTCTGACTATAAAAGTTTAAACATAATGAAGTGCTATCATGCTCGGCTAGAGAACTTAGACTTGTATGCATTTTTCCAACAATCAACCTCAAGCCCTGGACATCACACAAATAGCAACAAAACCTATTTGGAGCGTTACAGAGGATCCAGCCTAGGTGAGGGGACAGGGTGTGGTTTGAAACTCCCCTCTTCCACAATACAGAAAATAATCCCCTGGTACCTCAGAGGAGAGGTGCTTGTCTGTAAACACAGACTCTCCATGTGAGGAGTTCACTCATGTGCCCTCAAATCTCCCAAACCAATGGGCACTGTCATTCAGCAGCAGCGTGCAGTGCTCTGCAGAGCCTGTCAGTCCCTGCCACAGCTTTGGGGATCACCCTGCTGCCCTCCTGCCTGGTGTGGGATGGAGAGCTCAGTGTCAGCTGGATGGGAAAAGCAGAACTCAGCCCTGTTATATTTTTGGTGACCTTTGAGGAACTCGCCTGCAGATCCAGGTAGCTGAGTTGTCCCATTGTGCCACCTGGCTCCTCTGTTCACAGTGTCCCCTGCCAGGGGGGCAGGCAGGGTGCACCACACCTGAATGGAGAGGGAGACCTGAGCTGTCCAAGGAGCAGCTTGTGCTGCTGTACAGGTCCTGTGTGCCTGATCCAAGGCATACAGAGCCTGCAGCACCTGAACTGAGAAAGAATTACAAAGGAGGTGATCACAGCACTTGTCCCGTCAGCCCAGACAGAAGCAATAGGCTTCAAGCAGAAATAAGTGGTTTTGACCTGGGTTTTCTAGAAAATCACAGACTGACCACACTTTAACAGGGTTTTTTGGGGAAATGAAGGGGTGACATACTCAAGAAGCATTGAAATAATCTTAACTAAGCCTGCTGGGACAGACTCCCAAAAAAATCCCGACTGAACCCCCTGTCACTCCACATTATCAGTTCTGATTTAAATCAACAGCACCTTTCCCAGTGCACTGCACTGCCCTTGGAGAGGATGTACAGACATGTTCCTCTGGCCATCAAGTGCCAAGCACTTATCACATAGAAACTTGTTCCTGGGAAAGCTCTGCAGAAATTGCCCATTTCATAGTCCTCATCTGTGAGCTGGACACAGCTCCCCACTTGTAACTGGGACCCTGTAGGTTACAGTGGTGTGTACCACAGAGCCTACACCCCCCAGGAACTGACAGCCTGGAAAACGCTTATTTTGTGGTTGAATTACTTTTATTCTGAGGTTGCCAACTCTTCACTGCTTACCTACAACCTGCAGCTGTACAGACACAACAAAGTCCTTCCAGCTCTCAAACAGCCCATTGCCACAGAGCTGACAGCTTAAGCAGGGTTCTCCCACCTTCAACTGAAGCTCCTCCAGTAAATTTTTTGACCAGGTCTCCAGACTGTACAGGCATAACCACCAAAAGGATGGGACTTTAACAACTGGTCTTGAGTTGTGCAAGGAACAAGACCAGGGGACACTGACAGACAGTTCAAAGTGGTTCAGCCATTCCAATACTAGCATCCACAGCCCCACTACTACAGGGCAGGAAAGGAACACTCGGGTTCCTTTCCCTCAAGTCTGCAAGGGAATTGGCTGGAAACATTTTAAAAGAAAAATCTAAGCCCTATAAGAGTAGTAGAGCAACGGCTGTCTTGATTTTTGGAGCCTTTGTGGTATAGAAAACTGCAGCAGAGCTGTAGCCCAGCTGCCAGACGTGCACTCAATCTGGAAGGAGTCACCACCCACTTGTCCCAGCAGCTCTAAATGATCTTTAAGTCCTTTCCAACCCAAACATTTCTACGATTCTATCACCTGGCTCAGCCAGCAAAAGCAGCCACTCTACAACAGAGCAACACCATCCACATCTGTCACTTCTCAGTACAGAGAAGGAGCACCTCATCCTCCCAGCCGCACTTCAAGGGCTTAATTCCAAGCATTAATCTAGAAACCCAATCCTTTCAGCTCGAATATCAGATAGGACACACAAGTGACGGGGCCAACACCAGCAGAAGCAAAGGCAACACTTCTCCCAGTGTTCCACAGCCTGGAGACGGGCACTGAACAAAAGCACACGGGAGATATTTCAGCTTTTATTCGCAAATCCATCCGTACATTCCGACTCGCCGAGCGGCAGCTGCCAGGGGCCGGCAGCACCAGGGGGCAGCAGCAGCCAGGAGTCACCGGAGCTTCCCCAGCGCCGGGAAACAGGAGCCAGCGGAGGAAACCAAACCCCGCCGCCTTTTACATCTCACCTTCTCTGAGCAAGGGAATTGGAAATCGAGTCATCTTTATCACATTCAGAAAGGTGTTGGATTTAGAGTCCTGCGCGCTCAGCATAACGATCTCGAGTTGAAGTGACTATTCTGCAGAGCAGCCTGAAAACTATCCCGGGCTTGCTTTTCCCAAAGCCAGCATCTTAAAGCTGCAGTACTCTCCAGGCATCTTTCCCAGCAGTCCCAAAGCCAAATAACAAAAGGAGCCCTTGCAAATAAATAATCACAGGAAAATAAATAAGATTAGAACTGAAATATACAGTTACATGGTCTTTATTTGGTTTCAGAGGTGGAAAAAAAGTGGAGCCAGACTGCAGCTTTAAGCCTCATGCCTGAATCAACCTCAAACACTTGGTAAATTTTACAGCTGATTAGCAGTACAGGTCCCAGATCTGAAGTTCCACGATGAACATTTAGGCACAAACGCACACCCTTCCCCAAGGCATACTTTATTTTTGCGAGTTAGAAAAAAGCCTGCTATGGGGAAGTGCCCCTTCCCGAGCTGAACAGACATGACTGAAGACCTATTGACTGTCACAGTAAAACATCCCAACAAATAACTAACCCCACCCATGGTTGCAAGGGAAAACTGGTTCAAACCATGCACCAGGGAGACAATTCTCTCTCAGGATCCTTCAACTCCACTGGCACCACAGAATCCACGAGCAAATCCAGCTCCCAGCAGGGCTGCCAGCTGCCTATCGCTTCTTGTGCTCCAAGCCTAGTTGAGGAAAGTCGTAAGTCCATTATTTCTACTTAAGCCAGAAATCCTGTTAATGTCATTTAGAGGCAGTTCTACAGCAGGAGCTCTTGATCTGCTCTCTGTTTGGGGAGCACCAACCCCCTCTCCAGAACCTCCCACACAGAAAAAACACACAGAAGAGAAAAGCAATCCATTGCAAGCCAGTGTCCGATGATTGTCCCTTTGGGGAGGGCAGGAATCCAGGACAGGGCAAGGCAGGGGAAGGGAGCAGGATGGCAGGTGGGGAAAAGTTAGAAACAAACTCAAAACCACCAAGACACAAGGAGGAGCTCAAAACCCCTCAGCAACTGATGGCACTGGGTTGCTGTTTGCTAACAAAGTCTGAAATGAAGTCGAACTCGTTCTGTCCCAAGAATAACTCTGGCAGCTCCTGAATCCGGTCCAACCCCAGTTCCAGGACAAGGGATGTCAAGACCTCCTCATCTATAAGATCAGTGTCCATAACATTCAACGTCAGCGCCGGCGAGGGCATGTGCTGCATGCCCGGGTGCTGGCCCGGCCCCACTCTGTACTGCTGGCCACCGGCTCCCATGGGCCCGTTGCTCATGCCCAGCGGGTGGCCCTGGTACTGGGTGTTGAGTTTTTGTAGGTGCATGCTGGCCATGAGCTGCTGGGTGCCCACCGGCCCCATGTACTGCTGCTGCTGCCCCGGACCATTGAACATCATCGCGTTCTGCATCTGGTGGTGACCCATCTGTCCGCTGAGGCTGGGTCTCGGCCTCATGGCACCGTCCATGCCGGCCCCTCCGTAGGGCATCATCTGAGCGGCGGCAGGCAGCGTCCTCAGCACATGCTGCCCGTGCTGCGGGGGTCCCTGCAGCCCGCTCACCCCCATGCGGTAGTTCTGCAGCCCGGCGCCACCGTGGCTCATCGGCATCATCATATGCTCGGCCATGGCTCCAGGTCCCTGCGAGGCGGTGACAGCGGCTCGGGCACGGCTCCCGGGGACGGCACCGCGTCCCGCTCCCTCCGAGCCGGCTCCGACAGAAGATCCCGGAGAGCCCCCACCTCCGCCCGGGGGGAAGGCAGCGCTCCGCTCCGCTCCCTCCGCTGGAGTCCGCCGGCGCTGCGCGGAGCACGGGGAGCCTCAGCAGGGCCCCGCCGGGAGCCGGGCTGTGCCTGCGCCGTACGCACCGCTCCGGGGCTCCGGCGGGCAGCGGCTCCCCTCTCCGGCCGGGCTGGGCTCAGCTCCGCGGGCTCGGCTGAGCTGGCCGGGAGCGGCGGCCGCGCTCCCGCAGTTATAGCGCTGCGGGCGGGGCGGGCGGGGCGGCCCCGGCGCCCATTGGAGCTCGGGCGGGCGGCCCGGCCCCGCGGCACGGAGGGAGGGAGGCACGGCGGGCTGGCTCCTAGCTCTGCCCGCTCGGCAGTCCGCCACTGCATCCCCGTGGCACGGCAAGCGGCACACGTCGGCTCTCTAGAGTCGCCTCTCCGCTGCCTTCCTCCGCACAGTGCCCCTGCCCAAGTGTTTGTGCCCGCTGACACTGGCTGGCTGGGACCCGGGTCCCACTGCGGGGCTTGTCCCTATTTATGCTGAAGGTTGCACCTTTGTCAGGTGCTCCCAGGGCCGAGGTTAGTGCCCGGGAGTAGTTGGTGGCATCAGTTGCTTACTCGGTCGGCAGCATCCTCCTAGCAAGGATGCACCAACCTTCCGAACACAGATGGTACTGAGGATATTGTACACACCGGGGTTTGCCGGTCTGGCTGTCTGCAGCAGTTCTTTTTCTGTCTTTTAACTGTCTTCTTCACCTCGGAGGTGAGCTCTGTCTCACGGGCTCCCAGTGCAGCCCACATGCCCACCTGCTGAGCTCTGCTAGCCAAATTATCTCACCACGGGCCTGGACTACAGCAGCTCTGGTGCTCTCTTGACGTGGTGCGTTCCAGTAGTGTGTGAAACAACAGCGGTGATCTTCCTTGCCTGCTTTGTGTTTTGAAGGGACCTAGAGACTTCTTTATAAAAGATATTAGTGTTGCATAGTTACCTGCTTGGAAGGCAGGGAACGACACAGTTCAACTTGCTTCCCCAACTTCATTCTTTGTCCTCTCCCGGACAGCTCTTAACCAGAGCATTACAGACCATGGCACTGGTAGTGACAGGATTTTTCTGCTGGCTTGGAGCAGGTTGTTCCGTGTTTTAAGTGTTCTGCATGTTCACAGTGCTCACAGACCCTGGTGAGCAGAGGAAAGGTCTCAGTCATGCAGCGTGGGCACCTTAGGGGAGTTCTGAGCCATGGTACTGACCCAAAGGGTTACCTATAAGGAATATTTCTGTATCAAAACACTTTAAACCAGCAGCTCAGAGCAGGTAACACCTGGGAGCCTTCAGCTCCAAGATGTCAGCAGCCAGGAATGGAAAGTGTCTTCTCTTACCTGGACAGAGCACAGGGCCATAAATCTCCAGGATATTCTGGGAGTTGCTTTTGTTTGTGCCACCTTCTGCCTTGTTAGGTGGCTGGGATAGGTTTCAGGTGTTGTTGGTGAGCCTCTAGCTGATGAATCAGTTGGCTAATTGTTCAATATAATTACGTAATGATTGTTTTTTAACTCTAGAGATTTTGACAAATGCATTTTTAGTACTAATAAACACACGCTCACATACATATACCGGCCTGCCTACAAGTTCACATGCAGATGCACACCCAGCTGAGGAATAAATGCTTGGGGAGTGTCTGCCCTTGTCTTTTCAGAGGCATCCAGCCATGAAAACATCTCTCACTTGGAGGAGAGGTGTGGTGTGTCCTGCAAGACCTGGGCAGGGGCAGGAACTCTTGGACACAGGAACAGGTGGGAAAGGCTCTCCACGGCATTTGCATTACTGAAGACCCCAAAGGTGATAAATTGCCCTTCATTTTGGAAACAAAGCAGCAAATGAGAGAATGTTCTTGTTGAACACGAATAGGAAGGTCCCCTCTGTCTCTATCCTCACTCTATCCTGCAAGGGTAAGACCAATCATCCTCTCATCCAGTGTGAAAATTGTTTGACCAGAAACAGAGCTGTGTGCCAGCCTTGTGCCATTGTCCCTAAATGTTTCTCCTGGGGTATTTGAGAAGAAGCAGTGCCTGCAGGAAGGGAAGGACATGGGAGGATGGGAGGCATTGCAGTGGGTAGAGGTGTCCAGAGATCCACAGCTTCCATCTTTGCCACGTGTGTGCCAATTTCCTGTGCTTTCAGGGCTTTTCTTGAACCAGTAATATTTTATTTTCAGGGACCAGCTTAGATGGTCCTGCTGCAATTCACACTGCCCCAGTTGGTGTCTGGAGAGCAGAGCTGGGAAGGGCTGGCCAGCTCTGGGAGCATCCCTCACTGCTCCTTTTGGCCCAGAACAACCAGTGGGTCCTTGTTGTGCAGAGGATTAAGGCCCCAAACCACTGCAGCCATATTTACAAACACTGTGTGTGACCCATCTAACCCCAGCCGTGTGTCTGTCCCCTCTGCCCTGCCATCTGCCACCAGCCCAAGGACAGACTGGCCTTTCTGGGAAAGGGGATAAACTGCCAGATCCAGCCCTTGGGCTGCTGGCCCTGACTGAAGTCACCACATCAGCCACCTCCATCAGTGTGTCATTGATGGCTTCCTGACACGGGACTTCCCCAATGTCTTGGGGTGATTTTATGATGATACTTTATTCCCTAATTGTCTGCTTTATGCCCAGAAATTGCTGCTGTAGCTTTTTGATGGGCCCAGGGCAGGGAGCCTTGGGCTCCTGTGTGGTTTGGTTCAAACCCTCTCTCTCTGGTGTGCTCAGGCTGTGGTGTGCACCAGGACACTACAATGTTTCTTTTGTTGGATTAGTTTTTTTGCCAGCTTGAAGAAAGAAGTTTTTTTCCCCTTCCCCTAACCTGGAGGCAGTACTGGGAATCCTCTTGGCAGCTTTTTGGGTTTTTATTCCTTGAACTGTTTTGGCTTTGATTTTGGTTTTTTTTTTTGGTCCATCTGGGGAGCTGGTGGGGGTCATCCCAAACCCAAGACCTTGGTGAAGCTGAACCAACACGAGAAAGGACACCAGAACCTAGCAGCTTTACCTGCTGTGAGGAGGAGACCCACGCCAGGGAGGTTCCCATCTATTCAGAGGCTGAATGAGCTCCTGTTCCTCCCCTTCCCTGTGACCAAGGGGGACAGCCACCATCTCTGCCTCCCAGCCACATGGTCTGGAGAGGCGTGGGGGTTAGGGTTTTGAAATTTTGATATCTGGCACTTATTCAATCCTTTCCTGTGCCTTGTGGGCACCCCTTTGTTCTTTGGTTTGCCTTTTTTTGTTATTAATAAACAGTTTTGTTGGTTTTTTTCACTTTCACCCACTAGTTGAAAGGGATTACTGGAACCCTTCTCTTTAGAGGAAACACTAATTTCAGACAGTTTTCTCCTAAATTTGTCTACAAACCGAGACACCCAGGTCTGTACTGTACTGGCTGTACTGGTATCATCAGCCCTGTGTTATCAAGGGTGCATTACCCAGGCTGGGAATTAGTCAGATTGTTGCTCCAGTGGCACCAGTTTGCCCCAGTATGACTGGGGATGTGGCAGCACTGCCCATGTGCCTTTGTCCCAGGTCAAGCATCCATGTGGGTGTGCAGAAGTTCAGGGATCTGACCACCAGCACATTGCAGATCTTCTCTTTCCCCTCTTAGAAGGCAGCCTGATCACAGCTCTGTGTCACCTATGGTTTTGTTTATCTGAGGTGTTCCCTGCACATATTTGATGCCTTCATCATGCATTGGCTGTGCAGCTCCAGTGGTATTCCAGTGGTGAATCCCTGCCCGCAAGCTCCCCAGGGATCACAGGTAGCACAGCATGAGCTTTTTGTAAGCAAAGAGTTTTATCTTGGAAGGTTCACCAGCCCATGGCCAGCTCCTTGCTGGTGGTTCAGGCTCCTGGGAAGAAAGAGAGGCCACAACCCAGGCAGAGGGAGGCCAAAGAGATCTGTTGGACTTGGAGGGTCCCAGAGCCCACAGTGCCCACCCCACAGGTCCTGCTTTTCCCTTTCTGGTGGAAGGTTGCCATGATCTGGTTCCTTCAAGTCCTGCCTGGGGGCACGTCTGCTGCCTCTCCCCGCACTGCTGAGGGGTTGAAAATTTTCCTACCTAATGTTTGACTGTCTTGGGACATACAGTTTAATCAAATATTCACTATCAGCTGCTGAAGGTCTCTATACCAGATCTGGAAGGATCCTAGGGAGTCTCTGCTGCACATGTAATGCTTTCCCAGCAGGTTTGTTTATTGACAACCAGGAGGTGAGAATAGGGTGCAATGCACTGTTGTTTTTCATTTGTTTAAGGACCATCACAGTTTTCAAACCTGAACTCTGAAGCTGAGAAGTCCAGCAGAGACTATGGTACTATAAATACTGAACCAGGAACAAATCTGATGGAATTTCTTCAGTTTGGCCTTAAATAAGTATGTCAACAAGCCAAGATTTAGAAGTTAAATTAATATTTAATCTTCTTTACACTGTGCCACACTTACAGGTGTCTCTGACAAAGAGAACTGGCCAACAGCAAATTCTTTGAGACACCCTGTTGCCAAATCTATTTCTGCTCCCCAGATGGGTCTGACATGGATGATTAAAGTGACAACCACCATTCACTGGGCAGGATGTGGGGAATCTGTGGTTCCATCAGGGCCATGGGTGCCAGCATGGCCCAGCATGGAGCTGTGGTGGATCTGAGCTCCCTGGGGGCTCTGAGAAGGGCAGAGCAACATCTCTGGGAAGGTGCCCCTGACACTGCCTGCCTGGGGATGGGTCTGTGGAGTTGTCACCCCACAGGTGATTTACAGGGAAGGACTTTGCCCAGCACAGTCATGGTGTTGTACATGTAGGGCAGGAACAGGCTCGTGCCAGCATGGAGCTTCCTTGAGCAAATGCCTCTTAGGTGAGAGAGATGGGATGAGTGTGGGCTTTCTCATTTCTCTGAGAGAAGCTATGGGTGTGCAGCTGGAAAGACTTTTCATTAAGATTAACAAAAAAAAAAAACCCAGCAGATATTAAGGAGGAATAGCAAATGGCTCCTCTCTGGGCACAAGGACTGCACAGCCACACAGCAGCCACACAGCAGCCACACAAGCATTCATCCAACAGCAGCCCCAAATCTCCTCTCCCTGACTTCTGCCTGGTAAAAGCGTCCTCCAGGAGAGCAGAATCCAGGTGCTACATTAACCTGTGATCCTCTTCTGCATTTAGATGGAAACACTTCATAAAAAGCAGGAGGTGCTGGGCAGAGCCAAGGGGTGCAAGCAGCCCATTGGAGGGGGCAGAGGGTGAGCTGAGCCCTGACAGCCCCACTGGGTGCAGGGACTGGTCTGGGGACTGGCCAGCTCAGGGGAGCCATTAACCCTGCTGGGATACCAAGGATGGGAAGGCTGTGCTTCCTCTCAGCTCTGTGTGAACCTGCCAAACGTGCAGGTGGTGGGGGTGCAATCTTGCACAGCTTCCTGTGTGCACTGATGGGGGCCCCTCCGCAGCCTCTCACCTGCCAGGGCCACTAAAGGGTGCAAAGGTGGCTGAGGCCAGAGCCAGGCAGGAGGGGTTGGTGCTCCCTGGGGAGGGCAGACACAGCTGATCCCAGCTCCTCGTGTGCTCCAACCACCAAGCTGGCTTGCCCAGCTTGTAAACAACTTTTTTTTTTTTCCTCTGGGCTAATCTTGCTCTGTGGGGGCAGATAACATCACTGGAATTTTTCCAGTGTCCTTTGCAAGAGCCTCCCTGCTTTGGACTTTGGCTGAGACGCACATGAATGAGACACGAGCTTCCTCAATTGCTTTCTCTTGTTTGCTTTCCTCTGGGCCTGCTTCCTGCTCTGCTCACTGCTGATGGTTCCTGGTCACATGGAGAGTGACCAGAGCAAGCTCAGCACCCCCTTGTGCTTCCCTGGATGTCCCTGTGGGGCTGGGGCCAGGATGCTGGCAGGAAGCAGGAGGGGCAGTGGGGTCTGGGCTCTCCTCACTAATGCCCTGCAGAGTGGGGCTGGCACTTGGTGAGCTCCTGCTCTGCGTCCTGACTTTTTCCAGGGCAGCTGCTTTGGGTTTAGGGCTGTACCATGGCTGAGGTGGGCTGCACTTCAGCCTCAAAGGCCCAAAGGGGTTCTTGTCCTGTGGCAGAGCCAAACCCAATACAGGTGGTGTGGTAGCTGAGCCCCAGCCCACACAGCTGCCTGTCCCCACCCTGCCCAGAGATTCCATTTATTGCCCCTCAAGCCCTCAGGGACCTCCCTATAGGGTCTGACAACAGAAATTCCGTCCTGCTTTGGAGAGGGCTGGCAGCCCAAGCACCGCTCAGCCATGGATGAGCCTGGCCCAAAGGGCTCCAGGTGCTGCTCCGAGCACGGCAGGAGCAGGCAGCCTGCCAGACCAGTCTGCCAGCACAGCCTCTGACATGCTGCAGGGCCGCCAGTGTCACCAGCTCCTGTCTCAGCAGGAGTGGAGCACGTGTCACCACTCACCTCTTCCCCGTGCTGTCATCCCTCCCCAGCACTGTTCTGTGGATGCTGCAGCCAGGGAAACTGAGGCACTGACCTTGTCCTGCTGCTGGCCACAGCTGAGCCACCAGCCTGCACAGGCCTTGCTTGTGCTCTGTTGGTGTTTCCCATTTCTCTTCTTCCTTTCCACCTGGGAGTTTTCCAGGTTCCTGTATGGAGTCTGTGGTCCCCAGACCATGAACT
The DNA here is from genome assembly GCA_910950805.1 of Acrocephalus scirpaceus scirpaceus. Classification (NCBI taxonomy): domain Eukaryota; kingdom Metazoa; phylum Chordata; class Aves; order Passeriformes; family Sylviidae; genus Acrocephalus; species Acrocephalus scirpaceus. Next base: position 4,584,194 of record OU383796.1, read on the forward strand.
GGCTCTGGTGTCCAAGGGATTGTCCACTCACCAGGTCATGGAGCTCTGCTCTTGCAGTATCCCATCAGTCCCATGGCTGTCGTGTCCAGGTCCCCCAGCGTGTTCTTTCCCTTCTAAAGGCCAGCCAAGGAGTCAGCCCTTCTCCTTTGAGTGGCCCATAGATCTGCTTCAGGGTAACAAGCTGCTTTGCCCAAGGCCTGGCTCACATCGCTGGCCAGGCTTGTGGTCATCACTGCACGGCCTTTCTGGATGTCCTGGTCACCACGATTTCCCTCAGGCTGGATTTGAGGCACAGCTGGACAGAGCAGGGCTGTGTTTTCCCTGGCAAGAAGGAATTGTGTCCTGTCTCCTCATGGGTCAGGATTGCCCCCTCTTGGGTCCCCCTGCCATGCCCTGTCCCTCCCCCATTCCTCCCAGGACCTGCTGTGCTGGTGGGGTCAGTGGAGATGGACAGCAGTGGGGCTTTGTCACTCAAGTGCTGCTCCTGTGAGACCCAGCATTGTATGGGGCAGGGAGCCAGAGAGGTTTAGGGTTCTTTCTTGTTATCTCCTGGCACCTGCATTGCTGCTGTGCTGAGGCAGATTAGCTGTGGCGGTTTCTCTGGTCTGCTGTTGCCTCATGCAACTGACTTGCATTTGGAGGTTGTGGTAGTGGGGGCTGTGGTGGTGAGTCTTTGGGGGAGGCTGTAGAATGGTGTTTCTTTCATTATCGTTAGGAATATCTGTTGCTGTTTATCTGCCTTCTCTTCCCTCCATGTTATGCAACCTCCTCTTGAGATGTCAGTGGTTGTTTTTCCAGGGTTGATGTAGCAACAAAACTCTTGCTGGTATTTCCAGACCCTCATGGCTACAACATCCAATGTCACACCTGCCCCTCTCTGACTGTGTTAGGATCCCCAAATACTTTTCTACTCCATTAATGAGCCCAGGGTTGAGCAGGGACTACAGCAAAGCTCTGGGAAGATGCAAGCTTGTGAATGGGCTGGGTGCCGGCAGCTCTGGTTCGCGTGGCCAGGAGAGGATCAGGGCGGGTGACTCAGGGCAACTGAAAGTTTTGTCCTGGGAGAGCTGCCTGGGATCCAGGTCGCTGGGACCTGTTTGTCAGGTTCCTATTTTTGTTATTCACTAGCTCAGTATTCCTGAAAACAAATTGTGTTGTTGTCACCTGGTTGGCATCAGAGGCGTCAGAGCGTGGAGGGTGTCCTGCGTGGACAGCCTGGTTGGGTGGCTGGAGCTCAGCTCTGCAGTGCCTGGCTTTTGGCTCTGCTGTGGCCATTTGCAGCTGTGCCAGTCCTGTGGCTGCCTGCTCTGTCAGGCTGTGCCCCTGGAACAGCCCTGGTACTGCCTGGGGACCTGCCAGCAGCTCCTCCAAAGCCGGGCCAAAGCACCACAGCCTTTGCTGTCACAGGAGACCTTCAGACTCCGTCACGTGTGCCTGTGTTTGTGTGTGGTGGCTGTTAGCTGAGCCTGGAGCAGGGACTTCATAGAGCTGCAGAACCTTCCTGAGCTGAAGGGACCCACCAGGATCATCCAGTTCAGCCCCAGGTCCTGCCCAGACCCTCCAATATCCCTACCCTGTGCATCCCTGGAGCGCTGTCCAAAGGCTCCTGGAGCTCTGGCAGCCTCGGGGCCGTGCCCATTCCCTGGGGAGCCTGGGCAGTGCCCAGCACCCTCTGAGGGAAGAACCTTTCCCTGCTCTGCAGCCTGAGCCTGCCCTGGCCCAGCTCCAGCCTGGAGTTGGCTCCTGTCCCTGGTCAGAGAGCAAAGATCAGAGCTGCCCCTCCACTGTCCCTCCACTGCCCCTCATGAGTAACTCTCAGTGTGCTCTGCCTTCAGTCTCCTCTGGTCCAGCTGAGCAAGTCAAGTGACCTCAACTGCTCCTCGTATTGCTTCTCCTCTAGACCCTTCACTGGGCTTTGGCACAAAAACCCCTGGGTTTTGCTCTCCAGCTGGCCCCCTCCTGCAGCAGAGGTGAGCTCTGGCCCCTGGCTCAGGCTGTGGGCTGATGACGATGGTCCCTGAGTCACCAACGGGTTGGGGTAGGACAGGACAGAGTCAGTGCTGTGTGAGAAACTGCTGGCTGTATAGAGAGGAGAAAGAGCTGGCAACAGGCTGATGCCAGGGTTCTTGACAGAGCCCGGACAACCTTGGGAAGCTGCAGACAGTTCTGGGGAGAAGGGTCTTGTGGCGGGACACTGCTGTTTCCTTCATCGGCAACAACGTCTTTCTGGAGCTGGACATTTCTTCTTAGGCCAAGCTTCAGCAGAAAAACCTGCCAGAGATTTCACTGATAGGTAATTTTTTGCTGAATAGCAAACCAGTCACGTGAAAATATTTGTTTTGTTTTGAAGAAATAAACGATTTTTTCTTGCGTCATCCATTCTCCTTTTTATCGCGGTAAAAGCTGACAAGGGAGCAGGAGCTGCTTATGATCTTGGAAATACAGAAGAAAACATCTGTTGGTGTTTGTGGTGAGAGAAGCATAGCTGTGCCTATCTCACGGAGCAGCCCTGCTGCTGCTGCCCGCCTGAGCTTCAGTGATCTTGTCATGTCACCAGGGCAGCGAGTGAGGCTCAAGCAGCACTGCTGGCCTGCTGCAGAGCACGTGGAGAGCAGCCAAAGCAAAGGGGCTTGCGGCCAAAGGAAGGCCAGTTCCCATGTGGACAGGTTTTCTTTTTACATCAAGAAAATTTTCTGGATGCTTAAGTGAATGATTTGTTTATTGGGAGTAAACTGAAAATGTGTGCTATCAAAAATGCACGTTGCTGGGCAGTATCCACTGAAATCCACAAGAGCTATTGGCATATGTGATGTTAGGAAACAGCTCGTGTTGCTGCTGCCATTGTCAGGATTAAAACTCAACTGCCCTTTTTGGGAACACTGACTGCTGAAGGCATCTGTTGTGTAAGGGACAAGCTGGTGAAAGTAGATGACTGTCAGGTGGGGAGAGAAACCCTCCTCCTGCTGCCACGGCCATGCTGTGGGCTTGTGAAAGGTGTTTGTAGTTCCACACTCTGCATGTCCTGCCCAGGCTGCAGGGACAGGGGTGTTGGGATAGCTGGTGCTATGGGTAGAGGAGTGCAGGAGGGGTGGGAGCAGCATCCCTCCCTCCTCCCCCACCCTCCTCCACTTGCCCCATCCATCTCTCTCTGCTGCTGAATTTATGGATGGGGTTGTCCATGGTGGGGATGTCTCAGGGGGTTCTGCTGAGTATCTCAGTGGAGAAGTGGCCAAGCCAGACTCTGAGGCTCTGCTGTCACTGAGGTCTCCCTGATGTACCCAGCAGAGATGTGGGATGGTGCCAGTCATGTGTTGGCATCCTTCAAATATCTCATTTCCTGACACCAGTGGCCACGAGTGCTGCCAGTTCTGGGCCTTGGCAAGGTCTGAGTTGGGCTCTGCAGTTGAGAGCATGAAATGAGTTTAGGGAAAAGTTGAGGGTCTGAAATGGGAAAATCCACATTAAAAAACTGCAGTCCCTGGAGACACCAGTGTAAGGCTGGGGGACAGCTCTGCATGGATGGAGTTACAGGCCTCTCACCTGGGAAAAGCTGGAGGTTTTGAGTGAGATTTGGGTTGCCACAACTCTTCCTGTGTTCCAGGCTGTGGCTTGGTTGTGCTTCATTTTTCAGCAGCACTGTGAAAGCATTCCCCTGTCTTGGGGTGAGGTGTCTGTGTTACTGTTGTCCTGAGGGAACAATACATAGAATTGTGCTCCGTGGCTGCATTTTTCAGCCAGCTGAATTGCCTTCTCACTGGTGTAGTTATCTGATGCTTTAGGGACTTCCAGCATCTCACACAGGAGCTCATCTAGTGCTGGAGCTCTTGATAAGCAGGGAAGAAGGGCACTGGGCTGGGAAGCAAGGTCTCCTTCCTGCTATGGATATGTGGCATTAATCTGGTCCACTATATCTCATGTGATGCACCCTCAACTTTGCAGACCCATCTGGACCAGCTTTAAGCAGCCACCTTGGCTCTGCAGCCCCCTGCCAGCTGTGCTCCAGAGAGTCTCCATGAGAAGGTTCAAAGGGCCTCGTGCCTCAGGAGCTGAGCTCCCCCAGAGCTGAGCAAAGAGGAGCACCAGGCTGGAGCAACCAGGAGGAGGAGAAACAGCAGGAGCCACGTTGTGTCCATGGCAGTGCAGCCCCACCAGTGTCTGCGACCTCCTCTGGGCATTTTCAGCTGGATATTGTCAGGTAGGAGGATTTGGTCTGGGCTTTGACTCAAGAGGACTGGCAAGGTCCAGCAGGGATGTGGGCCCTGCAAAGCAGCCCAAGGCAGCAGAGAGCTGCTGCTACTCTCCCCACATGAGCAGCTGATCCAAGCTGCACAGCTTTCTGCAGCATTCCCAGCTAAGATCCCCTTCCCCAAAGTTGTGTGAGCAATGCAGTTTCCTTCTCAAGGTGTGGGAGCAGGTGACACAGCACACAGGCTTTGCAGGCACTCCTGGAATGATCACCATTCACTGGAGACAGCATGGGAGACGCATGTGTTCCGTGGGTTCATCCAGATTTCAGAGCGTGTTTCAGTCTCTGCTCCATGGCTGCAGGGGAATGCTTTTGAGCTTGTGACTGGGTGACCCAGTGTCACTGCTCAGGAATGTGGCAGGTGCTGCCCATGTTTTGGACTGTGCAGCATTTGGGTCCCTGAGCTTTGGGTGTGTGCTGGACCAGGTGATGTTGGGGGAAGAGGAGGATGAGGCACTGAGGGGGTCTGTGCACAGGGGGCTTTTCTGGTGGCTGAATGCACTTGCTGCTCTCTCAGGGCACCCACTCACGTGTTGTCCCCAGAGCAGTTGCCTTAAGATATGGTGCCTGGGATGTGGTAAGGTCTGTGGCTGCACCCTGGAGTGGTCTGGCTGGAGCACTGTGGTAGAACAAAGCTGCTCCAAACCTGCAGATCAAGGTCTGAATCACTGCAAAGGTCTGCACTGCTCCTTGGGGCTGCCCACAGTCCCTGTGATGGCAGGACTGGGAGCACAGGTCTCACAGGCAGAGGCAGCCTGCTGAGAGCTCTAAAGTCTTCCAGCTTGACAAACCTTGCTGTGGCATCCCTGCCTTGTCCTTTGCCTCCTCTCTTGGCCAGAAGATCTTCTGTGCTCATCAGCCCTGTGCCACAGGGAACAGGCACCTCTTGGACCTGAGGGGTCCCAGCTCCCTCAGCCTCTCCTCACACAGAAGATGCTCCAACCCCTTCATTTTTTGGCCCTGTCTGCTCCAGTAACTCCCCACCTTTTCTGTATTGCAGTTTGTGCAGCAGTTTCTGGGCACTTCCTCTCAGACATCTTGAGACATCCTTGGGCTTCCAAACACCTTTGGTAATGCCTTGGAGGGTTGTGCTGCTGATGTCTCACTGTTTATTTGCAATTTGCATGAGGGAGCTGCAGCCCCCATGGGTGTCCATGTCCTTGTGCTGCAGCCACCATGATCCCTGGGGTCTGCCTGCCCTGTCCATCCACCCACTGCTCCTCACTGCACCCTCCTGCTCTGGGCTCTGAGCTGCCCATGGGGCATGTCAGGGTTTCTGTGGACCTGAGCTGTGCCTGGGCAGGAGTGTGAGGTGTGCCTGGGTTGATGGGGGGACTCCCAAGGCCAGGACAAGGCACACCCATAGGTAGGAAGGTCCACTGGAGACAACTTGAGGTGCTGCAACTGTTCTGTGTTGTTCTGTGCAAGGTGTGAGCAATGAATTACACAGGGAAGTGGAGGGGGTGAAGAGGGGTGGCCTTCCCCTGCTAGTCCTTTTGTGGGGTGAAAAGTATGAGCAGGTTTTGGAGCTGGTGACAGCAAGGAGCAGGAAGAGGAAGTGTGAAGGATTATAAATATCTGTCTCTCAAGGGGCAAAGAAGTGAGATACTAGTTTCCATGAATAGGCTCCTGGAGTATGACACTCTCTTCCCTCTTTCGTGTGGCTGTGCTCCAGATAACAGAAACCACTGCTGATTTCCTGAGCTCACTATCTTTGTCATAAAAACCTCAAACAGCAGCAGTTTATAAATAAGGCTTAGGAAACAGAGCTGCTATTCTGAGGAGCAATGAAACCAGCAGCTTGTCCAGCTTAACGCCTCAATTGTGGTCACTACAAGCTTGAGCCATCACAGAAAGAAACTTGAAGCCTTTCACGAAGAGGAAAGTGGAACTGGGCTGCAAAGCAGGCTGTGGAGGTGCTGTACAGAGTCAGCAAAGCAGGCTGTGGAGGTGCTGTACAGAGCCAGGGTCTTGGCTGCCAGGGGCTGCCTGCCTCTCACTGTGCTAAACTCTTCCTAGAATCATAGATTCTCCTCAGCTGGAAGGGACCTGCAAGGATCATCGAGTCCAGCTCCTAGCCCTGCACAGGACAGGCCTAAGAATCCCACCCTGTGCCTGAGAGTGTTGTCCAAATGCTTCTTGAACTCCCAAGCTCCACCAGAAAACAACCTGCATCCTGGCAAGAGCCCACAGCCACAGCTACCTGCCACACCTGCTACACCAGAAAACACAGAGCTTCTGATTCCCCCTGCTTTTGCAACCTGTGCCATTGCAGGGCTCTGGGCTTTGTACTTATACCAGTGGATAACTCTCCATCTGGATCTGTGTTGATGCTCAGATCAACACAGATGCTGAGGAAACCATTAGTAGGATAGCAGGAGCTGAAATGAGTGCAGGGATGTCTGCTGAAGGTTTTCTCAGAGTTCAGAGACCCTTGTGCCCCTGGCCAAGGGGTCAGCCCTGTGCTGGGGCTTCTGGGTGCTGCTCCTTCCCTGCTCTGGGTATGAACCTGGGCCAAACTGTGCTGCAGTGCTGAAACCCCACGGACATGTGCAGTGATTTTTGGCTCAGTGTTGTCCTGGCACAGAGGAGCAGGTCTGATGGGATGGCTGTGAATGGGGAGGCCCTCGGGAATTCCTGAAGCCCCAGCACTTTGGGAAAGATAGAGAGTGTTTTGGAGAGTGTTTTGAGACAAGCAATCATCAGCAGAGCCCTGACAGCTGGAGGTGCTGAAGTTGACCCTGGGCAATGGACAGCAGAGGAAGGCAGGAGAAGTCATCAGATCCACAGAGAAGGTGGAGGATGGATCTTTCTGCCATGGTGCACATCATGACTGAGAGGTTTCATCTGCAAGAGGGAGGATTCAGGTGAGACTCAAGGAAGATCTTCCTGCCTAGAGACAGCTCTTCATCTTGTAAGAACTTTAAAATAGGACAGTGCAAGGATAGCTGAGCTACCTGAAACTAGAGGGCAAACTGAAACTGTCTTCATCCAAAGTCCCTTCTAGTCTCAAGGTGATCCCACATCCAGTCCATGAGGTTCTGTGGTCTGTAGGGTCTCTTGTGTCAGGGTGTTCTGAGTGTTCTGAGGGGAGCATCTGCCCTTTGCAACTCACTGTGTGTAGTTTTACAGTTCAGGCCAAGAGAGAACCAAGCTGCCCGCTGCCACATGGAGCATCCTGAAGCAGCTTCCTTGAGGGCAGAAAAAACTGTGTGGACAGCTGTGCCACCCAAGGCTTGTCATTATTTGCATTTCGAGAAGGTCTCAAATGTGTCTTGGGGGTTGCTGCTGTCAGGGCTTCACACTGGTGAACCTTGATAGGAGCTGCCTGGCCCGTGGACTGTCCCACAGCCAGAGCTCTGGGTTTCCACAGGGCAAGACCTGAGGTGCAGAAGCTGAAGGCATGGTCAGACACAGGCAGGGTCACAGTTTTATGCTGGAAACTTCCAAGATCAGAGTGTAACAGGGAAGCAGAGCCACCTCTTCTGGAAAGCAGGAAGGTTCACCTCTTCTGGAAAGCCCCATCCCATCCCATCCCCCATCCCATCCCATCCCATCCCATCCCATCCCATCCCATCCCATCCCATCCCATCCCATCCCATCCCATCCCATCCCATCCCATCCCATCCCATCCCATCCTCCTCACCCCCTCATCTCCCGAGCAGTGAAGCCTGGCAGAACCCCACCTTGCAGGAGATCAGCCCCTGCTCTTGGTGCAAGAACAGATGATTTCCAACACGTTGCCAGCTCTGGCTGTGCAATTGGGCTTTTGCAAGCTGCACTATTGACAGAACAAGCAGTAAAACAAATACTGTTTTCTTCTGTAACGTTTGTAATTGCTGGCCACAAACCACAGGCAGCTTGGCCTGGCTCCAGGAGAGAGCTGTGCAAATATTCCTGTGTCAGAAGTTATCTCCAAGATGCTGCCACAGCTTGGGTCCCCCAGAGAGGATGGAGAGAGAATGGTTTACAGGCAAAGGTGGATCATCTCAGCACCCTGCCAGGACAACCTGGGGTCATGGAAAGCTGCTCCTGCTCTCCAGTGCTTCATTTTCTGCAGCTCCCCGATGCAAGCAGGAATTTTCAGACAACACATTTGCACATATACACAGAGAGAAGGGCACCAGGCTAAAGGAGGGTGTATGGTGTGTTTGTTGCCAGTCCCTGTGGGCTCAGCTTTGAGGAATGGCGCTAGCAAAATGGCAAAATCCATGCCAGTTTGAGTTCTGTCACATCAAAAATATTTTTTATGTTCCCTACTGGTATTTTGGAACTGACAGCTTGTTGCAGCTATGACAATGGGTTCTGCTAATCCAAAAAAAGTCCTGAATATGGAGCTGTGGCACAGATTTCATATATATTTCATACATTGTGCCTGTAGAGTAAAGTGCTTTTTACTGTTGTCCTTCCAGGTTTCCTTGTTTGTGCCCCTGACACTGTGGATGGGATGGGATGGATGGTATGGTATGGTATGGGATGGGATGGGATGGGATATGGGATGGGAGGGATGGGATGGGATGGGATGGGATGGGATGGGAGGAGTGGAGAGAGTGCAGATGGACTTTGTCATCTGCCACCTCTTTTCTCTGAAGCAGCACAAGCCTCAGGGCTTCCTACTCTCCCTGTGCTGCTGCAGAGCTGGGACACAGGAGAGGTAAGCAAAGAGCACTTTTCTGGTGGACTAAGTTTTCAGCCACAGCAGGTTTGCTAAACACGAGAGCCCACCTGTCCCTAAAAATGGGTCTGATTGCAGTGGAACAGCTCAGGAAGGCCCACAGCTCCAGTGGACCCTGCCATGCTGGCCACTTCCAGCTCAGCTGGGAGAGCCAAATGCACATTCATGGTGGAGAACAAGGAATAAGTGGTTTTTCTCCTCAGCTGAGTGATGTAGCACAGGCTCTACTTTCCTGTGCCTGAGGCAGCACTGGCTCCCTGACAGGACTTTTAGGTGACAGCAGCACTTCCAGACACAGATTCAGCACAGCCAGCCACCAGTGGGTCACCTCTGGCTTGCAGGTCTCTTGGTGAGGGACACCCTTGGAAAGGTCCAGCAGTTTATCTCCTCCAAGGGTCCTGCTGCTCTGAGCACATCCAGCCTGGGCTCTGCGTGCCCCTGCATCCCTCTGGAATGGCAGGTGGATAATCTTGGCTCTCAGCCACAGGAGAGCTTTGCTGGGCATGCTTGGCTCGCTGTGGGACTGAGAGAAGTGGGACAAAAGCGCTGGTGGGGTCATTTGCAGTGGGATGTAGGAAAGTCATCACCCACTGTGTCTTGTAGGCTGCTCAGAGGGCTGACTGCAGGACACAGCCAAGGGCAAGGGTACCTCCAGCTCAGATGGAAATGAACATTGCTGGGCTTGGAAGTGGACTTCACGTTAGGGCCAAAAGGGGCTGGGAAAAATTTCCTGGAACTGCTGTTGCCTCAGCTTATACAAACTTACTAAGAAATCATGGAACTGGGCCAGATGAATCAGAATTTATTCAGGAAAGAAAAGTTGAGGGTTGTAATTGAACCTGTTTCAGAGCTCTTTCAGAATGAAACACTTCCAGGTTTCCTTTTGAAGTGGATATTTTGAAATCTCAATGTTTTCCTGCTGTTTGTGATAGCAGAAAATTATCTCAAGTTCAGAACAGAAACAGAAACTTGGAATTTTCTAAAATAATGAATGCAAAATTCAGTTTCCAAAAACTGAGATGGAAGATGTTTCCAAAAATTCAGATGAAAGTCAAACTCTGACATCCTGAAATTCCTGGTGGATGGGATCTTTGCACTCTGTGCCACTTACAGAGAGATTTCCCAGAGAGCTGAGCACATGTTGCCACTTGTCAATGAGTAGCTCTAACTTTTCTGCTTTTCTTCACCAGCAGGTTTGTTCTCCCATCGTGTGCAGCAGAGTCCTTTGTGTTTTGGTGGTTGCTTTCCTTGCTCAGTGCATGTGGCCAGGTGGGAGCAGCTTTGATCACACAGATCATGAGGAGAAAGGAAGGGAAAGGTGGAAGAGGGAGGAATGTGACAAATGGTGGGAGATGGAGACACATGAGGGGGAGACAGCAGAGAAGGTCAGAAATAGTCCTGGATAGGCTCCATATGCATCTCTGTGGTGGTGAAGGTCCTAGAACCTCCTTCCAGGACCTGTGGGCCCAACAGAGTGCTGGAACACATCCCACAGCACCATCTCCCAGTGCAGCTCTGGGTGCAGGAGGTTGTTTTTGAGTGTAGGTTTTTCCCCGAGTTTGTGCACGACGCTCTCAGGGCTCTATAAATACCACAGTGCTTCCTGTGGGCTCTGTGAGGAGGAAGCTGCTTCTCCGCTGGGGAGGAGGCAGCAGAGGCCTCAGGGTGCAGGCAGGGTGTGAGTTGGGGGGCAGGGATGGGGGGCACGCTGTACCACAGCCCCCCTCTTCCCCAGGTGGGACTGGCTGCTTCCATCCAGTTGGGACTGGCTGCTTCCATCCAGGTGGGCCTGGCTGCTTCCATCCAGCCCAGGTGGCAGAGCCAGGCCCGGTTGCTCCACGTTGGACTGGCCATATTTCAGCTTTTCTGGAAAGCAGCACGTGGGGAAGCCATGGGGGCTTTCTGGGAATTAAGGTGTTGCCTTGAGAAGGACCTGAAACAGAGGCTGGACAGAGCTGGAGAATAAAGTTGGGATTTATTAAAAGGTCTCCAGGATCCACCCTGGGCATTACAGAAGCCTAAGCAAGGCTGCACCCAGGGTGGGCTGAGAGTGGTCACAAAATGGCTGACTGGTCCCCAGATTTTACAATTTTATAAGTTTTGGTCCATTTGCATATTGGGGTTTAATTGTCCAATTACAGCCCCAGGCCGTGAGGTCCCATCCTTCTTGTTCCACCCCTCAGTCCATCATTGTTTGGGCTGAAAGTTGTCCTTGGTCTTCCAGCAGAAATGGATTTGTTTTATCTGCCTGCTCCGTGGAGAGAGCTTACCAGCACTTAATATGAGGCTCAGAACATATCCCAAGGTAGCACAGAATCTGAAAATACAAAAGCTAAGGCATCAGAGGCAGGAGGAGGAGGAGGGTGAGCACTCAGGAACTGCCAGCAAGGTTCTGCTGGGGGTTGTCCCAGCCCTTGTCTGACTGAGGGGTGTTGGGTGAGAAGATGCTGCTTTGAGTGATGTAGCACTCCTGGAGAGAGGATATTAGGGTGGCTGCAGTGGGTTTGAGCTGCTGATATCTCTGACAGCCCTCAAGGAAGCACTGCACCCAGACAGGAACAGGCAATGTGTCAGGGGGGATTGTTCCCAGCCTATAAAATGGTGATGGAAACACCTGGTGAGACATCCACAGGCCAGATCAGGGGCTCAATTCAGTGTGCACTCTTCGTTTACTCTCCTGAGGTGCTGTTCAACTGGGCTCCTTCTAAAATGTAGGAGCTTCCAGACAAATGAAGGTAAGGTTCAGTCAATTACATGATATGCTACCAAGCACAGCAGTTATCAAGAATCCCAGAATTCACAGAATTTCTAGGTTGGAAGAGACCTCCAGGATCATCGAGTCCAACCCAGCCCCAACACCTCAACTAAACCCTGGCACCCAGTGCCACATCCAGGCTTTTTTAAACACATCCAGGGATGGTGACTCCACCACATCCCTGGGCAGACCATTCCAGTACTTTATTACCCTTTCTGTAAAAAGCTTTTTCCTAATATCCAGCCTACATTTCCCTTGGCACAGGGAAATGTAGCTGGATATTGTAGACCAAGCTAATTTTCCCATAATTTTTTAAAATTATGCTCTAAATGATCTTAAGACTGTGTCCCCTTGTTCTGTCAGAACATACAAAGCAGTTTGAGTTTCTCTTTTGGAGGTGATCTGGGCCCAACCCTGTGCTGTCTGCAGCAGACTCTGAGGGTGCTGGATGTTCTCTGGGGCTACACTGATGGTATGAGGGCTCCAGCCAGGTTCTGGACAGTCTCTGGGATCTCCTTTGTTTGCTTCCAGTGCTGCCAACCCTTTGGCTTCACACAGCTGTTCCTGCAGTGATGTCCTGGCTGGCAGAGCAGCTGACCTGGGGCCTCAGGGGAAGCTGTTGCTGCTGCCCCTGGGCTGTGTGGAGGAGCCCTGCTGCTACTGGGCAGACTGGGAAAGGTGGGTGTGGGCTCTGTATTTTTGGGCTTCATAATTCTGCTGCTAACTATTGCATGCTGATCCCCAGGGGAACAAGTTCCCGTTCTCATAACACTTTCTTGGTTATTTGTAAACATTTATGTGGGCCTCACTCTTTTCAAGATTTTCCCAAAACATGCTCCTTCACCTGTTGTTTATGAAAGAGGAGGAGAGTGAGTCCTTCTCTGACCAATCACGGCCCTTTTTGTGGACCATGTTATAAAAAGGGACGAGGGAAAATAAAGTCACCTTCTGATCACCACTGAGAACTGTCTCTGTGTCTCCATTGCCTTTTCCCACTGTGACAGGTGGGCACACCCCAGGGCAGGCACTGGGCCCCACTGTGCACCCCATATTTGGGGATGTGTCCAAATGGGATCTCTGCCTTGGGAGCTGGGGAGGGTAGGACTGGCCAGAGCCCCGTCCCCGTGGTGGTGCTGCTGTGGGTATTTCAGGCTGCACCAGGTGAACATGTGCTGGGATTGTGGGCAGCACCTGGTCTCCTCAATTCTCCCCTGCCCTTCATCCCCCAGAGGCTGGGGAGATGTGCCTAGTCCGTTTGTGGACACCACAAAAAATATTTTTGTACTCTTCATGCCTCTCCAGCTTTTCTCCACAATATTTTGTACCTATTGAGCAGTGTTGCAGCCTGGGAGACTGATCAAATCCTGACAGCATTTTGAGGGGCACAGCTCTTTGGGGTCCTCTCTAACATTTTTCAGTGGCACTGAGTGGTTCAGAGCAGGGGCAAGGAGGTCTGCAGAATCACTGAAGTGCTGGTGCCAGATGTCTGAAGGTCTGCAGCCCAGCCTCACACTTGGAGCAGGACTATTCCTAGCACTGGGTCAAGCTGGTTGTGTCTGCCTTACTTAGTTTTGAAAAATTCTGAGATGAGGATGGGATGAAGCTCTCCCTTTCCATGTGGGCTAGGTTGCCCTCAGCCTTCTCTTTGCCACGCTGGTTCAGCCTCTTCCTCAAGCCTGACTCCTGGGACCTGGCCCTCCCCAGTTTCCTCATGTCCCTCCTGAACTGGGGTGCTGCTCCCCATATTTCAGGTGTGGCCCCACACAGGGCAGATCATCCCTTTCCTCAGCCCACCAGGCACCTCTCATCTCCTGCTCTCCAGTTTAAGGTTTGCCACATTGGCACAGGTGAGCTCTGGGTTCTCCTACATCAGGCAGAGCCCAAGTCAGAAGGAAGCACCCAGCTGATGTTGCACGCCATTGTGAGAGGAACTTGCAGGAGGTTTTGCATTTGGGAAGCCCCAAGGCTTGACTTGAAAACAAAATCTGTCCTCACGCAAGCTCTGGTCCCCAAGGAAGCTCCATTCAGAGCAGATGCCAAGCTGAGCCTCGGCTGTCACCTAGGAAGAAGGGTCTTGGGTGGAGACACTTGGACAGAAATGAACCTTTTCAAGCTCAAGAATAGATGGCAAAGTACACCAAGCTAATTTTACCATAATTTTTTAAAATTATGCTCTAAGTGATCTTTAAGCCAATTTGAGGACATGGAGGATATTTTTGTTTGACTGGAAGTGGCAGCATTGTATTTACAGCTAAAAAGCAGACTCGACATGGGAGCAGGGATCAGGTGAGGTGGGAGGAGGGGAGAAAGTGACAGATTTTTAAATTGAAAAACTGCCAAAATTGATATGTGTTGACAGAATGTTTCTAAATTGTAAGTACTGCATTTCCTAAGACAAGGGAATGTGGGGAAGTGGCACAGAGAGAGAATAGCTGCTCCTCAGCATAGCCCTCATGGGGAAAAGGCCCCTGTGCTGGGGCTTCAGCCTTGGCTATCCCAGCCTGACTGTGTCTCCCCATGAAGTGGGAAAAATGTGTAGGATGGGGCAGGAGCCAGGGAGGTGTGAGGAAACCATCCAGAACTCTTCCACTGACCAGGTTCCCTTTGAGGGAAAGCTGAAGAGACAGAAGGACAATTTGAGTCTTTTCTTGTGTTTGGCCAAGATCAGAGGATGGGAGGTTTCTGAGCCCATCACTGAGGGAAGTTACTGTGTGATGAAGAGCTTTCCTGCCAGCTGAACATGTGTGCTGAGTAAAACAGCTGAAAACCAAATAATGAGAGCTGCTGCAGCTACAGTTCTCTTTGGGATGTGGTAGCAGCACTTGCTCTGCACATACAGCCACATTTCTCAGACATCCATTGCCTCTTCTTTGTAGAGTAGCTAATGGCAAAATAGTGCATGAGAAATGACTCCTGGGTTCCCACTTGCCTTGCAAGAAACAAGATGAGCTGAGAGATAACTTTGTTAGAATTGAAGTTTTCTTCAGGAGAAAACTGAGCAGGAGGACAGACCTTTAGGGTTCTACCCACTGTCCCCAGCCCAAAGGGTCCCTGAAGCTCTTACCCGTGCAGGTCCATGTTCATCCACTCAAGCTCTGGGTAGAGTTCTGCCATCCCTGTGATTGGGGAATGTTTCTGAAAGCTCTGTTTCTTCATTCTCTGTGTGTGATGCACAAAGGACACACCATGGATTGCACTCCTCTGCAGGGTGTCAGCTGGTCTGTCTCCTGGGGATGGACCCTCTGGGAAACAAGGACTGGTACAGCTCCTGCCTGGTGTCACAGGGCTGCCTGGTTCTTTGCAAGAGGAAAAAATTACGTGTTCTGCAGTGGGAAGGTACAGCCTGTGTTATGCCAAGGACAGAGGGAAGGGAAAGAGCACTGAGTGTGGCAGGGAGGGGATGAACTGTCCCCTACACAGATCTTCTGTTTTGTGCATCCATTGCTCTCCATGGCTGGAGCTAATCTGAGTGAGGCTTCCATGACCCTGCCAGGGCTCTTGCCCTTGGTGGTCTCTCCCTGCTTGCCCCTGTGCCAGTGCTGGCTGAGCTAATTCAGGGAAAAATAACCTTGAAATGTGCTTTGTGTTGGGCCAAATCAGCCCCGTGTGAGGGCTGTTTGCATGGCCAGAGACAGTGCCTGGTAGGCAGGTCCTGCCTTGGCAGAATTCGAGGGGTTTAAAGAGGACTGACTGCATGGGGTTGAGGAGAAAGGGGAAGAAATTAGTCCACAAATCCCTAGAGTTGGCTGGCATCAGTCCAAGCAGTCCAGCACCCACTGCCTGTGAGCTGAGGCTGCTTCAGCTGCTGAATGACATGCACCTGGCTGGAAGGTAAATATCCTTGCTCGCTCTTGCTTGGGTTATTGGTAAAGGTCAGGGTCTTGGGGGAGCTGGGGCTGCCTGAGCAGTCTGGAGGTGCAGTCTGACCCGGGTGCCTTGGGTCTGTTTGTCCTGACCATGCAAGTGGGCAGAACTCATATCGGGCTCTGCTGATTTTGCTCAGAGGAACAGGAGGAAAGGAAGCAATTTCTGCAAATTTAGTAAGAAAGTCCTTAAATCTAATTGCTGGAAGTGGTTAGGGAAGCTGACAGACTATAATCAGCTTTGTGACTCTTCCAGCTCATCAGCAGTGTCAGTGGTCCTCGGCTGTGCTCAGGCAGCTCTGCTGCAGCATGTGAAAAATGAGAGCAACTCTCACCCACCCACAGAGCAACCCCACCTGTGAAAGCAGCACTGCACAGCCAGAGCAAACAGCAGGGCTGTACAGATCTCTGGATGGGGAGCAGCCAAGAAAGTCTGCTTAGCTGGGGTGCCCAGATTCAACAATTGATGGTAAAACATTTTCAGAAGTTTTTTACACTCAGTTGTAGCAAAGGGGAAAGTCAGGGCTGAATTTAGGTTTAGATTGCAGTGACCCTTCCGAGAGATGAGTTTTCCTAATAACAGTGCCGTGGCTTCATGCTAATTGAGAATGAGAAGGAGTGACACAGCTGTGAATGGCAGGAGGAGTGAGAGGTGCTGCAGAAGGGAATTTCTCAGTGCTAGAGGCAGAAAGGCCCGTTATTTCTGAGGAAGTATTCCTGAAATGTGATGTCTCCCTGAGATTTTAGATAATTTCTTCTGTATCAGAGGCTGACAGTGTGTGCTGTTTCACTGATGGGATCAGTGGTGCACACGCTCCCTGACACCACTTTTGTAATGGGTGTTCTCTGTGTTGATGTTATCTCATGTGCTAATAAATAATTTTCTTGTAAATCTTCAGAAGTTTCATTTTTTGCACCTAGAAGACAGTTACTCAGAGAATTACAGAATATTATGTGCTCTTCAGATGTCACCCAGACATGAATGCCTTGAGAGAGGGGACTGTATTTCATCCTAAATGACTGAGTCACCAGGACACAGCTGCTTTGTGAGCCGACAGAGTGTGGGGTGACAACACATGACTAAATGTGATGTAATGCAGCAGAGCACGACACCTAAACCTTTTATCATGTGGGGTTTGAATGCACTTGGCAGGAGCTGGGCACAGGTTGAGCCCCATTTGCACAGCCAGGGTGTAGCTGTGGATGGGACTGACCCCCTTGGGGAAAGCAAAGGGCTTCTTCTCATCACTGGGGAGCCAAATCAGACACTGCTGGTGCTGCTGAAAGGACTTTTGTGCTTGAAATCAGCAGGTTTGAACTGCAGTGGATTGTGGATTAGGAATTCCCTCTGGCTCACTTAGAAATCTTGTCCTTAATTCCTTTATTACAAATCATCTGCTGTCCTTTTGCTGCTGAGAAACAGAGCAGGAAGGGGCGGTTGTTCATCAGGTGAAGCTGGGAAAAGACCTGGAGCCTCTCAGGAAGCAGAGGCACCAGTGAGGTGCAGGGAAATGGGGGTTTTTCACTGTCCTTGATTTTCAGAAATGCACAGCCCTGGCCAGGGCAGGGACAGGCCCCATCTCAACCATCATTTTCCACCCCTCAGTCATTGGCAGCCTGACCCTGCCCTGTCCTGGGTGAGAGTGTCTGACACCCTTCAAGCCCCTGTTTCTGTCTTTGCCAGGTGGTTGTATGCTGATTTCCAGGAAATGCCCTGAACAGTCAGGAGTCCCTGGACCCCTTCACAGAACAACAGGGCATGTTTTCAAACTGAGACAGGACAGGGTTAGATGACATATCAGGAAGAAATTCTTCCCTGTGAAAATGGTGAAGCCCTGGAACATGGAAGGCACAGAGAAGGTGGAATTCCAGAATGCTCCTTTGCCTCAGTCTTTGCTGCTGAGGTTGGCCCGCAGGAGTCACAGACCTCGGAGTTAGAGAGGAAGGCTGAAGAAAGGAAGATTTCCACCTGGACACAGATGGTTGGGTTAGAGATCAGCCAGAGTGACACCCATAAATCCATGGGCCCTCCTGGGATGCACCCATGGGTGCTGACAGAGCTGTCAGAGGTTGTTGCTACACCAGTCTCTGTTTGGGACAGCTGCCCAGGGAGGTCATGGGGTCTCCCTCTCTGGGAACATTCCAAATGCTCCTGGATGAGTTCCTGTCTACCTGCTCTAGATGCCCCTCCCTTGGAGGATGTTGGACTGCGTGATCTCCAGAGGTCCCTTAACAATTCTGTGATCCTGTAATTCTCTTTCCCAAAGAAGGTGTGGCTGCCCCATTCCCTGGAAATGTCCAAGGCTAAGTTGGATGGGGCTTGGAGCTCCCTGGGATAGCAGAAGGTGGAAGGTGCCCCTGCCCATGGCAGGGGGTGGAACAAGAGGAGCTTTAAGGTCCCTTCCAAACCATCCTCTGTCTCTAACCCCTGGAGGTGGCTTCCCTGCTGAAGCTGTGGGATGGAGAATTTGGCTGCTGTTGCATATGAATCAGAGGCCTCCACCATCCCAGATATGTGATGCTCTGGGCCTCAGTGGTCCCATTAGTACAACCAATAATTATCTTGTCCTGTGGCTGTGGGTGATAATATTCATGTGCTATTTATTTTATCAACATTCAGATCAACTGGGATCATACCAATGCCTGTAGTTTTCCCTCTTATCAGCCTGGCAAGACACATGTGCAGTTTGAATTATCTAATGTGATGGGCTGGAGTTTGGTTCAAGTCAAAGCAACACAGAGGCCCAAGAGTTGTAGGGCCCAAGGTCTGACCCCTGTTCTCTGCAGGGACTCTGATATTCCCAGCAGGAGCAGGACACAGAGCAGAAGTCCAGCTCCTCCCTGGGCTGCATCCTGGGCAGGTTGGGTGGTGCAGGGACGTGGGGGTGCAGAGCCCACCCAGCCTGCATGGACTGCTCTGGTGAAGTGTCTGATAAAGGCTTTAACTTCATGCAGCCCAACTGAATGGCAGCTATTCCCAGATTCAGGTTAAACACTGGGAAAACCTCCAAGTGCTCGTGCATGGCTCAGACAGGGACTGCTGTGAAGAAAAGGTTTTAGTCCCTTAGGGGCCAGATTCCATTCAGATGGAATTTGAAGAGTTTTATTCTAATGTTTGTAACAGACACAGACAAATGTGCTAATTTCCCTACATGTGAATGAAACTCCTTGGGACTGGCTGAGCTAAAGAATGAGCTTGTGTATAGACAGAGAACCCAGAGAGGATTCATCTGGATCCTCCCAAGGCCAGAGCAGCTCTTGTTCTGGCTCTAATGAGAGCTGGACGACACCTTAAAAGCATCCTGCAATTTTGGATACAGAACAACACCCAGTGTGGTGTGAGGTAAGGAGCTGAGTGAGGTCTGTGGCCATGGTGAGTGTAAACAGGCTGAGCCACAGGGAAGGAGTTTAAAGCTTGTGCATGAGAGATCATGGCTGGGATGAGGTGATGAGATGTGTTATTCCAGGGACCACAGGCTGCAGGGCACAGCATCAGAGTTCCTGGCAGGGCAGAAGAAAGAGAAAACCCTTTGGGAATTGGATGGGAGTCTGGATGTAGCAGAAACATCCATCCCATGGACAGGCACCCTGCAAAGTGCCCCCTGGGTGGTGGCCTGCAGTGATTCAGGATGTCCCAGCAGCAGCTGGGATGAGTGGCTGGGGTGGAGCAGCCAGGAAGGAGCTGTTATGTCACAGCTGGTGTAGCTCCTCTGGTTCCTCCCAGCCCTGTTGCTGTCCTGAGAGATGTTTTGCTGGAACACGCTGTCTGTGGAGCTGCCCTGGGGTGGTTCTCTGGGAGGGAGCCATGTGTGCACTTTGTTATCAGCTCTGGTGAGAAATTTTCAGGCTGGCCTTTCTGTGGGGATGCCAGCAGCCCGGAGCCAGGTACAGGTCCCTGGTAAGCCAGGGAGACCCTGCCTGTCCCCACTGGAGTCACTACTCAGGTCCCACGAGGTTGGAGTCCCAGGGATTACCTCACTGTGGGTTTTTTATCTTCTTTTCTTCTTTAGAGCTGGGATTAAATGCTTGAGAGACACAGTTCATATTCGGACTCAGTTGTTTATTAATTCTTATCTATGTTACAGTCTCACAAGTTGTGAGTTCTGGCTAACAAAGTGAAAAATGGCTCTGTCTCTATCTCTTTCCAAGGTCTTTTAAGAACAAATTGTCCAATTATGAAATGACACCTGAATTATTTTTATTTTTTGCCCAATAACCGATCACCTGTGGCCCACAATGCGGATTTTTCTACCCAATTACAAAATACCACCCAGACCCATGAATGAGAAGGTGAAGAGAAGGACTTAACCTAAGCCCTAAATCCTCCATCTTGCTTAATATATATAATATATATTATATATAATATATATAATATATATAATACATATAATATATAATATATATATAATACATATAATATATAATATATATAATATAATATAATATTAGTATATATTAATATATTATATTTATATATATTAATATAATATATTTATATATATATTACTATGCTAAAACCTTAAACTCTCAGTTTTTCACCCTGTGATATCACAAACTTCTATTCAAACTGCACACCCACAATCCCAGTGCTGTCACTCAATTTTGGAAGCCTTTCCACGGCCCCAGATCAAATGCAGTGTTTGCTTGGGGGTCAGTGCCTGGCAGCACAGGAAGCCTGGATTCTCAGTGCCCAGGGTTCCAACACCTTATCACTCTTACTGACAAGAGGTTGTAGCAAAGTGTGGGTCTGCCTCTTCTCCCAGGCAACAGGGACAGGAAAAGAGGACATAGCCTCAAGTTTGCATTGGGGGAAGTTCAGCTTGAACAGCTGGAAGAATTTCTTCATGGAAATGGTGATTGGGCATTGGAAGGGGCTGCCCAGCAGAGTGGTGGAGTCCCCATCCCTGGAAGTGTCCAAGGAACATGTGGAAGTGGCATTCAGTGCTGGGTGACAAGGTGGGGAGTGGCCACAGGCTGGACTTGATGATCCTGGAGGACTTTTTGAAGCAAAATGATCCTGTGATTCTGTTTCCCATCTGATCCACTGGCCCTTTGCTACCTGCTCCGGGAATGTGGCTCTGCCAGGAGCTGTGGGCTGCATCCCAGGAGCTGGGAGGCATCTGGCTGGTGCACCAGTGGAGATGGGATGCAAACAGCACTGGGGCACTTGGAGCCTGTGCATGACCAGGTGCAGCCAGACAGAGGAGGCTGGAAGGGGTTCCAGTGGGAGGCACATCCTTGGCCCCTGTGCAAGCAGGGCCAGCTGTGCATGCAGAGCAGCAGCCCCTGATGCCCCCACACCTGCATAACCCAGCCAAGGGGTGATGCATGGAGGTGTCACATGAGAGAAAACAACAGTTTGATGGGTGGGATTGATACTTTCTTCCTTTATTCTCCACCCATCTGTCAGGGCTGAGATGACTTTTCACAGCCACACGGACATTGCCTCCAAGCTGCAGAGGAACCAATGGCTGTGGGTCTGATATTTCTGAGTCTGAGAGATTTTAGCCTGCTAGCAGCTGCTAAACTTTTTCCCAAGGGAAAATTTCTCAAGAAAGCTTCTTCTCAAAACAATCCTAGCAAACAACTCTCCTTTCTCAAAACAATCTTTCTCCAGGTGGTGTTTTGCTGTTTCTTTAGTTTAACCAATGGGATTAGAGAGGTGTCGTTCCTATTCACCAACCATATTTAGTCTCTATCGGAGCACCTTATAAAAAGTAATAAGAATTAGACAATAAGGCTTTTCTATGCTCTTTGCCTTCTGAAATATTTGGAGTCTTTCATCATTCTTTTGTATCCTACAATGATCCTATCCACCTGCCAGAGGCAGACCCAGCTGTCCCTGGGCCCGTTGTTTGGCTGATGTTTAAGGACAGGATGCTTTGTGTGCTCTGCCCCAGTGTGTCCTGCTCTGTCTCCCAGGCATGGCTCTATGTTGCCCTAAGGACTGGACACCAGCTCTGTGCTTGGACACCAGCTCTGTGCTTGAACAGATGTTGCCCAAGGCTGAATGACTCCCTGGATGATGCTTCTGTGATATCAAGCCAAAATGCAAAGTATCTGTCCTTGGGGGACAGCAGATGAGTTAAACAATGTCCTGCTGTGACCATCTGCATTGGGGCCTGTCATGGACTGACTTGGACAAGAAAGTGATGGAGGAGAGGTGGATTCTCAAGTAGTTGTGCAGCAGCTTGTTTCTGCAGTGAGAACAGGGTTTGTAATACCAGTGGTGGTCTCTGACAATCCCTCCTACGTGGTGCCACCAGATGACAACACAGAGGAATGGCTGGGGTCTCCAGGAGAGCTGTCCTGGGTCAGTGTGCTGTGCCCCAGGTGGCAGCCACCCTCCCCTTCAGGGTCAGTGTGCTGTGCCCCAGGTGGCAGCCACCCTCCCCTTCAAGACACTTGAGTCTTAGGGGACAGTCCTGGAGATGCTTCAAGAAGGCTCATGCACAAAACCTCATACCCAGGTTGGAACTTTGCCAAAGCAGTGAATTATGATTGTCCCCATTTTTAGGAGACAGAGAACCTGAGGCATTGCAGAGGGCCTGGGGGCTGTCCCCTTACACGGTGCTGCAGGATGTGGTGTCAGCCTGGACCGTGCTGCTTGGCAGAGATTCTGAGCCTCATCCAGCACGTTGGCTGCACAGTGGGGTGGGACTGAGGCTGCTGCATCCCCACCTGCACACCCCAGTGGTGGAGTTTGTTCCCTACTGTGGGCCTGATATTTCTGGGTCTGAGAGATTTTAGCCTGTTAGCAGCAGCTAAACTTTTTCTCAAGGGAAAACTTCTCAAGAAAGCTTCTTCTCAAAACAGTCTTGGCAAACAATTATTCTTTCTCAAAACAATTTTTCTCCAGGTGGTGTTTTGCTGTTTCTTTGGTTTAATCAATGGGATTAGAGAGGTGTTGTTCCTATTCACCAACCATGTTAAATCTGTATCAGAACACCTTATAAAAGGCAGTAAGAATTAGACAATAAAGCTTTTTCTATGCTCTTTGCCTTCTGAAATATTTGGAGTCTTTCATCTTTCTTTTGTGTCCTACAACGGCACCCTACCATCTCGGAGGGGTGGTGTGGTGTGGTTTGTAAGGTAGCTGAGCTAAAAGACCCCAGCTGCAGGGATCTCGTAGCTCTCCTGAGGCCAGCCTCATGCAGCTGCAGCTGAGGGTGAGCAGGCAGTGCAGAACTGCTGCGTGCTGGAATCGGTGTGCCAGCCTGAGCAAAGGCAGAGCAGGAGGAGAAGGAGCTGGGATCAGGAGGATTTATCTTGTCTGTCTCCAAGTAGGGCAGAGTGCAGGAGGGAGCGGCCACATTTCTACTGTGCTGGGCGTATTCTCCTTCTTCCCTCAAAGAAACAAAGCCATATTTATAACTGCTGGTGCTGTGATGTGCAGCCTTCAGGGGGCCCAGAACCACAAAAGACTAAACCTCATGAGATGAACTCCCCTGGTGCTTTCTCTTCCCAAGTTGCCCTAACAAATGCACCAGCTCTGGGAGGAATGGGAGTCACAGGGCTGCTGTGGGGCCCTTCTGGGTCTGGCTGTCGGATGCAGGTTGCCAGGCTGGGAACACGTGTGCTCCTGGCAGCATGGGCAGCCTCAGGAGCACTCAGGTGCTGTTTTGCTGCTCTTTTCCTCCAGCCAGTTGTGCTTGTGCATGAGATAGCACAGAAGGAGGTTTCCAAGCCTTTATGGTGGGGGTAGACATAACCCATGGGAAAAGCCTGGAGGAAGCATCTGCAGGTGATTTTGTAGGGCCTGGTGCACCAGTGGAGACGGGATGCAAACAGCACTGGGGCACTTGGGGCCTGTGCATTACCCAGCACAGCCAGAGAGAGGAGGCTGGAGGGGGTTCCAGTGGGAAGCACATCCCTCAGCCCCTCTCCCTGCCCCTGCACATGCAGGACCAGCAGCCCCTGCTGCCCCCACACCAGCAGGGGTGATGCATGGAGGCCTCACTGGCAGTCTCAGGAGCACTCAGGGGCTGCTTTGCTGCTCTTTTCCTCCAGCCAGTTGGTGCTTGTGCATGAGATAACACAGAAGGAGGTTTCCAAGCCCTCTGTGGTGGAGGTAGGTGTCGCCCTGATTTTTCAGCCTTCTGATGTTTTCACAGTTTCTGAATTCTTTTCTCATGCAAGTGTTATAAATAGAACATGTTTATGTTAAATACTAGCCATGTTTTTCATTCCTCTCCCGAGGAGGAACAATTGATGGACTTTTGGTTTGACCAATGTGATTGGAAAGGTGGCAACCTTAACCTCCAATTCATGGTGTGGATGGAAATGCTGCATATACTGGAGTCAGAAATAAAGGTCAGAGGTTTATGCCCTGTTAACTGGAACAGAGTCCGTGTCTTCTTTTCATGTCCTGTTGCGACAGGCAGGCATAACCCATGGGAAAAGGCTGGAGGAAGCATCTGCAGGTGATTTTGTGATGCCCAGTGCCAGGGTGAGAAAGGCACAGAGGCTTTCCCAGGAAAAAGGCCAGGCTGTCCTGGGAGGCTGGGTAGGGCTGAGTGCTGCTCCCTGCCTTCTGAGGGTGGATTCAGCTCGTTGCTCCTCACCATCACAGCGTGGAGCTCCTGGGCACTCATCCCACGGGCACGTCCCTGCCGTGGCAGCTCACTTCCAGGGAAGGCAGGGAGTGGCTGTGCACAAGGCTGTGTTTGGGAGGGCAGGACAGGGCACACTGGCACAGCTCACACCTGGTTCTGGGAACGGCCAGGAGCCTCCTGTCCAGTCAGACCTGTCCCTTTGGCAAGCTCTGAGGGAGGAACTTCGGGGAAAGATCTTACAAAATATGCCACGGGCTCTTGTTCCTGGGTCACACAACCCATCATTCAGCTGAAGGAAGCAGCTGCCTCCCTCACAGCAGAGATAATGGACATCCAGTGCTCGGAGCTGGAAGTCCTAATTAAGGCCCAGATCTGCAGGTCCAGCTTCCTGGAAGAGTGCTGGGATTAGTGCAGAAACAAGGATGCTCCCTTCTGGCTGTGCCCTCCAGGCCTGGAGCCATGCTGCTCCAAGGGGAGAACAAACCCACCCTGGCAGCTTGGATCACCCCCAAACAAGGGCAGTTCCATACAGCAGGACTGGGCAGGGAGCAGGGAGCTGCAAGGAGGGGATGTGGATGGGACATGCCATGGTGTGACTCAGTTCTGGCAGGTAAGTCCCTGTGCTGTCCCTTCTGCACACATTCCTGTGAAACTGTGGGCATTGGGAGAAACCCACAGGGTGTGACTCAGAGCAATCAGCTCCATTTGCATGTTTTTGCATATGATCAAATCTTTTTGGCAGTCCATTTAGAAGGAGCTCCACTGGAGCAGGATCTTGTGTGACTGAAGGTCCCAACTTGCCTGTGGATTGCTGGCCCCAAAGGCTCAGCTCCCCAACTCTGCTGATGTGAAGGAGACTCTTGTTCTCCTAAACTGCTTGAGGTCATTTTTGGGACGTGTTGCTTTAATAGGGGATGAAATCAGTGGGGACCACTTGGATCCTCACCTGGGCTCTCTCCAGGTGCCTGTAAATGGATGGCAGATCATTAAGGTCACAAACTGGCCTGGGTCACTCAGAGTGGTTCTGCCATTGCTAGTGTGAGTTCATGTATGAGCTATGGAAACACAGAGGCAATCAGCTGAAAATACACACTGGAAACCAAGGGAACCTATAATTAAAGGTTAAAAGTTGCAATTAATGCTGCCCATGTGAGGATCTCAGCTTCTTATGGAATCCAGACACTCTCTGCCACTCCCTGTTTCCATGGGGCAGGCAGAGAGGGCAGGAGAGCAGGTGGGCTGGGAAGGGACAGCACCATGCACACACCCACAGAGCCTGGCAGAGCTGCTCAGACATGTGCAAAGATGTAAACAGAACATAATCCGTTTGTATAATTGTTCTCACAACGTTTTGGATTTTATCTGCTCCTACTAAAATATGGCTAGGTGGGAATGGGGGGTGTGTGCTGGGCTCTGCTTGGACACAGGTGTCAACAGCAGGTCAGCCACCTGTTTCTGGAGAGCAGGCCTGGAATAAGTGCCAGGAGGTACAGCTGTGATGAGTAAAATGCATCCAGAGAAGCCAAGTTATCTCCTTGGGTGCTGTGATCTGTCCCAGGGATCGTTCTGAAGAGCAGCTGCAGCAAAGAGCTGTGCTTTGGAAGGAGCTTCTCAATGCATCTGTGTTGCTTTGCAGTTGATCTGTGGAGTGCTGGGAAAGAGGGAAGCTCTGAACGGGTGCTGAGGATTGGATATGGGTTCAATGCATTCACTTGGAAATCAATATTAACCCAGGTTGTAAAACTGCATTGACAAGTGTGGGTAAACAGAACCATCTCCAGCTGGGAAAATGAGGTCTGCAAGAGGAAGGAGGCTGGTTTATGCTCACAAAGAAGTCAAGGACAGTGCCCTCTCCACCCTCCACAGGACCCGGGCATCCTGGTTACCAGCAGGATCACAGGATGAACTCAGCTCCTATGTGCAGGAGGACAAAGGAACAGAGACTGACCAAAGACACAGACAAGAAGAAGCCTGATCTAAAAGAGGAAAAAAAGCTCTGAGGTTTTTCTAGGAATGTGCCTGAAGTTACATTGTGACCAGCTGTCCCTGATAAAATTTATGCAGGTTGATTTTTGGAGGCATGGTAACTTCTGCATGTAACTCCCTGTTTCTTGTCCTCTCTGTTGGTGCCCAGCAGCAGTGTGCTCTGTGTGAAGCCAGCATGCTGTACCTTTTCCCTCTCCTCCGAGGGTGAGAAGGGGCTGTGGAAGGCAGATTTCAGTCTCACCTCTTTGACACAGAAGCTCTTTGCACAGAGAAGTGTGACTTCTGGAGCATGATAGGATCTCTATCACTCATGGATTGTCCTCTGCCAAGTGACTCATCCTGCAGTCCCCACCTGAGCACTCTCCCAGCCATGTGGATGCCCTTCAGCTGGTTTCAGCAGAACTCTGAGCAAAAGACAAGAGCACAAACTTGCTGGTTCAACACTACCCAAACCTTCCTTGCCACACTGCCAAGAACTCCTTCATCACCCAGGCTTGGAACGCTCTCATTTCCCTGCCTGTTGGCCATGTTTCCCAGGAGCTGCTATTTCAGGCCTGCTGTCTGTACAAAATTAGCTCCTGAGAATGTGTATTCATCTGTGCTTCAAGCAGCCTCACTGGTGTCCACGCAGCTGCTCCAGGTCTGCAGGGCTTTGCCTGCTGGCTGCAGCGGTGGCTGGGTTGATGTGTCCCTTGGTGCACAACTGGGATTTTTGTCAAGTTCCTGCTGTTGTGATTAAATGAAGTTCCTCCTGGGATCATTCAGCTGCTTGATCAGAATAGGGGTGATAGCTGCTCTTCTTGTGAAGGTTTTCTCTCAGTCAGCTACTGAATGCTTTTCCAAGGATTTTGGAGGAGCTGGGTTTACAAACAACCAGTTCAGCTGCTTCAGCTCGGTGGTTGTGAGGGAGGAGCAGCTCACCAGTGCTCTCTACCCTTTCCTCACAGTGCCTTTCCATCTCTGCTTTCAGTATTTCAATATTTCTGTCTCTGCTTTCAGAATCCCCTGCCCTTCCTGCAGCACTCCCCCTTACCCTCCATGCTGCAGGCAGGGCAGTGATGTCCAGTCCTTCTGCACAGCCCAGCTGTGGCACCACAGGGCTGAGGAATGTGGGGATCAGCACTGGGGTTGTGATCAGGGGTGTCACAAGGTACAAGAAGAAGAGGTGGCTTTTGGGTGCACAGGAATGTGGGCCATTGAGAAGACACCGTCAACAGCCTGACAGCACCTGCCATTCCTCAGTGCCTTGGTCTCCAGAGGTCACCCTGAGTGCTGTTGCCTTCTCCAAGTGCCATGTGAGGAGCTCTGGCAGAGCCACGGGTGACTCACAGCAGTGCCCTGCTGTCCTGCCAGCTCTGGGGTGACCTTGCTGTGCCACCTGTGCTGGCACCTCCCCAGGGCTAGCCAGGAGCAGATCCATTCCCTCATTCAAGGGTGGGTCAGCACACACTGCCTCCAGCTGACCGTGTGGAATGGGGGTGGTCAGCAGCCCTCCTGCACCCTTGGATGCTGTGCTTGGCTCTGCTGGGTTGATGGTTGGAGTTGATGATCTTCGAGGGCTTTTCCAACCTAAATGGTTCTGTGATTCACCACCAGGTGCTCCCTGAACAGGTCCTGGCTGAATCCAGACCCCTGCAGGACAGGTAGGGGCTGTGATTGGGATCAGGTCCTCAAGCTGCCCCATGTGGGGCTGCTTCTGGGTGACACCCTGAGAAACTGTAGCTGAACAGGTAAATAAATAGAGAACCAGCCAGCCAGCCATGCAAGCATGGGGAAAGGAAAAAACTAAAGATCTTGTCTCAGGATTCTGCTCTGTTATAAATGAACATTTACAGACTCATGTTCCTCCCACAGCCAGGGTTATTTTTTACCGTGAAGGAGCAAGAAGACAAATTAAAACACAACAACCTGCTCCTTTACAAAGCAAGCAAACAAACAAGGAGCCTCACCAGCTCTCAAAAGACAGATGAAATGAACCATCTGATGTTCATTCAGTGCAGAAACATCCCATGGGGCAGATAAGCCATGGCTTTGTCAGCAGAGGCTTGGAGAGAGATGTGGCTACAGAGGTGCAGTTTTGCCCAGTGTAGGACAAATCTGACCAATCCACCAAACCAGAGGCTGCCAGGGACATATCCCAGAGCCAGCCCTGCCAGGAAGGCTTCTCCTGGATGGCAGCACTGCAAATGTCCCTGGGCTGTGTGTGCTGCTGAGTTTGGTCACAGTGTTGGAGCAGATGAACTGAAATCTCCATCCTGTGGCAAACACTCTGAACTCTGCTGCAGCCACTCGGGGCTCTGTGCAGGTGCCCTGGCTTTGCAGGTGTCAGCACTGTCCAGGGCTTGGAGTGCCCCCAGACAGGCAAGATCAGAGCTCCTGGAGGACCTGCAGCTCCAAGTTCCTCTGCTGGGGTGGACCCACCTGCAGCTTCTGCCAATGGAGGGAGCACAGCCCTGCAAGCACAAGCAGTGAGCATTCCCTGGGATTCTGCCTGGCATTTCTGGAGCTGCTGCTGGGCTCCTGGCAGACCTCAGGAAGGAGCTGTCTGTGCTGGGGCTCATACCAAGAACCCCAGCTGGGGAACATGGAGACACTCTTCACCTCCCCTTCAGTCCCCAGCCACCAGCAGGGACTGGGAACCTGGGAGTACCTACAAGAAGATGCACAGATGTTTCTAAATCCTTTGTGTACAATGAGTTGAAGGCCACTGCTTCATGGCTCCATTTCTGACATTCACTTTTCATGGGATGAGGTTGTCAAAGCCTTGTCCAAAAATGCTCTTCTTGAGGAGGAGACATTTATAGAAACGTTTTTGTGCTGTGGCTGTCATTATGGACACTGTTCCTTTGGATCTCAGCCTGAGATTTAGGCAGGCCTTGAGGGGTGAAAAGTTATGAGAACCAGGAGCACTTGGGGAGGATGAGTCAATCAGGGAGACCCTGGGTCTTCACAATGGTGCATTACAGAAGGACAAGGGACAATGGAGATAAACTGAAAACTGGAGTTTCAGAATGGATATGAGGGAAAACATCTCTGCCATGAGGAGAGTCAAGTGGTAGAATAGATTGCTCAGAGGTTTTGCAGTCTCCACCCTCGGAAATTCTCAAGACAACACTGCGTAAAGGTGTGACAGCCTGGTCTGATCTCACAGCTGAGCATGCTGTGAGCTGGAGGTTGGACTAGAAGCCTCCAGAG
Organism: Acrocephalus scirpaceus scirpaceus; assembly: GCA_910950805.1. Classification (NCBI taxonomy): domain Eukaryota; kingdom Metazoa; phylum Chordata; class Aves; order Passeriformes; family Sylviidae; genus Acrocephalus; species Acrocephalus scirpaceus. Next base: position 4,613,469 of record OU383796.1, read on the forward strand.
GTTCCTTCTGACCTGAATTCCTCTGTAATCCTGTGAGCCTGAGAGCAGAATGGGACCACCTCCTCAGGGATCTGTGCCAGAAGGATGTGGGGTCTGGGTCTCCAAAGACAGCTCTTCAGAAGAGCTTCACGATGAGACAAAATGTAAGAGGTCAGTGCAGAACCCAGGGGTGAGAAGGAGCAGGGCCCTGTGTGGGTCCCTAAAACCCTGCTCCCCTCCACGGCAGGGCTGAGCAGAGACTGGAAGCACACACTGCTCCATGTTCCCTCTGCATGCTTTTATCTGCAGTGGGGTAAGCCCAGTTTGTGTCTGGGGATACTGGTGGCGTTGCAGGCCTTTGCAAAATGTCCATTTCTTATCCTGGTGTCTTTCTGCCTGGTGTGGGAGAACCCAAAGGCACCAGGAAGTCAGAGTGAAATTCAACAATAAGCCCTTCATACTCTGCAATTTGAGATTCTGCAAATGATTAATTGCAGTGTTGGAAACACTCCCTTTCCTTGCACTCGGGAATTCCAGGTGCTTTTGGTGATGCTGTGGGTTTGTCCACTGTCTGTTCCTAGGAAAACACCATGTGATTTCTTACATGGGAGCTTGGGCCAAAATGTTGGACACCAGAATATCCAGGGTTTCTTTTTTCCAGGCTCTGAAAAAGGCACCCGTTTAAGAATCAATAAATTTGTATGCAAATTCCCAGCACATGAATAATTCATGGCTATAAGAAAGGGGAAACACTATAGTGGTTTGATTATGCAGTTGGTTTAAATAAGCAAAATTAGTTGTTAATGAGATCCCTATGCATATTTAGGAAAGCTGAATAATTTATTAAGAGCCAAGAAGTGAGGCTGGAGAAGGGAGGAGAAATCCAAGCAGCTCTTTTGAGATTGATTGTGTTCCTGTGCTTGGGGGATAAGAGGGCACAAATTAACCCCTTTTTGAATAAAACACAACTAATGCACATGCTGTCAGAAAAGAGCTCTGCAGAGAGACCAGGTGATGTCCTTGCCCTGACTGCAGAGGCAGACACTTGTACAGTAGACTGTGAATTAAGGGTAATCCATAGATGGCATCCCAAATGTCGGGCGGTTCAGGGCCCTGCAGCCCAGGAACATCCATTTTGTTCCAGTCTGTGATGGATCACCAGTCTGACAAGGAAAAGTACACTTTCCAAGCTCCTAAATCACAAATGCTGGACAGGAGAGGGACTTCAACAGGCAAGAAGAGAAAAAAAAAAAAAACCAACCAGAGAAGGATCCTACTTAACTTTTTCACAGGATTTTCTCCTAACAGGAGCAAATTATTTCCCTTTGTGAAGTTCTTCCATGTTAGTAATATCCATGATCCTTTGTCTCCCATGCCCAGGTGTGCTGGGAAGAATTGGTGTTTGCATTTCTCTATGGCGGGAGCTGCAAGCCAGCTGCATCCTGCTGCTCCTTGGTGTGCAGGCAGAGCAGAGAGGGTGGGATGGGATTTTGGGAGAGTCACCTGAAGCAAAGATTTTGCACATGCAAACCCGTGCAAGTGACCCCTGTGTGGACCACTGGTGATTTTCTATGTTGGAGCAGCTGTGCTCTCCTCTAGTGACACCCACAGACGTGCAGATGTGGGATGTGCATGGGCCTTGGGGGTGCCTCAGCTTTTGTGTCAAGTAGATTCCTAGAATTATGGAATTGTTTGTGTTGGAAAAGACCTTTAAGATCATAAAATCCAACCACTGACACTGTCAAGGCCACCACTAAACCATGTCCCCAAATGGGACATGGTTTGTCACCATGCCTGGAGAGTTTTAAGAGCCAGCTTGTCACCATCCCTGGAGAGTTTTAAGAGCCACATTGACACAGCTCTTAAAACTCTCCAGGGATGGTGACAAGTCGGGGTGAAAGCAGAGAGTCTGGAAAGCAGTAGGGAGTTGGCTGGAAGTCTCCTGTGCCATGTGACACTGGAGAGGCTCACAAACCCTGCTCACATACTGGAGTGTGCCTCTGCTGTTCCTCCAGCCAGGGTGGTGCAGAGTTTAACCCACAGTGAGAGCAGCTCCCACATTCCCTCTGCCTCCTCCTGCAGCACTGAGCATTCCTTACCCTGAAGAGCTGGAGGAGCCTGAAACAGCGTGAATGGCTGGAGTGTTTCACCTCTTTGGCTGTCAGTGACCCTGGTGACACTCTGGGACATCTGCCCTGAGCTCACCACCAGCCTTGTCTCCTGCCCTGGGTGCTCACAGCCAAAGTTTGTGGATTGGTGGTTTTGGTGCAGATACCCCTGTGGTGGAAACAGGAGGATAATCTGTCCCAAACAAGAAAAAGAAAAAAAAGAAAAAGAAAAAGAAAGAAAAAGAAAGAGAAAAAGAAAAAGAGAAACGGGAAAAGGAAAAAGAGAAACGGGAAAAGGAAAAGAAAAAGAAAAATGAGAAGGAAAAGAAAAATAAAAAGAAAGAAAAAGAAAAAGGAAAAGGAAATTTAAAAAAAAGAGAAAAAAGAAAAAAAAGGAGGGGACAGGAAAGGAAAGGGAAGGAAAGGAAAGGGGAAAGGGGAAAAGAGAAAAGAGAAAAGAGAAAAGAGAAAGAGAAAAGAGAAAAGAGAAAGAGAAAAGAGAAAAGAGAGAAAAGAAAATGAGTGCAGGGCTAGAAAATGGTGGAAATCGTCCCGGGTGTGCTGAATCAGAGGAGGATTTTGGATCTGGACCTGGGTGAGGTTCACCAAGGTTCACTCCCTCACTGGGCTGCTGGTCACTGCAGCGTGTCCATGTCCCCTCAGATCCCCATGTCAGTCACAGCAAGGGTCTGCCCAGTCACTGCACTGCTGCCTGGGGCACACACGGGACCCCACAGGGGAAGTGTCCCAGTGTCTGCCCAGTCACTGCACTGCTGCCTGGGGCACACACGGGACCCCACAGGGGAAGTGTCCCAGTGTCTGCCCAGTCACTGCACTGCTGCCTGGGACACACACAGGGCCCCACAGGGGAAGTGTCCCAGTGTCTGCCCAGTCACTGCACTGCTGCCTGGGGCACACACGGGACCCCACAGGGTCTGCCATGGGAACCCGTCTGTGTTGTGCCTTTGCACAGTTCTGTGCCTTGTTCCAGGCAAAGTGCTCCTTGGGAGAGAAATGGGCTCAGAAACTTGGGGAGAGGCCAGATTAATGACCTGCTGAGAGGTGATCAGGAATTTCAGGCACACAGAGGAGATGTGGCTTCTCCTACAGTCATGGGCTGTGTGTGGCTGCTCCCAGTTCCTGTGCTGGTGGCTGGGCTGGGAGGAGGTTTGATCTCAATCTGTGGAGTGATCTAGTTACTCACTGAATGTGCTGCACACCTAAAGAGCATGCACATATTTGACCTCAGGAATTTGCCCTGTTTGTGTGCAATTGTTGCCATAGGACATGAAATAAGGGTAATTGACTCTAGTAATTCTCAGAAGACAAAATGAAGGCTTTATTTACAATCTATTCAGCTTTTTTTTTATAGCATGCTGCACTAAAAACCAAGTTATTGGTGCATAGTGTTTGAAACCTCTCAAATTCATTGGTTAAACTACAGAAATAGCACACAACACCTGAAGAGAGGTTTGTTATGGGAAAGAATATTGTTTATTTAAAAATGTTTTGAGAAAAGCAGTTATTTACAAAAAAGATGTTTTGAGAAGAGAAACTGTTGAAAGGTCTCCCTTGGGAAAGCCAGCACAAGCTAAAAATTCTCTCAGGTCCAGAAAATCATGTCCACATGCAATAAAGGTGCTGGAAGAGATTCCCAGGCAGTGGCGTTTTTAGTCAAGAAACAGGAATAGCCCATGGAAGTCTGAGCTTCCAGAAGGATCAGTAAGGTGCTCAGGAGCATGGTGGGCTCACCACGGGGTGCTGGTCATGATGGGCAGCCCATGAGGTTGCTCTGCTTTTGGCAAGAGAGTCCCTGCCATGTGCCAGCAGACAGGAGGGATGGAAGTGAGCAGTGAGTGCCAGGTTGGAGCTTTTACCTTCTATTCCTGCCAGAGTTGGGATTAAATGCACGAGATGGTGTTTCTTGTTCGGACCCAGATGTTTATTAATTCTTATCTATATTATAGTCTCACAAACCGTGAGTTCTACAGCACTTCTAGCTAACAAACTAAAAATGGAGCCCTGTCTCTCTCTGTACAAGGCCTTTTAAGGATAAATTGTCCAATTAAAAAAGACACCTAAATTATTTTTACTTTTAACCCAATAACCAACCACCCATGGCCCGCAATGAGGACTTTTCTATCCAATTACAAAATCCCACCCAGACCTGTGAAGAAGAAGGTGAAAAAGAAGGACTGGCCTCTGCCCTAAAACCTCCATCTTACTTTATATATATATTACTGTATTCTAAACCCTTAAACTCTAAGTTTTCCACCCTGTGATATCACACACTTCTATTCAAACTACACACCCACAATCCCAGTTCTATCACTCAATTTTGGAAGCCTTTTCCAAGGCCTCAGGTCAAAAGCAGTGTTTTCCTGGGGGTCAGTGCTGTCAGCACAGAAAGCCTAAAATTCTCAGTGCCCAGGGTTCCAACACCAGATCACAGCTCGGGTTGTGCAGCAGCTGCTCCTCGATGGGTATGGCAGAGCCATGGACCTTGCCCTGGGAGCTCCCCTGGGCTGCTGGCTCCTGTGGGAGTTTGTTTTGGACCTTTGATCCCATCAAGGTGTCTCTCTCCTGTGCAGGATTTGTTGACTCGAGCATCAGTTGTCACCTGCACAGGAGCTGCTCTCCATGTGCCCGCAGCTGTGCCAAAGGCTGTTCCTCAGCCCTGGAGCTGACAGCCACCGTGGGCCAGGGCAGGGGCCATGGTGGAGCTTAGGATGGTCACAGCAGAAGGGGCACTGGTGCTGGGCCTGCTCCTCTCCTGGAAGACCAAGTGCAGCTTCATCTTCCCTGTGGTCCCCGTGGCCGCAGAGCTGGCCCTGGATGTGCTCTGTGAGGTTACAGGTGCCCTTGGCCCTGGGAAGGCTCGTGGGACACAGGGCAGTCAGTTTGCACTTGTGATAGGAAAGGAAACTGTTTTCTCAGGGAGGTGGCATTGGACTGAGGGCTAAATTGATTTCCATAAATATTTGAGCAAGGCTGAATTATTTATGACCCTCTGGTGACACAATAGAAAGAACCGATGGAATCGTCTGTGAATTTTCCAGATGATTTAGTTTAAAAATGCTGCTCGTTATTATTTATGTGGGTCAGATCCCCCTTTGCTTCTGGCCAGGCCTTGCACATGAGTTACATAAACACAGAGTCAATATACAAATCTCTCCCTTTATCCATCTTAATCTGCCAGTCAGTAAATGAGCAGCAGCCTTGGTGTTTGATTCCCCAGGAGGACTGTAATCAGAAACCTTTGTCATTCAAATGGAACAGAGGAAAAGGAAGAAGGAAAAAAGAAAGATAAAGTAAGAAAGAAGAAAAAGAAGGAAAGAAGGAAAGTAAGAAGGAAATTAGGAAAGAAAAAGAAAAAGAAAAAGAAAAAGAAAAAGAAAAAGAAAAAGAAAAAGAAAAAGAAAAAGAAAAAGAAAAAGAAAAAAGAAAAAGAAAAGGAAAAAGAAAAGGAAAAAGAAAAAGAAAAAGAAAAAGAAAAAGAAAAAGAGGAGAGGAGAGGAGAGGAGAGGAGAGGAGAGGAGAGGAGAGAAAAAAGAAAAAGAAAAGAAAAGATAAAAAGAAAAGAAAAAAAAGGCGTACAGGGCTAGAAAATGGTGGAAATTGTCCTGGGTGTGCTGAATCAGAGGAGGATTTTGGATCTGGACCTAGGTGAGGTTCACCAAGGTCTTCAAGTACCTGTGGATTGAGTGGGGGTGTTATCTGCTGAACAGCACTGAAGGTGGGTGTGAGGTGTCTCTGGGTCCGTGTACACGGAGGTGGAGCTGAAGTGTATTCATGGAATGGCTTTGAACCCTTAACTGACAATTGCAGTGGATTTCATTTACCTAAGATCAGTTCATATTCACTCTTCTGTTCACTTAAGCTGATGAGAAGCACTTGTGAGAGCCTTAAGTGGTTTCCTCTTCACAAGAAGAATTCTATTAACTTGAGTGGGAGGCATGTGTGAGAGACATGTCAAGCCTTGGCTTTCCCGGAGCCATGCAAAGCAAACCCCATGAACAATTCTACTTACACCCAAGAAAATCCAGTTCTTGGGTTCACAAACTTGCCTTATGTGGGAACCTACGGATAGGCCCATTTTTTATTTTGCTGGTCTGCAAAGATCAGAAGTTCAGGGAGCTGAAAGAATGACAGTAAGGATTTGTTTAGGAGGAACATCTGGAGGTTCTTGGTCCAGCCTCCTGCTCTGTGCATAACTGGCTTAAAATCTGCAATGGGTTTCTCAGGCCCAGTCCATTAAAATTTTGAAACTTTCTGAAGATGAAGCGTCCACACCATCCCCGTGGGTCTGTCCCAGTGTCAAACCATCCATGTTAGGAGAGATGAGTACCTGCCAGAGGACACATCCTACGTTTATGTCCCCAAAACTGGGAGACATTCCCTTCTTCCTCAGCACCACAGACAAATCCTGGAGTGCTCCTTCTCAGTGGCTCCTGAGGTGAGTCCCTTGGACATGTGAAGCAGAGCAGGAGCCTGGAGCATCCAAGCCTGGTCTGCTGTTCTTGCCTGTTCACATCCATGTTCCCTGACCCTTTGATCCCACATGCAGCACGTGTGCATTCAGGCCAGGCAGCCTCTCCATCCCTCCAGCCTCTTGGTCCTGATGTTTTTGCTGGTTTGGGAGAACCACAGCACCTGCTGCCTTCAGCTTTTGGGCAGAGGGGGACTTTGGATGGAGTTCTAGCAGGGGTGTTCCTCAGCTTGGCAGAGATCTGTTCAGCCATGCTTTGTCCTCTCAGAGGTTTTGAGGGTCTCTCACTGCAGAGATGGGATCATTTCCTGCTCCAAGACCTGTTCTTCATCCCAGCAGCCATGTGCAGGCTTCAGGCAGGATCCTGGGGATGTGGGAAAGGCCCAGTTGTGTGTGCTGTGTAAGCAGAGGCAGGAGGGCTGTTGTCACCCAGTGTCCTTGAATGGCCACATCCTGCCTGGCTACTCATTAGCCAGGTTAAACACAGCAGGGCCGGGATGCTTCAGAGCCTTTCTCTGCACCCACGACTGGGCAGTGGCTCCTGTGGGGCTGAGCTGGAGGCAGCCCCACACCTGCCAGCCCCACACCTGCCAGACCCACACCTGCCAGACCCACACTTCCCACCCCCACACCTGCCAGCCCCACACATGCCAACCCCACATTTCCCAACCCCACTCTTCCCAGCCCCACCTGCAGTGATGCAGTTTCCATCCTTCCTGTGCCCCACAGGCTGAGGCAATCCCTTGGACCATTTCACAACACAATCAGAGCTTTTTCCTCTTCTGCACTAGTAAACTCTGTAGGGCCTTTTGCACGCTGTGACCATCGTTGTCTTGGCTCAGAGCTGTTCAGATACTGATGCTCCCTCTGTCCCCCAGAGAGCCCTGGTCCCCTTTGTGCACCACCCTCCTGAAAAACTGCAGAACCCAGGGGAGGGGAGCAGGATGTGGATAGGAGTCACCAAAGATGACTCTGTGGTGACTGCAGGGTCAGGGGTGGCTGCAGAGGTCAAACAGAAATCTCTGGGGTGGAATGGTGTAGGAACAAGTGAAACTATGCAAACCTGTGCCCAGGAGCTGGGAGTGGTGTTGGGGATCTGTTTGGCACACCTTGTATGGGATCCCAGGGTTGTCCAGGCTTCACAGCCCAAGTTCAGGGTGTGCTCTGGGGGGGTTCTCACTGCAGCTGTTCCTCTTGGGAACACTGATGGCATCCCTGACCTCCTGCAGCCAGTGAGGGACAGAGCTGCTGCCCTGGCACTGCATCCCGTGGCCTGGCATTGCCCTGGGATGATCTTGCTGTTTCTTTGCCCACCCTTAAGAGACAGCCACGTGTCCAGCCCTTCTCACCCCTCTGGTAATGCCAAGGATCAAGGTTGTTTCTGCAGGCAGCAGGGAGGACACAGTGTGAATTGTGGTGTCATTTCTCTGGTGGCTTCACCCAACAGGACCACAGTGCCGGCAGCCACTGCCAGGGTGTTGAGTCCTGCTCAAATGGGACACAAGGATCAATGAGTCTAAAACTCCTTTTCATCCCCAGCCTCACCATCCAGACCACTGCCCACCACCCAATACGGGGCAGGACCTGACCAGCTTGTCCATCTCAGAGCTGAGCTACTGTCCTGGTTTAGGGCAAATTTGGGAGGAAACCTCTGAATGGGGTTCCTCTGGAAAGCAAACCCAAACAGCCCCTCCCTCACAACCGGTCCAGGAAAAAGAACTTCCTCAGAGAAAAGTGGAAAAAAAAATTTATTTAACAAACAAAGTGCCCACAAGCACAAAGAATGAATAATTTGAAACAATAAAACCTTTAGTTGCTCTGAAGTGTGATGGTAAACTCAGAAAGTCTCTGCTGTGGGACAGCTGCTCATATCCCAAAGCTGCCAGGAACAGGGAACAGAGCTGCAGCAGTAGCCAGAGTGCCACACACACAGAGCTGGGGGGATGATGTGAGGTGCCTTCCCCTGCCTGCCACGGACCAGCAGGAGGATGTTACCAGGTTCCACAACACCCTTCAGCACTTCCCAATAACCATCCATCGGTTGTGGGCATGGTTAGGGGCCATGGACCCATGGTTAGGGTCAGCTCCTAACCATGTTAGGTGACAAACCCTTCAGAGTGTCCAGCCCTGGTGACAATCCCTTCAGAGTGTCCAGCCCTGGTGACAAGCCCTTCAGAGCCGTGTCCTGCCCTTTCCCCAGAGCCCACCTGGAGCAGGGGAGCAGCAGGTCCTGGCTGTGCAGCTGCCCAGTGTGGGGACAGGAGGTTCCTGCAGAAGGAGTGTGTGCTGGCCTGCACTGTTGGCTCCTGATGCTCCTTGGTGTTGATTTCGTATCTTCTTTTCTTCGTGCTAGAGCTGGGATTAATACACGGGAATCACAGTTTGTGTTCAGACTCAGTTTATTAATCCTTATCTATATTACAGCCTCATGAGCTGTGAGCTCTAACTAGCAAGTTAGAGAACAGAGGTAAAAATGGAGGTATCTCTAACTCTTCTCAAGGTCATTTAGGCACTAATCACCCAATAATGAGATGACATTTATATTATTTATACTTTTGACCCAATATTGACCACCCAAAGCCTGCAATGTGAATCTCTTTCACCCAATTAGATAAAACCACCCAAAAACATGAAGAAGAAAGAAGGTGAAGAAGAAGAAGGACCCAGACAACACCCAAAGTCCTCCATCTTGCCCCATACATATTACTCTCTACTAAACCTTAAATCTAACATTTTTACCCTGTGAGATCACACAATGCTATTCAAACTACACACCCACAGCCCCAGTGCCATCACTCAATTTTGGGAGCCTGTTCCATGGTCTCAAGTCAAATGCATCAGTGTTTTTTAGAAGAGAAAGCCTGACATTCTCAGCCTCCAGGTGTCCAACCCCTTGGTGCTCCAGTGAAGGGCAGGGTGAGCATCTGGCTGCTGTGTCAGCCCTGCCATCCTGGGCAGGTGTGTGGCTCGTGCCCGGCCTGCCCAGGGCTGCTCAGCCATCACAGGACCCATGGGGTGCTGAGCTTCCTGGGGGCTGTGCTGGTCTGCAAAGCCACAGATGCCTGGGATGAATGGCAAGAAGGTTACATGTGGGTTTTTTATTTTCTTTTTTTTTGTGTTAGAGCTGGGATTAATACACAGGAGTCATAGTTTCGTGTTCAAATTCAGTGTTTATTAATTCTTATTTATATTATAGTCTCACTAGTGGTGAGCTTTAACTAGTAAGTTAGAAAATAGTAGATCGGATGCCTTTAACTTTTTCTAAGGTCTTTTAAAGTGCTAATTACTTAACAGCAAGATAACACTTATATTATTTATACTTTTGACTTAATAATTAACCACCTAAAGTTTGCAATGCAACTCTTTTACTTTATAAAAAAACTAAAACTATGAAGGAAAAAGTGAAAAAAGAGACTTAAATAACACTTTAATTTTTTTATATTACCTTCTATATATTACTACATACTGAACACTTATAATTTAAGTTTTAAAAGTTTCAACAGTTACACCTTCCAACAACCACCAAACTCCTGCTCTCCTGAAACCATCACTGTTGGGAATACAGGGAAATTGGGAATATTTGGGGCTTTTCTTCTTCTACCCACTGTACAGGGCCTTCCTCACCATCTCCCCCGGGGCCGAACCGGTGCGTATCTCTTTTCTGGGTTGTGGCCGTGTCATCCAGAGACATCTGTGCTCCCGGGAAATGGGAGCTGCAGCCTCCCCCTTTGTGGCAGCGCGGGCAGGGATAGCCTGCGGCCGGTCACGGGCAGCAGGGCAGCGCTGTACAGCCCTTCTGCTCTCTGCCCTCCCGGCCCAGGAGGGTCCCAGGGTCAGCCAGGCTCTTTTCCTAGAGGCAATTAAGCAGTTGTGTTGTGTGGGGGTGGTGGGGTGCCTGCTGTTCATCCCCTTTGTTTTCCGGGAGCCGCCTTTGAGAGGAAAACAGGTGGATGGATGCAAGGGGATCTCAGCCTGGTGAGAAGTCACAAGGCACAGACAACTCCGCTCCAAAGTCCGGCACTGCCTCCTGCACCACCGCCCTGGGCACGGCATCCTGCGGGAAGGGCACCAAGGGTCAGCGGGGTTCATTTCTGCTCCCTCCTCCGGAGCCCTCGCTGTGTTCGGGAGTGAGAGGGGATCGGGAAAGGGGCCGGGGACCGCGGGCTGCCGAGCCTTTGGCTCTGGCTGGCAATGGACGTCTGTCAATGTCACATGAGCCGTCAGGAGACAGATGGCATTTTACTGCCTGGCTGGAAATCACCCCTTTCTTTTCTTTCCTTCCCTCCCTTTTTTTTTTTTTTTTTTTTAATGTGCCATTTTTGTACTTAAAAGAAACTGAGAGGGAGCCTGAGAGTGAGGAGAAAGGCTGCTTGTCTTTTGAACTGCTGTCTGATGCTGCTGCCTGGCCAGTGCCACAGCCCCGCAGGGCTCAGCCACGAGCCGGGCTGCTGGGGCTGAGGGAGAGGGTGCAGGGAGAGGCAAGGGGGAGGCCCTTGGTAGGAGTGGGTTTGCAGCTTGCCCAAGCAAAAAACACTTGTTGGCTGTAGCCCTGTTGGCTCCTGATTCTCTGGGGGAGATCCAAGGGATGGGATGAGCTCTGAGGGATGGGGTGAGCTCTGAAGGGATGGGGTGAGCTCTGAGAGATGGGGTGAGCTCTGAGGGATGGGATGAGCTCTGAGGGTTGGGGTGAGCTCTGAGGGTTGGGGTGAGCTCTGAGGGATGGGGTGAGCTCCAAGGGACAGCGTGAGCTCCAAGGGATGGGGTGAGCTCTGAGGGATGGTGTGAGTTCTGAGGGATGGAGTGAGCTCCAAGGGATGGGATGAGCTCCAAGGAATGGGGTGAGCTCCAAGGGATGGGATGAGCTCCGAGGGATGGGGTGAGCTCTGAGGGTTGGGGTGAGCATCTGCTGAACTGGGGGAACACAGCAGGGGCACAGCAGAACTCGGGCAGTGCTTCCTGCTGTCAAGGCATGAGCCCTTGAACCTTCCAGCCTCACAAACCCCTCAGAGCCCTGTCCTGCCCTTTCCCCACAGCCCACCTGCAGCAGGGGAGCAGCAGGTCCTGGCGGTGCAGCCTCCCAGTGTGGGGGAAGAGATGTGAGCTGGGCTGCGGGGTGAGGCTCAGGCTGGGTTCTGGGCTTTTACAGGGCTTGACGAGGAAAAGCTGTAGGGTTGGTGACAGCAAGTTGGACAATGACCTCCAGACACCCTTTCTACCAACTCCTGGATGCTCTCAAATCCCTGAGATTTCCTGAGCTGATCAACTGTGTGACTCTTGGGCTTTCCAGACCCACAGAGTCATCAGGAGAACTAAAAGAACATTAGCAGCCTACCTAAAACATTCTCCTCAGGCCAAGGATGTCCCCTACCCTCTGGCTGGCCATGAAGATGTGTGAGTGCATGGGAGCACCCACAGCCATGCAAGTGCTTTCCCATGCAGGTGTGAATTGAATGGTGAGTGAGTGTCTGCAGGAGCTGCCTGAGGGGACAAAGGCACAGGAGTCAACCCCAAAAATAGTGGGGAGGAAATCCTATTTCATTACAAAAATGAGTGATACAGGGTCAGCCTGAGTCTGTGACAGCAAATCAGTAGGCTAGAGAAGCATAAAAATCTTAAAGGGGATTAATTCATCTGGCACTTCTCCACGAAATGTATTTACTTAAGTACTGACAATTAAATGTATTTTTGAAAAAATAGTGCAATAAATTACATTTATTGTATTGTGTTTTCTTTTGAAATGAATATCCACTTAATATCTAAGCTTTTGGTAGTGCTGAAAAGAAACTTACCTTTTCAGTTTGAATTTGATGTTCCCTGTTCCCCTCAGGATTTGATTTAACTGTTTGAGCCTCTGCATCAGGGCAGGGCCAGGGCTGTGGACATAACATCAAAGGGTAAAATCACATTCTGTGAGCAACAACACGTGGCTGCTGAACCCTGCTGAAAGTCTCATGGAGAGGAAGACCCTTTCCCTTTGTCAGTGCAAGGTGGTGAAAGAGAAAATCTCCATGCCTGATCCGTGCCCTCCCACCTTTGCTGGCTGGGAAGAAGTGCCTGCTGTGCAGGGTCTGGATTACTGAAGGCTGTGGCACAGAGCAAGACCTGGAAGTGAAAGCCTCACTCAGCATCTGGGCTGCCAGCCTTTGTGACACTGCTTCTGCCCTGGGAATCACTTCTGGCTCCTGGCTAGGGAAAACCCCAAAGGTATTTGGGATTCCCTGGAATTTTCGTAATGTTTCCTGCTCGGCTGATGTTATAGTGAAAATATTTTGGGGTGAAGTCAGCATTCCTTCAGCCCCGCCCAGTTGCCTGCTCTCCTGGTGTTATCTCCTCTTTTTTGGGATAGATGTGCTGTGCCCTGCTGTGAAATCAGAACATACCTCAGGCTGTACCTCAGAACATCCCCTCTGCCACTGCCAGGGACTGTTGTTGTAGGACACAAAGTAAATTGACTTAATAATTCTCCGAAGGCAGAAGAGAAAGAAATCAAGGCTCTATTTACAGTTTACTCACTTTCTTTTATAGCATGCTGCCCTAAAAAGGGGACCCCATTGGTCCATAGGATTGACACCTCTCTCCATTGGCCAAGTAACAGAAATAGGAAACCAAAACCTGGGAGAGGTTTTGTTATAGGAAAAGGCACTGTTTACTTAAAAATGTTTTGAGAAAAAGCAGAAAGGTATTTTGGGAAGAGAAACTGTTGACAGCTTTCCCTTGGGAAAGGAGCTAGCAATGGTTAGCTGAACAGGTGGTAATGGTAAGCTGAAATTCTCCCAGGCTCAGAAATATCGAGCCCACAAGGGACCAGGACCCTCAGGTGTCTGTGCACAGATCCCCTTGCTGCACAGCCCAGAGTGCAGCAGCACCTCTGCTCCCCTGCCCGGCCCCAAGGCTGTGTCAGGGAGCTCAGCCCAGGGGAGCAGGAACCTTCCTCAGTGTGCAGGCACAGCCCTGCCTCACCTGCAGCTCGTGCAGGAGGCTGCACCTGAGCAGAGCCCCCAGGGGAGGAGGCAGTGGGGATGCAGCAGGGGACAATCCTGGCTGTCCTGGTGTGGCTGGCACCTGCACAGGGCACTGCCCAGCTCTGGGGCAGGGGGACTCAAGCTGCACCCCCTGGGATGGTGCTCTTCTGCTGCCTGGGCAAGAGCTTAATGGACAGTAACTGGCCTCAGGTTACTTGTTGCTTTTTATCTTCTTTTTTGCCAGGGTCAGGATTAAATGCACGAGATGGTATTTCTTGTTTGGACTCAGATGTTTGTTAGTTCTTATCTATATTATAGTCTCACAAACTGTGAGTTCTACAGCACTTCTGGCTAACAAACTAAAAATGGCCCCTCTCTCTCTCTCTACAAGGCCTTTAAAGGCTAAACTGTCCAATTAAGAAATGACACCTAAATTATTTTTACTTTTAACCCAATAACCAACCACCTGTGGCCCAAAATGTGGATTTTTCTGCCCAATTACAAAATACCACCCAGACCTGTGAAGAAAAAGGTAAAAAAGGAGGACTGGCCTCCACCCTAAAACCTCCATCTTGCTTTACATATATATATATATATATATATATATATACACACACACACAAACATATATATATATAACTATATTCTAAAACCTTAAACTCTAAGTTTTCCACCATGTGATATCACACACTTCTATTCAGACTACATACCCATAATCCCAGTGCTATCACTCAATTTTGGAAGCCTTCTCCACGGCCTCAGGTCAATGCAGTGTTTGCTTGGGGGTCAGTGCCTGTCAGCACAGAAAGTCTAAAATTCTTATTGACCAGGGTTCCAACAGTTCCTCTTGCTCCTTTTTCTTGTCCCTCCTGTTCCCTTGATCTGGGTGGGAGAGGGATCTCTGAGCAGCTGGACCTTGTGCTCACCCCATAGGGCCTGTTAGCTGTAAGCAGCTGCTGGGGATGCAGCGTGCTGATTTCCTTCCCTCACTGGGAGGAGACTGGATCTGCCCCAAAGGCCTTGACTGGGGACTTAGGACGATCAGCTACCGGCTCAAGGCAAAGATCACTTCCTTTTATTCTCCACCATTGGGTACTCAGGTACTCTCAGCCATCTGTCCTGCCAGTTTTACCCAGATCACTGTGTGAAGGACCCTGCTCTCCTGCTGCTTTCCTGCCCAATCCCTGTCTCACATTCTTCTCCACACCTTCACACCTGCTGTGACAGGTAAAAGTTACTTTTCTTCACCTTCAAGTCCTTCCATGGACCGAGTCCCTTGCACCTGCCCACCAGAGAGCACTCCCAAATGTAGAGTTGTCTACTTTCCCTCACTTGCCTCTCAAGTTTTGGGCTTTATTCTGTTCTCCATGGTGGGAGGTTAACACCACAACAGCAATCCTGTCTCCTCTGCCAAACCTTCCACTGCTTTGTCCTGCTGCCAGGGAAAGCCTTGCACATGCCTGAGGTTGAGCACTGTCCCTGGTTTCCACAGGCTCCTCACCTGTCCAGAGGCACGTGTACTACACCCAGAGCCAGTCCATAAACTCTCCAGAGTGTCCATGGTGGCTGCACAGCTCCTGCCACAGCACAGCTCTGCCCAGAGATATCTCCAGCCTCACGAGGTACTGTCCCCATCACCAGTGCAGCCTGACAGAGTTCATGGTGCACAGAGGCTTCTGCACTTGGTCCCTGAGAGCATTTCCATGGCACCAACCCAGACACCTCTGTCAGAAATTCACCTAAAAGCTCTTTTCCATGATCATCCAATCTTTTAACCTCCTCAAGGAGCACCATTCTAATCTGACAAAATCCTTTTTTTTGTATAACCATGTAATTGGTCCTAATTATACTGTTCTATTTTAATTCATTGCTC
This sequence comes from Acrocephalus scirpaceus scirpaceus, assembly GCA_910950805.1. Taxonomy (NCBI): domain Eukaryota; kingdom Metazoa; phylum Chordata; class Aves; order Passeriformes; family Sylviidae; genus Acrocephalus; species Acrocephalus scirpaceus. Next base: position 4,628,880 of record OU383796.1, read on the forward strand.
TCAGAGTGGTGTACTATTGCTCCTTCACTTGGCATCAAAGCCAGACTGATGAGCAAGTGTGCCTTGAGCCACTATTCCTCCCCTTGCTCCACATGTGACCCCCTGTTACCTTCGCCTGCAATTTAGGAACTCCCCAGGGCTGTGGGAGTCAGGGGACAGCAGCCAGCAGCAGAGCTACTTATCCAGCTTCTCACAAATTCCACAGAAAACAGAGTGGAATGAGAATATTTGGACTCTGTGCCTGGAGCTCAAGCAAGGCAGGGGACACCATCTTTCCTACCTGTCAGCCTGGGATCTTAGAAACAACCCGTGCTGTCTGCTTCCCTCGCATCACTGTGGCAGTAAAAATGCTGCAGGTCACATCAATGCCATCCATTTCCTTTTAAACAGCATCCTTGTCCTCCCAGCACACCCTTGGTGACAGGAACCCAACTTGGAAACCACACAGGCCTGATTGCACCTGGAATGCTGAGGATGCTGCTGATTTACGAGGAGGGGGAATTCCCTGGATGGGTGAGCCCTGCAGAGCCACACCACAGAGCATGGCTGGCATCTGAGGACAGGAGAGCTGAAGGTCTTTGGCACAGGAACAGGCAGGTTTGCCCTCTCCCTGGTTTGTAATTTGACACACATGGTTTGGTGTTCATGAGCAGATGCCAGCACACAAACCATACGAGTAAGTGCACCTTCAATGATAACCTTGGTCATACTCTGCTGAATCACTGTCCTGTAGAGCTGAAGCTTTGTTTCCCTGGCCTCAGTTCAGATATTATCTTTTTTTATAATGGGAAGCTGGAGGGAATTCTCATCAATCATGACAAAACTATGCCAAAAGATGAGCGGGAGTGAGGAGAAAGGGGAGCAGAGCAGGTTGGGAATGGCAGGCCCATGGGGAGTTACATGCCTGGTGTCCTGCAGTGCTGGGCTTTCCACCCTCCCATGGCAAAAAAAAAACCTGGCAGGGAGGGGAATTCTCTTCTGGACATCACAATCTTTGCATGGCCTGAGCTGGATGGGACACAACCCCCCCCCAGCACCCAGGCATTTGTGTCAACTAGATTTGTAGAATTATGGATTTGTTTGGGTTAGAAAGGACCTGGGAGATGTGCTGAGGGCTGGAGGGAGGGAGGGACCTGAGTTTATCAGGTGGTGAATAACCCCCCAGTGGGGCTTGCAAAGGGGATCTTCCCTGTGAATTCACCTGGTGCACCCCATTTTGGAGGATTAACTCTGCCTGGGGTGCTTCTGTGGGGCTGTGCACTGCAGGGATCCCTGTCTGGGTGAACCCTGCCCCACTGGGCCCTGTGTCTGCTGTCTCCATGTCAGGACACTTCTGGGATGGTGTAACCACACTGGTTTGGCTCCTGGGGGCTGCACAGTGAGGGACAGAGCCTGTTAGAAAAGCCAGGGCATCAACCAGAGTGAGCATGATGGACACAGGCCCTGCTCAGAGTTTATTTCCTGTGTTGCCATGACACAAACATTTTCTGCCTGTTTTTGTCACTGGCAATTATCATAATTGTTTGTTGCAAAGCCCACATTCCAGGGCAGAGCTGCTGAGCTGACCCAAACCTCAGCTGCTCCTTGCTTGGGTTTGCAGCTCCCAGCCTGGTGGGATGAAGCCCTGGGCTTGGGGAACACCAGAAAACTCCATTTTTAGAGGGACTGAGGGGGAAGTTAACTCACAAAGCTTGTGTTAGCCCTAAAACTGGCCTGGCACCAGCAGGACCCAGAGACCCAGGCTGGCCCAGCCTCATGCCCCGTGCCTGATCCTCTCCATCAGCCCCACTCCAGATTCATCCTGGGGTCTCCTTCCCTCACCCAGGGCTGCCCTGTCTCTCCTGCTCTGTCCCACAGTAATGGATGCTGCAAAGTTGGGCTGGAACAAATAATGTTGGAGGAGGCTGGTCCAGCTCACCCAGCCTCTGGTGCAGGAGGAAACTGCACAGGAGTGGCACAAGTGTGCCCACAGTCCCCACGGTCCCCATGGGCACTGCAGCCCCAGGGATGTGGCACTGGCTGCCCTTCCCTGTCAGGATTCTTGTCATCTTTTCTTTGTGTTAGAGGTGGGATTAATACACAGGAGCCACAGTTTCATGATAAATCAATGTTTATTAATTCTTATCCATAGCACAGTCTCATGAGTTGTGAGTTCCAGCTAGCAGGGTAGGAAATGGCTCTGCCTCTAACTCTTTCCAAGGTCTTTTAAGTGATAATTGCCCAATAACGAGGTAACACCTGTATTATTTATACTTTTGACCCAATAATGACCATCCAAGGCCCACAATGAAGACCCTTTCACCCAGTTAGGAAAAAACCACCCAAATCCATGAAGAAGAAGAAGGTGAAGAAGAAAGATCCAGACAATGCTCCAAATCCTCCATCTTGCCCCCTATATATCACTATATACTAAAATCCCAAATCTAAGTTTTTCACCCTGTGAGATCACACAATTCTATCCAAACTACACACCCACAACCCCAGTGCCATCACTCAATTTTGGAAGCCTGTTCCACGGCCTCAAGTCAAATATGGTGCTTGCTTGAGGGTCAGTACCCTTTAACACAGAAAGCCTGAAATTTTCAGCCTCCAGGGGTCCAACACTTCCCTTGGCCCTGTCTGCAGCTGCACCAGCCCCTCCTGTCACATGAGGGCCAGATCCAGTGGATGTCCCAGGGCTCTCCCTGCCTCTCACTGCAAACTTCCTTCCAGTTTATTGGTGAATTATCAAAGCAGAGTGGAACAATCAATGGAAAGGATAGCTTGTGTGCCCTTGGCCTGATTTTGCAGAGGGAGACTAATACACTGAGTGCATTGGCTGGCAGCAAAAGTAAGGCCATGTGCTGCCTGTATTTCTCTGTACATGAGAAGCAGCTGGAAACACTGCCCAGGGCTTTCCATGTGGATCCTGACCTTCTTGTCAAGCTTTCTCAGTGCTCTGCCTTGTAGTGATGCTGGGAAAGCCATGCTGTGTTGGCCCCTCATCCCTGCCAAAGCCTGCCCAGTTTTTCTCAGCAGCCTCATGAGACAGTTGATGTGAGTGACTGGGATGTGTGACAGCAGAGGACAGCAGGGGGAGAAGATTTTGCCAGGTGAGGTCTGGTGTTGCTGCTCTCCATCAGCAGAGCACAGCTGGTGTTGTGGGGTTGACCATGTGAGAGTCAGGTGTGAGACACCTGGGCTGCCCCAAAATGTCCCATTTGTGCACAGACATTAGTCTCCTATTCCCATCTTCAGGGCTCTGCCCCTGCTAGTGTGTGAGGTGGTGAAATGTCAAATCCAGATGTCACTCCATTCATCTGTCCTCAGTTCTCCCCCACATCCACCTCACCCACAAACATACAGTTCCCCATGGAGTTTCATTTGCTGTGTCTCATAACTGCAGCATTTCTGCAGCAGCTTCAGCTTCCTCTGGGCCCTCCAAAAGAGAGAGGGTCCCCTGCACATCAGGACCCCCCTGCTGATCCTGGCTTGTCCCCACAGAGGCTTTACTGAGCACACAGGAAGGCCAAGGCAAGCCACGTCTCTGGTACACCCTTGGATCAGGATTCTAATGAAGTTGTTCCTAATCTGTGGCTGGGAAAGCACAACCTGTGAGGTTGTACTGTTATAACACCTGGTTTGTTGCAAAACCACTGCAGAGAAAAGCTAGAAAGTGTAGCCTTGATTTCATGCCTGATATGTTTTGGTTTCTGAAATTCTTTTCCCAAGTGATTTTCTATAAGCAAGAGAAATGTTTTTGTGACTGTACCTGTGTTATTCATTCTTTCTCGCAGGAGGGGTTTCTTCTTGATGTCCCTCTGGTTTGACCAATGTGATTGAAGAGATTTGCTTTTGTTTCACCAATCAAATTGGTCTGTGTAAAATAGTATAGAAGAGAGACATATCCCTAAAATAGAGGATTCATTTTTCAGCCTTCTGAATCTCAGAGTCTGTGTTGTGGTATAAACAGTGTCAAGAAAGTCTCTCTGGTTGGGTGGGTGTTGTGGAACCACCTCTTGGGCACACCAGCCTCCAGCACGGGCTAAGAGGGTCTATGGATGCTTTCAAAGCTTTCCCACTGAGCACGAGTTTCTTGCTGATCTATTCCTGGCAAGAGGAAATTTTTTTTTTTCCTGAGTGAGGTCTCTTGCACGCCTGAAGCAGGCAGAGCTGCTGGATGTGCCACCAAGCACTGACCACCAGCCCATGAGGGGAGGCAGTCTCACCAGAGCAGGAACGAAGGCAGGCCCCAGTTATGGTGGGATGAGGGTGGAGTGGGGGATATTGCACCTTCTCCTGTCCCTTGGACTGTTTCCTACAGCTCATACAGAGGCTGGGGACATCGTGTGATGGCCTTCAGTGTCTCCTGATTTTCCCTACACTCTTTCCCTGCCCTGTAGGCTGTTTCCATGGAGCGATCCCAGGTTGTGAGTGCAGCCCCTGCCTTCACAGCACCACTCCGGGCCCGGAGATGAGGCATTGTTGGGAGGCTGAGCCGTCTGCCTCGTGTGGCTCCATTGATCCATCTGTGGAGCCTGTCCCTTCCTTGACTCATCCAGATACCGGAGCTGGGCTTTTCTTCTGTCATTGAAATAGCTTTGGCCCCTGCTTGCCCCCTCCCCTCAGCCCTGCTCAGCTCGGCATTACCATAGGCCTTTGTGGAGAGCCACACTTCTGTTTGTCTGGGCGAGCAGCTGAGGCACGGGAAATGTGCCGGAGCCATTCAGGGGCTTAGTCTGGGAGGCATTGTACCTCTGAAAGGGATGCTTGGGGCATTTACATAAAAATGTGCTTGATACAGATAATATGAGTGCTTGTGGGGGTGTGCGGAGTGAGGGGCAGGGGCGGGAGGAGCCTCCCGGTCGCTCCTTGCCCGCCTCGTTAATCAGCGGCGGGGAAGGTGTGAGGGGCGATAGCGATAGCGGGGCTGCTCCCCGCCTCGGCTGGGGCTGGGAGAGGCGTTCCTTCACCTGGGACAGACAGACAGACAGACAGACAGGGCTGGCCGGGCTGCTGGTGGGGTTGTCTTCAGAGGAGGCGCTCAGGTCTGTCCCAGGTCCTGTCTCTGATAGTCCCTGCTGGGATGGCTGTGTCCTCTGCAGGGTGATGTGTCCTCCGCAGGGTGATGTGTCCCGCAGGTGACAGCTCTGGGACACGAGAAGTGCCCCCAAACCTTCCCTCCTTGTCCTCCACCCCCGTGGCATGCTGAGCTCACCCTGCCCCGTGCCTCACCGCCTGGCACCTGAGCGAGCTGGCTCTGCCCTCTTCTCAGCCTTTCCTTAGGGACTTGCCATGGACCCATTTCACCTTCATCAACTCAGCCGCGCTGGATTTAAGTGAAAGCACTTAAAGCAGCAGAGTGAAGTTTGGCTGTGCTCCACTCCAGCCGTGGTCCTAAATTCACCCTGGGCTTGGACCTGACCCCACCAGGAATCCTGGTCACAGGAAAGAGGCTGTGGGAACCAGAGAGGAGAAAACACAGTTTGGCTTTGGCTCTGTGCTCTGATTCTGCTGCGGTTCTGTGTGTGAGTCCAAGCCCCTTGACCCCCAAAACTGCTCTCAAAGTCTGTGACTCAGAGCTTACAACCAAAGGAAAGTTTAGAGGTGACAACATGTGCATGCCTTCATCTTGCAGCTGAAGTCATTGAACTGAAATCCTCAGGCAGTTGAGCAGATATTTTTTCCATGAGTAAAATGTGACCTAATGGAAAAGCGAGACCTGGTACAGAAATACAGTCCCTAAGGACAGTTTTTTATGAAGATTATGATGGGTCCTGGGTTCCTCTCACACTGCAGCATTATTAAGTGTTGTGGTGGTGCCCAGAGGCAATAATGTTAATAAGCACCTAATTTTAGCAGTAATTTAGCTTCTGTTATAATTACCAGGTCATTGTGCTAGGTGCTGTACAGACACATGTGAGAAGACAGAGGATGTGCTTGGGACAGGACAGTGACAGCAATTCCTGTGGGTGGGGGAGGACAGGTCAGGTTGTGTCTGGGACAGTGGAGGTCTGGGAACAGAAACAGGAACCAAACCTGGGGCAGACTCCTCTGCACTCCCTGCAGGGAACAGCCCTGAGAGAAGCTGGCCCAGAAATGCTGGACACAGTGTGGATGGGTGAGGAGCTGGATCAAAGAGCAAAGCAAAGGGTCTCCTACAAGTCTCCTGCAAGAGAGCAATAACCCTTTTCTTCCCAAGGCTTGGGAAGTCTTTCTCCATAAAGTCAAATCTCAGTTCCAGATTTAAATAGATTCTTTTTGCATACCATGAGAGTTCTGAGGATATTAACTGCAATTTGTGTACCAGTCTGGTTCAGTCTACACTGGATTCATAAGGGTAAACCTTTTTATGGCCTTGCTACCTTTGGGGAGTGATTGAATCACAGGTAAGTCCTGCAAATGCTGCTCATTCTGGAGGCTCATCCAGGGATCCAATCCCAAGCACACTTTGGTGGGGTTTTAGGATAGATCCTATTAGACAAGGTTGCTTCAGCCATAAAAAAATGCACATGAGTTCACATCAGTGCACAAATTGGAAGGTTTCACCAAGGAAAAGAGTGGTTGCAAAGTGTAGGGGAATGCAGGACTCAATAATTTGGTACTGGTGGCTCATTGCAGCAAGATTTATATGGTGGATGTCTAATGCTGATTCATGTATGTTATTCTTGTGCAAGAGGTTATTTACCTTTGAAGGTTTAAATGAAATAAATCATGGTCAAGTGAAACTTTCTACCTCACTGAAATGAGAAGAGAAAAATGTACTGATTCATTTTGACTTTTTTCCCTGTAGAAAAGATGATCTAAATTGACACATTCCAACAACGAATTTCTATTTTGGCCCAACTGTATTTCTAGTGGAAACTCATTGAGATGAACAGGTCTCAGACATGAACTCACTGCTGACCACCCTCTGGCATGGCCTAAACTAGCTTTGAAAGTGGTTGCAGTTCAGGTGGCACTTAGTGAACCCATCACTCCCACCCTCACACCCTTTCCTCTTTCTCCTTTAAGTTCTCTGGAATGTGTTGCTTTTCTCATAATTCTTCCTGGTTTTTCCCCAAACCCTTTACCTTCTTGGGTGTGGTCAAAAATTTTGTCCAAGAGGGGGACAAAATGATGGAGTAATTCTCTCCCCAGTTTCAAATGAACCACAGCTCTGTAGCTGCACCTTATGCAGAGCAGGATGATGGTGAGGGATGATGGGTTTGGTGGCTTTTGCCCTTGTGTTGGAGAGGTTCTCCTGGACTGTGGCCATGTTGCAGCTGTGATCATCTGGAGTTTTATCTGGCTGGTGAGCAGAGAGAGGCAAAATAATGCCATTGGCTCCAAAACCTGGGAGCACCTCAGCACTGGAGAGGAAAAGCAGCAGGACCAGGCAAGATGTGGAGCTGCTGCTTTGATCCCTTTGGGTGCCTGATGCCTCTCTCCATGTGCTGTGTGTTCATGTCCCCTCTCCAAGGCTTTGCTGTGGTTCCAGACCCAGCCTGTGCCCCTCATGTGGCCCCAGAGAGAAACTGTCTGTGCCTGCAGCCTCTCCAGGCTACTGAGGTCTGAGTGGCAGTGCTGTAGGAAAGGAGAACCACTGGCCCAAGACATGGCTTGGAGATGCTCTAGGGCTCATCAGGGTGGGTCTGATGCTGCCCTGGCACCGAACCATAGAATAATTTGAGTCAGAGGGAACCTTAAAGCTCATCTTGTTCCAAACCCTGCCATGGGCAGGGACACCTTGCACTAAACCAGGCTGCTCCAAGCCATGTCCAACCTGGCCTTGGGCACTTCCAGGGATCCAGGGGCAGCCACAGCTGCTCTGGGCAATGGATTCCAGGGTCTCACCATCCTCATGGTAAAGAATTTTTTCCTAATATCAGATCTGTATCTGCCCTCTGGCAGTGGAAGCCATTTCCCCTTGCCTTGTCACTCCAGGCCCTTGTCCAAATTTGTTCTCTGTAGCTCTCTCAAAGCTCCAAAGTCCCTTTAGGTACTGGAAGGTGCTGTAAGAGCTCTCCAAAACCCATCTCTTCTCTTCTTTTTAAAATCACATCCTTCTCTGGTCCTGGCTCATTCCAAAGGGGCTCTGGAGCATTGCAGGCCTGGGACAAATGAAGCAAAATCTTCAAATGTATGAAATACAACTGCAGCTCTTTATCCAGCTCTGAGCAAGAACAGAAATTTCTCCTAGGATAAGAGGTGGGCAGGTCTTGGTCTGCATTTGAAGCTCACTAAGGCAGTGAGTATTGAATTTACTCGTGTGGAATGAACAAGCCTTGCCATGTGGGTTTTGTAGCTGAAGAGTGAAGGGAAGTGGCAGTGAAATGGGGCTCAAACCCCTGACCTCGGCTGGCTGGCTCCCTACATGTGTGTGTTCCCTCAGGCAGTGCAAGTCCAGGTAATAAAAATGACTTTCAACCAAATTTATATTGCAAGTTAAACCTCAATAAATCACTTTTTCTTTTCAGCAAATAAACTATTTGCCAAATCACCGTTTAACTGCCTAATCCCTGCAGAGCAAGGTGAGGGAGCATATCTGTGCAGCCTGCACCCAAACCAAACCAAGAGCAGAGATGAGAGAGGAAACCTCCACGGTTTTACAGACTCCAAACATGGGATAATCATAGCAAAGCTGCTCTTCCAGCTGGGAATTACCCTTCCAGTCAACAAACATGAGAATCTAAGTACAAAGGTTTAGCCCCAGACCCAGCAGCCCTCCTGTGGGAACTCCCAGACAGTGTTTAACTCCTGGAGCCCACCGTGATGATTTTTCTATGCTTGCCTTACAGGATCATCTCCAGATCCTCATCTGGCCTGTGTGGGTTCAGTGGATCCTGTTCAAGGTCTTAAACCTGGATGTCTGTGCACTGACCCAAGATTTACCCTCTGCCTCAAACCTTTGGGACCAAAAAATTAGCCTTGATGTACCTGTGCACCCCAAGGAAGATTGGTTCCCTTGCCAGCTTTGAGCATAGGGTCCTGGATGTTACAATTCCTTTTGGATGGGAGTTTCTCACATTCTACCATTTTACAGGAGACAAATTTTTGGTAATGGGGAAGGAAATAATCTGACTGGGGAGTCACCTTGTGCCTGTGATGCCTTGGGAAGGCTGACCTGGAACAGAGACTGGACAGAGCAAGAGAATAAAGTAGGGATTTATTGAAAGGCTTTTAGGGATACACCTTGGGCAGGACAGGGCCTGACCAGGGCTACACCCAAGGTGAATCCAAAATGGTCACAAAATGGACGACCAGTCATGAGGTGTCACACTTTTATAAGTTTTGGTCCATTTGCATATTGAGGTTTAATTGTCCAATTCCAGCTCCAGACTGTGAGCTCCCATCCTTCTTGTTCCTCCCTCCAGCCACCCTTGTTTGTGCTGTTGGGCTGAAAGTTGTCCTCGGTGTGCAGCAGGACAAGGATTTGTTTTGTGTCCCTGCTGTGTGCAGAGAGCTGAGTGACACTGACTGTGAGCTCAGAGCTGCACCCCTGGGCAGCACAGAGCCTGAAAAACATGAAAGCTCAAACTCAAGGCATCACCTGTGTATGCTATCTGTAGATATCCTGCATGAGGAACCCTGGCCCATCAGAGACCTCATTAGGAGCAGCCTGGGAGTGGTACTGACAGCAGCAGAAAGGTTGTCCTGTCTGTTCTGGACCACCTCTCCCTGCAGGATGGTTGCACCATTCCCAAGAGACCCCCCGAGGGGGCTGCAGTGCTGCCACCCCCCCCCTCAGCCCTGTGTGTGCACAGTGCCAGAGCCTTGCTGTGGGGTTTGCAGGATCCTGGATTATCCTGGAGTGCAGCCCTGCTACCCTGCAGTGTTGGGCAACAGCTGGCAGAGCGCTGGGATTTCACAACCCTCACTTGCACAAGTCCCTGCTGCTGCAGGGAGTGTTTGTCTGTGAGCAGCGCTGGACAAATTGAAGTTGCATAACCCCATCCTGTGCTACTTTGGACTCTTTCATTAGATTTGTATGTTTTGTGGGGTTTTTTTCCCCCTTTTTCTTATCATTTTTCCTCTTTCTTTTTCTCTGTGTTGTTTCTGCTTAAGCAAACGTGGCACAGCCCGGTTGTGTCAGCTCCATGCGACTCCAGCCTCTCACTCAACCCTCCAAATCTGCCCCAGTCCCAAGGCTTTTTATTTCTGTGCCTGCTGGTTGTCATTTTCAGCTGAGAAGTTTTTCGGGGTGTCTCTGTTTTGCCATGATTTGGCACACAGGTCTGCAAGGGCCATGGATAAATTATTTGTCTCTGTGCTGTGAAAGCTGAACCTGCAAAGGCTCCTAAAACCAATCTGTGCTGTGGCCTCTGCAAACTGCAAGGCAGCTCATGGAGATTTCCTGGGAGAGCCATGAGTGCAAATATAGTGTTGCACTTGGAGGTTTTTGTTTTGTTTTTATGATTTTCACAGCCTAACGTGGGTCACACTGGAAGGCTGGGGAGGAAATGGGAAAAACATTGTCTCACCAAACCTCTTCCACAGCCTGAGCCACAGCAAGGGAAACAGCAAGTGCCTTTATTGCTGGAATGGGAGCTGATTTTGGGGCATGAGTAGCCCAGTTGAGGGAGGAGGGGTTGAGGCAGAGGACAAATGAGTAGGAAAAGGGTAAAAAAAAAAGAAAAAAAAAAAGAAGAAGGCAGTTTATCACAGAGTTCTAGATTTTCTCTCGGTGCAGAAGACAAGGTATTCACCACACATTTATTGTTCCCAGAGATTCCTGCAGGAGAGGAGCACATCCATATTCATACATGGGGACAGTCACACACACCTTCTATGCCTGCAATGGCTCCTCATCACAATATTTAAATGCCCGTTGCACTATTGCTGTTAGATCTGGGCGAATAATCCACAATGAATAATGTATCCAATGAATCCCCCTTCCCTGCTAATTGTGGAATATTCACGAGCAGATGGCAATTCCAGGCAGGTTTTTTCACATTCCTTTTTTTCCTCCACTCGGGACGGAGGGTTGCTGTAAGTAGGTGATATTTGAAATTCAAGCCGTGTTTCTGAGTGGCGATTGGCCCGCTGTGACACGGGGGTGTCCCTCTCCCCGCATTGGCCGAGCGTACAAAGTGCTTCGGATACAAATACTCGCATGTGCAAATTTAAAATTCTGTCGCCATGGTTACTCATGCGTGCAGCTTTGAACTTCACTTTCCTCCAACATTTGTGCTGGTAAAACTCATTCAGTCGCAGGTTTGGGGCGAGTGAACACAAAAGCTGCGTGAGGCTGTATTTGCATGCTCTGGTACAGATGATTCCTCTCTATAAACTCAGCCTGGATATTCACCGGGCTTTTCTGCCACCTTTTCTGGTGCCTTCACGGGTTTCAGCCTACAGGAATGTTCTTTCCCGTGGTTATCAGCCTTTATGGCTCCAGTTTTAGCATCACAAATACAGGCACAGCTGGGTGATATCTCTCGCTGCAGGTAGATGCAAACATCTCGCCGTCAGTTCCGTACCGGGCAAAGCAAGGTGTTTATTTTTCTGGCAATTGAAATCTCAGTCGGCTTTGCAAAATCAGGTTCTCTTCTTCTGGTTAATGCTGCATCGTTCAGAAATAACGAGGCATTGGGACGTGTTCAACTTTGATTTGCAGCAGTGAGAAAGGCGGGGGGGGGGGAAGGAATTAGCAGGAGTTTTTAAAGTCGGGGTAGCTGGAAGGAGCTGAGCTGATGGGAAAGAAGTTGTTTTGCTTTAGCAAAGACGTCAAAGTCAGAGCCAGAGTAAAAGGCCCTGCTGCAGGTGACTCATGAGGGGGTGTGTCTGTCCCTTTTGAGATCCCAACACACACCTTTACCTGCTGATAAAGGACCTGGTCTGCATTATTTCCCCAAATGCATCCCCTTTCTGCCAGAAGTATTGGCTTGCCAAAAAACTTCCCCACCCCTCCCACTCTGGGACAATTTAATAAATGTTATTTTTGTTTCTCTGGCTATCACGTGTCTTGAGCAATATTTCTGTAGCCTCTGGACAAACATAGGAGAAGAGAGCAAAGGTTAACCACGATTTATGTCTGGGTTTGTGATTGCACTGTGGGAGCACCGTGGTGGGGCGCACGCCTGGCTGGCCGTGGGTGCCTGGTGTGCTTCCAGCAGCATCCCGGGACACAAAAAGCAGGATAAAGCAGCACTGGCATCCAAGAACCGGCCTTTTGTGAGCACATTTTGCTGTATCTCACATCAAGAGCACATTAAGGCAGGGTCAGGCTGGGCTAAACCCGCCGCTGAACGCCCGGTGCCCCCGCGTTCCCCTCCTGCCAGAGCTGCGGTTCGGTGCCACAGGCTTTAGTCCCGGCTTTAGTCCTGGCTTTAGTCCTGGCTTTAGTCCTGCTCCACAGCAACAGGTTGTTGTGGAGAGGGTGAGTGGGGACAGAGAAAGCACAACGTGCTCCAGGTCTCAGCTGGGGAAGAGATCAAAGCTCTCCCCTCCCGAGCGGAGGGACTGGGAAGGCAGCGGATGTTCGGACAAATATTCGCACCTGGGAATATTCTCATCACGCTCCAGCGCTGGGAAAACACCGCACTGCCCATGCTCAGAGCCTGACCTTTTTAACTATTCAGAGTGCAACGCCAAATGGCTTTAAAGTGCTATCTGCTCTGAAACGGGTGACAAAGCATAACAATGGCCACTTCTTATTCAGCAGATGTGCTCTCCAGCCACTTTGTGCCCAGCTGTGTGTATTCAGGCTCTGAGCTGTTGACTTTAGGGAGAAAATGACTTCTTGCTGCTGCCCTGCAGAGCTTTGCCAGGCTGCCCCTTCTGCTGGGTGATGTTCCTTGATGTGCTGCAGAGCTGCTCTCCCATCTGCCCTGGGACAGGGAGATGCAGGGTGCTCCTGACAGGGAGATTTGCTCTGGGGGGTGTTGGGATGTGTGGGGTAGGACACCACAAAGCCAAGGGTCTGGTGGTTTGATTCCGGTGAGCGCATCTGCTGTGAGTGAAGGGCATTCCTGCTTGGGAAGGGGTTGCTGTAACAGAGGGCTTTGGTAAGAGCTGCTGACAAAAGTGGTGTCAGTTGCTTTGTGGGTTGAAAATCTCTTTAAACTCCCAATTGCACAACGTAGGTTTCTCAAGACTTTCCCCAAATTACCTCTCTGGCACTAAGGGACAAGTCTGAAAATTTCGATGCAAGAGGAAATTCCCTCCGAGAGCCCAGCGATATTCAGAGGAAGGAGAGTGCTCAGCTCTGTGCTTGCACTGCTGCCGTCTCGTCGCTGGCAGATGGTGCAGCGGCTCTGCCCTTTGGCCAGGACGGCAGGGGAAGTGAGTCCCTACTCCGGGATGTGCCAGGGGCAGAGCAGGAGGAAAAGGAGAATTTGGAGCATCCCTGTGGTCCGTCCTCCTTCTCTTCTCCTCTTCCCCTGTGTTGGCATCATCCGGTGCAGGGGGACAACAGCTTCTCCCCATTTCAGTGCCTCATCTCCAATCCTGCCTGCCCAAAGTGCCGCAGCCAGGGGGTCTCCCAGGGACTCTCACTCCCTCCTCTTCCTCCCTCCCGAGGGGCTGAAGGCCCCGGTCCCTCAGCGCTGCCTTTGTTCCAGCAGGCACTGGCAGCCCTGGCTCTTTCTTCGCTGGGGGCTGCGGGAGGAGGGGCTGCTGCGGGAGCAGATGGTCCCTGTTGGAGGGTTCGGGGCCTCTCTGCCAGCAGGCTGAGGGGGGGATCCCCTTTCACCGCTCGGCTGGGGGAGGGCTGCCTGCCTCTCACATGGTCAGTTCCCAGCTGAGTGCCTCTATGGGATTACGCTGCTATTCATCTAATTGAAATTGTATTTGGAGCAAGGAGACAGTATCTCTTTCCTGGGAAGATCTATTATGCATAAACGGTGCACAAAGGCATCCTCCTGCCGGGGGAGAGGGGGTGTCCGGGTGGCCACGGCCCTGCTCGAGCTCCCACCCTGCAGGAAGCAGCCCTGACCCCTCCTGCTCAGCACAGATAGTCCTCTCACCCCTCACTGCCCCAAAAGGGCTCTTTGGTGGCTTCCTGCCCTGCCTCTGTCCTGCTCTGCTCGCTGACAGCATCCAGAGCAGCACAGCTCGCCCTGTCCCTCCAGCAGGGATCTCCACACCTCTGGATCTCCACCCCATCCTTGTCCCCCACCACAGCATCAGGCTCAGTGCCCCCTGAGCACTGAGCACAGTGGGGAAAATTCAGTATTGTGCTGGGCTGCCTGTCTGGAGTTGAGGTCACCCTGCAGAGGACACCCCTTCTGAGCATGTGGCTGTGGCTGGCCAGCTGCTTTCACAGTCAAATGTCCCTCAGCACATATCAACCCATGGGGGCACAGAGAATCTGTAAATCAGTGCAACTTTCTAACTGGAGAATGAGAAGGGTAAAAAAAAAAAAATCCCACCTGACCCACAATGGGTTTATGGCTGAAATCACCTTGCACACGCCCTCCTGGAAGAGCTGCCAGAGTTCATGTGCTATCAGCTCATGCCTGCAGATAAGTAGACCCACTTCTCTAAGTTTTATGGGAGCAGGAGAATTTCTAAATGAAATAGGATAATCTTTACTGATAGAAAAAAACCAAGATGGTTGTCCTTGCAAAGAGCTGTGTGACACCTGACCTGAGGCGAAGTGCAAAGCTCTTTGGTAGGGAAGGAGAGCTGTCCTGGTGAGACTCCTCAGATGGTTGTGGCCAGGGGAGCAGGGACTAGAGTGGGATCTTCCTGGTTGTGACAGCCCCCTTTGGAATCTCCAAATGCTGGGAGTGGAGCATGGGATGGTCTCTTGGCTGCACAGGGGTTGTACTGGGAGTCCCGGCCTGCTGAGCTCATTTGCAAACATAATCTCTTTGAGAACAGCTCATGGAGGGTGCCAGAGGCTCTGCTTGAAGCCCAGGAATGCCGTCCTGTCTGCTCTGGGCTTGTCCTGTCAGCTGTGGATTTGCAACCCAGGCTGGCTTGCTGGACCAGCTCTGGCAGCTCTGGCTCAGTCTGGAGGTGTGGGAGCTGCTCAGGCACTCGGTGGCTCCATGAGCAGCAGCTGCTGATGGCACAGACAGGTCCCTGTGATGGCACAGACACAGTCCCTGTGATGGCACAGACACAGACCCTGTGATGGCACAGACACAGTCCCTGTGATGGCACAGACACAGACCCTGTGATGGCACAGATGAGATCCCTGTGATGGCACAGACACGATCCCTGTGATGGCACAGATGAGATCCCTGTGATGGCACAGACACAGTCCCTGTGATGGCACAGACACAGACCCTGTGATGGCACAGATGAGATCCCTGTGATGGCACAGACATGATCCCTGTGATGGCACAGACACAGACCCTGTGATGGCACAGACAGTTCCCTGTGATGGAACAGACACAGACCCTGTGATGGCACAGACACAGTCCTTGTGATGGCACAGACACTGTCCCTGTGATGGCACAGATGTGTGTTCCCTGTGATGGCACAGACATGATCCCTGTGATGGCACAGACACAGTCCCTGTGATGGCACAGATGAGATCCCTGTGATGGCACAGACACAGTCCCTGTGATGGCACAGATGTGATCCCTTTGATGGCAGAGATGTGATCCCTGTGATGGCACACAGTTCCTGTGATGGCACAGACACAGACCCTATGATGGCACAGACACGGACCCTGTGATGGCATTTGTTGGCCACACCTGGAATAATGTACACAATTTTGGCCTCTGCTACACAAAGAGAAGTGGATGGACTGCAGTGGGTTGAGAGAAGGACCACAAAGGTGATCCAAGGGCTGGCATGTTGCCATATGAGGAAAGGCTGAGAGACCTGGGTTTGTTCAGCCTTGAGACAAGAAAGCTTAGGAGAGACCTTTCCACCATCTCACAGTGTTTAAAAGGTGGCTACAAAGAAGATGGAGACTCCCTTCCTGCCAGGGGTCACATGGCAAAGATGAGGGGCAATGAGATGACTCTTGGGGACATTCTGACTAGACATATGAGGAGAATTTTTCACAATGGAAATAATCTCCACGGGGAAGTGGTGAATTCCCCAGTGTTGGGGACTTTCAAGATTCAGCTGGACATGGTGTTGGGCCATCTTGTCTAGACCTTGTTTTTGCCAAGAAAGGTTGGACCAGATGATCTTTGAGGTTCTTCTAACCTGGTTTTCTATGATTCTGTGATATCAGGAGAGGAGGTGTCTCACAGAGAGAGCCTCATCTAATCAACAGGCTGTATATGAGCTTTCAGAACCTTTCCTGGATATAACATTTGTGTCAGATCTCATCCTTTTTAAACAGGCTAGATCTTCTCTGTCCGTGTATGCATCCAACTGAACATGAAAGAGATCCCATTTCAGAGCTGCAGGGCTCCAACAAAACATAGCAAAGAAAACTTGGGACTATTTCAGGAATCTACTGAACTGGTGCAAGGAGTGATTTCAAAGGAAATGTCCTGGCAAACAAGACAGTTTGTGATACACTCAGTGCCCCTCATCCTTCTGCAGGGAGAACGAATGGCTGAATTCAGCTTTTAATGCTGATGATGAGGCTTTCCAAGGAGCTGGCAAGAGGGAAGTGTGTTGTTGTTGTCCATGTGTGAAACAATGCAATGAGAGACCCAAACCTGCTGTGCTTTTAGGAGTTTCTGTAACCTTGTGTCAGCAATTTGGAATCCAGCTCAGGCTGTGGAGATTTGTAACAAAAACTTAAAACTGCCCTGCCTGGAGATGTCCGGGTGTGAAAGCAGCAGGAGAAACAGCGAGAGAGGAAGGGTTAAAGGAATGGCATGTGCTGATCTGCCTGATCAGCAGGTCACGGGAGCAGAGCGATTGGCCTGAGCTTCTCAGGACAACGGGAGCAGTAAAACAAAGGACAGCCTAAAACAAAGCAGAGATCACAGCCCAAAGGAGCCCAACCAGCTGAGTAAATCAGCTGCTCCTCAGGACTCGAAGGCAGGACTGAGTGAAGAGGCAAAAGATCACAATCAGGTCTGTTCCCAGAGGACACAAGAGGCGTGCCTGAGAACCAGGGCACAGCCACCACCTGAGGAGAATCCCCGATGGTGGATGAGGAGCTGGGAGCTGGTGTCCCTCGTTTCCTCACCTGTGACTGCTGTCACCTCCAGCAGTCCTGGCTGGGCTGCCGGGACACACATCTCTTGTATGTCAGCATGAGAGAATAGTGAGCAAAACCCTGGGAGAGACCAAGTAAGCTGAATCAGCTTTGTCAAAAATAAAAACCATGTTCCCCTCTTGAGATGATCCTGGATTGAATTTCCTGCAGCATCTGCAATTTTTGCATTCTGCAGTGACTTCCAGGGCCATTTCTCATTGTGGTTGTTTGCATTTGTGTTCCTACAGGAGTTGGGTGACCGCTCAGGCCCTGTGGATGCTGCTGGACTCCGACTTGTGGGAGACAGACAGGGTTTGGATAACAACCCCAGGTGCAGGTAGGGTGCACCAGGGGTTAGTAGTGGCACATCAAAACCCAAAGGCTTTGCAATGTTTGCAGCTGTGCCAGGACAGCCCGGCCCTCTGCAGTGCTGAGGGCAGCCACAATCCAGCCGTGTCCTGCAGGAAACGTGGCAGGTTGCAGGGGACTTTTGCAGGGAAGGTGTTTTCCCACGGGTGCTCAGGTCAGAGGATTAACTGACACCCTGTGGGCACGTAGATGAAATAGTTTGTGGCCAGTTTCAGCTGGCCAGGGCTTCCTGTAATAAAACTCCGTATTTGCATGGATGAGCCAGAATGTAGCTGTGTTCCTGATCCTTCTGCCAGCACGAGGCAGGGGCTGGGGTCTCATCTGTGGGCTGGGGTGGGCTCTGGGGGTGTCCCACCAAACCAACCCACCTGCAGCATCACTGCTCTCACTGTCGGGGTGCAGCAGGCTGGGGGTGTGCTGGGAGCTTCCCTGCTACACCCTTTGATGTCTCTGCTGGGGTAACTGGTGCATCTCCCTGCAGCCCAAGGCACCTCTGCCCTCTTCACTCTGAGACAGCCCACATGCAACCTCCCTGAATATCTGCTATCCTGACATCAATAAATGTTACAGTGATTATATGGATATTGCTGTTCGGAGTGTTTAACCCAGACCTGCCTGGAGTCCCTGGCTCTGATGTTATTAAGCAGATAATTTGTGGTTTACTTACACATCGGTAGTCTCCACATCACAAAAAGGAGTTTCAGTTTCCTGCTGAGTCCTAAACACAGCTCAATGACAGTTTAAAGGGTGCACAAATATGGGTTCTGTTTTTCTAAATGCACCTGCCCCAACTTGTAGTGACACAGCAGGCACAGAAAAATATTTGGTACCAGATGTGCCCTCACTGTCCTCTTCCTGTGATGAAAATGTTCCCTTTATTATGTATTTATTTAATATTTTGTGTTCTATGCAATGCTTGAAGTAGGGGAAAGGGCAATAGCAGCACCAGCAGTGCAACTGCACTGAGCCAGGCCATCCTTCTCTGCCAGTGGAGGGGAGATGAATCCTGACAAGTGCTTGGAGCTTTGGAAATCCAGCTTTTTTGTTGTTATTTTTGTGGTTTTTTGGTCGGTTTTTTTTTTGGGGGGGGTGTTGGGGTTTTTTGGTGTTTTTTGGTTGTTTTTTTTTTAAGTGTGGTATGGACAACATTATCAATGTCCTTCTGTGACTGCTGGAATCTTCTCCATCCCAGGGACAACACCCCAAAGTGCTGGGCCCTGCCTTCTCACTGGGGGTACCTTGCCATGGGCATCCTTACCAGGACAGCTGTGTGTTTTATCATCAGCTGGGCCATGCAGGCAGCAGCTCAGCCCAGAGGCAGCTCAGCCCTCTCACCCCAGGGTCACCTCACAGCTTTTTACTGCCCAGACACCCTTCCAGTGCTGCTGTCACATAGTCCCAGTGTCCAAATCCCCCTCAGACATGAGGGGCTCTCTGCCTTCCCCCCAACACTGCATTCAGCCCCAGGAGTGCCTGGGCCAGCAGCTCCCAGGGGTGATTGTGCACCAAGGGTGCTGCTGGCTTTGCTTTGTGCCATGGGTGCTGCTGAGAGCAATGTCACCTTCTGAGGTTCACCTTGCACCTGTGTCCAAGCACAGGGCTTGGCCTTGTCTGGTTTGTTGGATGCTGAACAGCTCCTGTGCTCTGCTCTGGGCAGCCTGGTTTGGCTCCTGCCTCCCTGGAAGATGTGGATGCTGTCCAGCTGATGGGCTGAGCAGTTCCACCTGTGCTGGCCACCAGCCAGTGATGTTCCCCTCTGTCTGTTGATGACTTGCAGAGACACAGGAAAATAATTTGCCACTTCCTGGCTTGGTCTTCCCCTTTCCTTTTCACTGTGCAGTTCTGAGATTTACTTGCCTAGCAGAGCTGAGCATTCTCTTTGCTGAGCAAGACAAATGTTCCCTCCCCAGTGAGAGAAGGGAAGGAGTAAATCAAACCCATCCCATCAGCAGGTGCAGTGAGGGGCACTGTGATCAGCAGGGACAGTTTATTGCATTGAGGATGATGCAAAATGAAGATATTTCACACTTTTAACCTTGGGCTCTCAGTGATTGAAGTTCTACATCTCCAGCCAGAAGTGGTGCAGAGGGTCAGTGGTGCCCCCAGGTCACCAGACCAGGCAATGTGAGGTGATGGTGGGTAAGGCACAGCCCACTGCTCTCCTTGTGAAACCAGAGGAGTTTGTGAGCCCCAAGCAGCTGGGGATGATCCAGGATCACTCGGTGCTGTGCTGCAGAGCTTGTGCATGTCTGCATCCCCTGAAATGGGGATCCCTGGGTGCCAGCCAGCACCTCTGGGCCTCTCAGGTGTCACTGCTGCAAGTTTGGTTCCTTACTCTCAAAGGAGATGCAAACTGTTTTGTTTTCACTTGCAGTTATTACCCTCTGATTAAAAACATGTGGTTTATTGGTTTCATTTTTACACAGAATGCAGAGCTCAGATGTCTCTGCAGTTTCATACCCTCTGTAGACAGAACTAACTGCAAAATACTGGAACCAGGAGGTGCACAGGAACAAACCCCTGTGGGCTCTGCACATCTTAGAATCATAGAATACAGAATCACTTAGGCTGGAAAAGACTTTTAGGATCATTGAATCCAACCATTAACCAAATTTCATTGCTCTCAGCCACTATCCCAGCTACAGTCTGGCTTTTTTACCTGGAGGTGCTGTCAGGTGCTTTTTAAACTCTTGCTGTAGTTTATTTTACTTGGAAGGACAGGAATTGAAGGATGAGGGTCTCAAGCCAGTGTCAGATCTGTGACTGCTCAGCATGGTAGCACAGAACTTGTCTGTCCAGCTCCAGCTGACCAATGCCTCCTTTACCCTGGGCCAATACCTGTGACTGTTTAAAATCTCCCTGTAGAGCTCCAGTGTGGAGGTGGGGAAGGAAACCTCTGTGAGGGATCTGTCAGGCTGCAGCTGAAGACCTGACACCTATTGCAGCTCCCTCTCTGCTTTGTTTTGAATTAAGTCAGACAAGGGCACCTAGTGCAGGGCTCTGCCTGCCTGGCACAGACACTGCTCCCGGGGACAGCTCTCCTGCTCTCCTGCTGGAGTATCTGGGTTGCAAAACACAGTCAGCATGGAGTTAGGGGGGTCCCAGCAGTCAGGATGGAGAGTTACCCTGCAAGGGATATCAACACCAAGGCAACAGTCACGGTGTCTCAGACTGCTGGGTAACCTTGCCAGGGGAACTTCTGCAGTACCTCTGCAGTGGATGCAGGGAAATTAACTGGGTTTCTTATAGGAATTTCTTCTATATCTCTGAGGGTCCAGCCTTTGCAGAGAAACGGCTTAAATAATTAGCAACACGGCTCTTCAGGTGTGTTTTGTAAAAGCAAAATGTTTAATAAATGAAAAATAACAAAACTTTACTGAAATAAAAGAGAAGCTGAGCACAGGTGCCTGAGAAGCCTCTGACACCTTGCTCAGACACCCTAAAAAGCTCTTGGAGTTCCTCTGTGCTCTCTCTTTAGTCCTTGATGGTTCATTTGGGCTGTTTGGCCCTTGGCCCAATGAAATCAGCACCAGGCTCTGACTTACACTTCCCAAACCCAATCAGTGCCTCTGTGCTGGCACTGAGCCAATTGCAGTCAGAACAGCAAAGAACTTTCTGGGCTCTTTACCTTGTAAGAAGTACAGGGGGTGAGTCCCAAACCTTTCCCTGTATGGAAACACTTACTCAGGTGTGGGGTGCATTACTACAGTTTCTGGGATATCTTGGCCTGTTTTTCCTTTGAATCAATTCACCCCCAGCCTGTGAAGCGAAGGCAGAAATGATTGCAGGCTGCAAATGAAAAATGCAACAGGAAGGGGTCAAGGAGGGGGATCCATGGACAGTGAAGTGGAGGCAGCAGGAGGAGCAGGAAATGGGGGCAGTGGGGGATGCCACCAATGGGGCCCTTCAGTGAGGGCTCTCCTGGCACCATCAGGGCTCCCTCTGCCCCACCAGCACCGAGCACTGCCCAGAGAGTGACAGGGAAATTAATCCACAAACGCCAGAGGTTTGTGTCCCGAAAGGAGACAGAGGAGTCATGTAACTTTGTTCAAATAAAGGGAGAGGCCATGGGGCATTTCCCATGGGGTCTCTCAAAATTTTTGCAGGACACTGCCTCCTTTTTATTCCAATTTCCGGGGTGCATTTCCCTCTCTCTTTCCCCAAGGCTGAGGTACTTGAGAGGTACAGACTTCCCAAAATCACCCCTCCTAAGGTACAACAACCCCCTTTTTCTTTCCTTGTGCCAATCAGTGGAATTCCTTATGGAATTTATGGCTCTTCCCATTGTTTCTTTCACCTTTCAGTATCCAGTTTTATTAATCAGCAGACCTACAGTTTGTTGGTGAAGACAGATCCTTCATTCCTTTCATGAGACATGGCAGGAAAGCAGCAGCATGATTCTTCCCTGCCCCCATTGCTTCCTCTTTGTGCCTCAGCTCTCTAAACTTTGCTTGTGCCCACTGCAACCAGCTCAGCTCAGAGCTCCTCTGGGCTGCCAACAGCTCTGGGAGCAGGAACCAACCAGAGAACCTTCCAGAGAACCAACCCTGGCCAGGGGAAAGACCACAAACTGTATTTGCATGAGCCAAAAAGAGGAGACAAGGAAATCCCGTGAGTCACCAAAGCCTCTGCAGGCCAGAATCCATCGGTGCCGTTTGAATCCAGCGCTGTGACTTTCCCTTACCTTGCCCATCTTCATTCCTTTTGCTGACTTGTTTTTTCACAAGGCCGTGCCAAGTGATTTAGACGAGCAATTATC
Source organism: Acrocephalus scirpaceus scirpaceus (assembly GCA_910950805.1). Lineage (NCBI taxonomy): Eukaryota > Metazoa > Chordata > Aves > Passeriformes > Sylviidae > Acrocephalus > Acrocephalus scirpaceus. Next base: position 4,651,034 of record OU383796.1, read on the forward strand.
AGCTGATTTTCACTAGCTCTCACTTCCCATCCCATAGTTCATGAGTATCTGAAACAGTTTTCTACTTGAATTAGGGCAAATTGTTGAAAATTTCATTGAAGAGGCCATTTAAAGAAAGATTTGGTTTGCTTTGGATTAATATAAATATTTCATTTGAATAATTTATAAATATTTTATCTCTTCCAGCCTTTTAAAGAAGCCTTTTAAAGTATAAATTTCCAGAAAGGTCTAAGTGAAAAGTGATTTTTTTGACTATTGAGTGGTTTAGTTTTTTAGAACAATGGGTCATTTAAAAAAATTATTTTGAGTTAGGCTTGGGTTGTTGCCCTCCAGCAGTTCCAATTTCTGTTCATGCCCATTTGCAACAACCCATTTCAGCTGGCCAGGTTCAGCGCAGATCTTGGGGTTCTTGGGATGACTCTCAATTAAACTGTTGTTTATGATGAGATGTTAAAGCACAAAGAGTTCCTGCTGGTTTGGAGGAGTGGGAAACTTTGCTGTGAGAGACCTGATGCCCTGCAAACAAACAGAGGATGCTCCTTGTGTGTAAATCCTCCTGCTTGCCTGGGAACCCAGTGACACGAGGGGACAGCTCTGGGTAATGACAGCTGAGTGAGGACACAGCCCCATCGTGCCTCCACAGGGAGGGACCCTCCTGACTGCTGTCCTGAGCTCCCAGGCAGCCCAGGCACACTGGGAATGTCCCTGGGCACACTGGGAATGCCCCTTGCACACTGGGAATGCCCCAACCACTCCTCTTCATGGGCCAGCATCTCAGCAGCTCTGCTTTTGTCAAAGGGATTGAATGGGAAGATGATCAGTGCCTTGCAGGTGTGAGTGAGAGCAGATGGGCAGACTGGGAGGGAGAGTTTAACTCTTCACTTGGCACCCTGGAAGGAGGGAGGATGGTGCTGGGCTTCTGCAGGCTTCTTCTTGTGGAACCAGAGGATTTTGTGAGCCCCAGCCAGCTGGGGATGATCCAGGATCACTCGGTGCTGGATGCTGTGCTGCAGAGCTTGTCCTCGTCTGCATCCCCTGAAATGGGGATCCCTGGGTGCCAGCCAGCACCTCTGGGGCTCCCAGGTGTCCTTCCCCATGGTGTGAGGGTGGGCTGGGGCTGATGGCCTTTGGGTAACCACAGGCACAGGGAATCTGTTTGTCTTAAAAGAATGTGAGGAGCAATGTGGTCTCTCCTGGGATTCTGCAGAAATTTAGAACTGCTGCAGATCCCTGAAGAAGATGATCTGCACTCCAGTGTGTCCTGTGGCACAGCTATGGCTGTACCAGCCTCCAGCCTTGGCTTTTGTGGCCATAGTCCCAAGTGGAAGAGATGCAGTTTTCCCTGTGGGTGTGAGAGCAGGCCATGGTGTTGGCTGGTGGATATCAGAGCACCATCCTTCCTGCCTTATCCTTGTATTGCATCTTTTCCTTCTCTTTGGTCATTTATTGGTTCTGATCATCCCAGGCAGCCAGCAGGACACTGGTTCTGCGGGGATCCAAACCTTTCCTTTGTGAAATGTTGTGCCTGTGGGGTTCCTGCTGCAGCTCTCTGTTCCCCTGGGGCTGAGCTCACAGTGGTGAGGGAGTTTTGCCACTTGTCTATCTCAACAGCCTCTCCAGCTGCAGGAATCCTGCATTTGGTCCTCACAAGTGTTCCTGCTAAATACCAACAGGACAAAATGAGACCAAGAGCTGTAGGAGCCAGGAGGGTGGATGAAATCTGGCAAAGGCAGAGCTCAGCCTGAGTCCTGGCAGTAAAAGCTGACTCCACATCACACAGGACATGAGATTCATTTGGCAAAGTCTGGCTCTCCCTGGGTTTCTGGGAGCCTCCTCACACAGGCAGGGCAGGACACAGCCCATCTCTCCCTCCCTGCTTCTTTCTGGTCCGGTCAACAGTGCCCCACAGTCTCCTGTGACCCCTGAGATACAGACACCAGCCTTGGACATTCCTGCACTTACTCCATGACCTCCGTGCCCATCTTGTCTTGGCTGTTTTGTGGTTCAGGGGTGACTCAGACAGTCCCTCTGGGCTTTTTTTCATCTGGGATGGGACTGCCACAGCTTTAATTAGCACAGAACATCTTGACACGTTGGAGGCTTGAAAAGGACCATGGCCAGAAGGGGAGAAAATGTGGGCAGTTAACCAGGACACAGTTTTGCACCCCTCTGCCATGTTGGTTGGAAGCTGGATGCTCACAATGGGGAGCCATAAAAGACATCTGGCTCCTTTGAACACACAGGTGTTTGGTTTTTTTTGACTGGGTCCAGTCCCAGACACTCTGTATTTTGGGTTTGGATGGGGCTAGGACTAGAAAGTTGTGATTAATGCTCAGTTCCCCACCACAGCTGGCCACAGCCAAACACAGGTTCACTGCTCTTTCTCCAAGGCTCTGCTCTCCTCTGGATGAACTTAGACCCACACACGACTAATGCCACAGAGTATTCAATTCTCTTATCAGCCAAATGTGGCTGATGTAGTTTACAGGAGTATAGTGACCTCAGAGAGATCTGCTGAGGAAAAATAAACGGGCTGTGCCCATTTTCTACTTCCTTAAACAGCCTGCCTAGGATGGCTTCCTTGTTTTTCACATTTTATTTGCCAGGAAGGTCACATCTGACATTTTTGGGGTTTCCTGCAGGACTTGTTAGAGGCCCAACATGCAGAAAATGAGCTTCATCTGACCCTCACTGATGAGCACTGAAACTTAAGAGGACTAACCTTTTCTCCCAGCTATTTGTTTAGTTATTGAGTGAATCAAACTACAATGACTGACATGTTTAACCATTTTGTCACAACTCAAGCAATAGGACTATATTTCCTTGGTGCATCTGGTGCTACAAAACCACCTGTTCTTTTTCAGCCAAGAATTCAGAAAGTTAGACATACAAGATCTGACTTTCTGATGTGGAAGGAAAACAAACAAGCCTCTAGTTTCCCCCTCAGGAAAACAAATGGGTTTTTATTATTTCAGTGTGGCCCTCTGCCCAGCTCAAGATTGGATATCCAGAATTAGCATTTTAAAAAAATCTCAAGCATGGATTTTGGAGTTTGTAATTGCACTACAATCCCTACTAAGAAGGCAAAGCAAGGAGTGGAAAGTCTTTTACCATCATTTATGCCAGCTCCTTCCTTTCTAGCCTTCTTCCTGTCTAGTCTTCACTTGGCTGCTTGGCACTGCTCCAGGCAGAGATTTTGGGGAAGATAGGGAGCTATCTGCACCCACAGCATGCAGCAGCTCTGTTGTTTCCTTTTTCCATCTGTGCACGCTCCTGCAGCTGAAGAGGACAGAGCTCCTCTCCAGGATCAGGCTGTGCCCATGGCAGGTGGATCAGGCTGAGAAGGAGAAGAGATGCTTCCCATTTAGGGTATGGAAGGAAGAGCAGTGGTTTTACAGGCAGGGTGCACAGCATGGAAAACCCTTCCCCTGGGCCAGGTGTCCCTGCTCTCCCCTCGGTGCTGGTGTGGGGTGACTCAGCCCAGCAGGGCCAGGAGCTCAGGGATGATGGCCCTGCTGGCCCTGCTGGCCCTGCTGGCCCTGCTGGCCATGCTGGCCCTGCTGGCCCTGCTCCCTGTCCTGCCACTCCCGACCCCGTGATCCTGCGTGTGCTGCCTGTTTTCCCTGCAAGTCCCACACATGAACACTCCAGGGAGAATTTCTGAGTGGACTTTGACAAAGGGCTGTGGCCTGAGAGCAAGTCAAAGAAACCCCGAGAGGGAGGAAAACTGCACTGCTGAAACAGTGTGAGCTGACCAGGGGAGTGGGGCACAGCAAGGTCTGGGACCTTCCCCACGCTCTGAGAGTGGGCTGGGGCTGGTGGCCTTTGGGTAACCACAGGCAAAGGGAATCTGTCTTAAAAGAATGTGAGGAGCAATGGGGTCTCTCCTGGGACTCTGCAACAATTTAGAAATGCTGCAGATCCCTGAAGACCATCTGCACTCAAGAACAAAGCATCCCAGGCTCTGAACAGCGAAATGGGGAAAATTTTCATTTGGCAGGTGAAAATCCATTTGGTGTGACCTGAAACCAGGCTGGGGTCCTTGGGTCAGAAGGTTTGCACATCCAGCTCTGTCTGCTCCTCAGCCTGTCAGCTCGAGCTCATGCACAGTGTGTGGGGCTGGGGCAGTTATGAGCAGGGTCCCACTGAGCCCTGAGCCTCCTGCTCTGACTCCCAGTCCCTTGCAGTGTGAGGTGTGGGACTGACTTGCAGAAAGCTCCTGAAGGGAAGGCTGGCTCTGGCATTTGGCACAACGTTGTTCCTTGCTTGCTGTCTGGCTGTGGGCCGGTGCCAGCGCCCAGATAAGAGAGCTGATTGCTCAGCTCTGTGCCTTTGTGCCCAGGGCATGTCCCTGGAGCCTGCTGGCTGCATCCTCCCTGCACCCACAGTCCAAAGATAAGTGCAAGGTGATGCCATTCATTTGCTGGGTAGGTGCTACCGTGCCCTCGCCCCGGGCTGCCTGGTAAATCCCAGAGAGGGGAGGTACTGGAGCAAGACAGATCCCAGCAGGCTCTGGACCATGTCTGTACTCAGTCAATGCACTCAACAGTGTTCCACCTCTTTCCCTGGCTCCTGAGTCCTGATACTACTCAACTCCCACATCCTGTACCCTTTGGGTTGAGTAAATAGGTTGTGAATATGCCCAAGCTGTATTTATTTGTGTGTTTATGTAAAGGTTAGTTCATCTTTGGCAGGACACCTTTCTTTTCCCATGGTGGTTGTGCACTACCAGTGTCTTCCCACAAAAAGCTTCCCAACAGGTGTTATGGTGCCATTTCCAAAATGCCTTTGGGACAGATTTGCAAAGCACCAAGCACAGGTGTCAGCAAGGTGTCCCTGTCCCTTTAATGCTCACGGTGTCACAATGCTAGAGCTGAGTCACAGCCACCTCCCAAGGAATCGATGACCTGAAAGGTGTCCTCAATCCATCAGATCCCCTGAATTAAGTCCTGCAAAACGAGACCAGTAACAAGGCCAAGGAAGGGACACGATGTTGTGCAAATATTACAGACTTATCTACTTATCTGGATTATGCAACAGGCCTAGAAGTGCTTCCATTCTCTGAACTCCTTTAATGTCTCTCCTGAGCTTGCAGGAGGTGTTACAACACTTTGGCTCGCTCCACTCCAAGGTTGAGGCATGTACTGGGGAAATTCTTGACTTACCTGCTGGCTCCTGGACAGATGCCATCAGCACCTCTTGCTTAACCCTCTCACAGCACTCGCCCATGGGTCAGCCTGACTTTCCTGCTCCCTGAGCACCGAGGCAGGACCTGTGCTTTCAGGAGAGGGTTGGGACACACACTCGCCTGACCTCCTCTGGCCGTGGCAGGAGGGTGGGACCACAAAATCATTTTTGTCTCTCAGCTCCCAAGGTGCCTGTCTAACAATTTTGCCATCAGTGAGCTGGGCAGAAGGGCTGTCCATGGATCAGGAGCTGTAAGCTCTGGAGCATTAAGGTCAGCAAAGCCATTTATGTCACAGGGCATCAATGGCAGAGACCCATGGCCAGCTCTGCCTGGTTGCCCCCATGGAGGCAGTTGGTGGTGGTGGGTTCCTGGGTTCCTTAAAGGCAAGAAAAAGGACTGGGCTATCAGAAATAACCAACCTTCCCCTTTCCCAGAACGTCCTGAAGAGGGGTGGGTATGATAACGTGAATGCCACAGGGACATGGCCTGATGCTGTTAATTGGAGCTGTCCTGTCCCTTTTCCTAATGGGGCAGAGCAACTCTAAGAGCACTTGCATGACATGTTTTCCTCCCTCTGTCTGCACAGCATGGTGTGTCCACAGCAATGCTGACCATTGGTGTGGTTTGTCCTGGTGTGGTTTGTCCTGGTGTGGTTTGTCCTGGTGTGGTTTCTCCTCTCTGGCACCAGATCATCCTGGGATGTCCCCCTGGAATGTGGCTGTATAAAAACCCTGCTGCCCATCTCCCAGGGCCCAAGATCCTGTAACCCCTGATCCACCCTGCATCCCTCCCTGTGCATCCCTCTCTCCCTGGGTGATGCCGGACCATTGCACCCTGCCTGGGGAGCCACAAGGGAATGCTGAAACTTTGCTTCCAACTAAAGCAGACCTGGCCCAGGCAGAGGCCAGGGGTGTGTTTTGAGCCCATGAATGCACTTCACCCTCCATGTCCAGAGCAGGGGCAGCCTGGCTCAGCTCCAGGGATCTCTTGTAGCACCAGCCTGGGGAGCACAGAGCTCATTGCTGCAGGGGAGGCCCCCAGTTTAGCTGAACTGCAGAGTTGGGCTCCCTCACTTGCCCTATGGTTTCTGTAAGGTATCTGAGTTGTGGTGAACCATCACTGACCCACATTCATCTCCACTCCATCTTACTGCTGATTAGAGGTGTCTCTCTGCGAGATCATCAGTAGCTCATCAAAAATCTACAGCCATAACCAGGAATTACAGCTCAAATATTCCACCTTGGGATGGCCAGGACAGGTCTTCCTCTTTTGGACTGGGTGATGGTCCAGTCCTCTTTGACCAGGCTGTGACACTGGTTGGGAGCATTTGGAGAGGCCCAGCAGCTGCCAGGCTGGTTTGGGAGCCCTCAAACTCAGGGCAGAGCCTGCACCCATGGCTTTGCTCCCTGCAGTGTTCTCTGAGATGCTTTCCCAAGACCAGACCCACCAGCAGAGCACACCCAGCACGGCTGGGGCAGTGAGCAGCCAGCACTGCCACTGGTTTCCTTGTTACTCCCAGTTTTCCTGGGCTCAGTGCTGGCTGTGTACCTGCAGGGCTCAGCTGCTGGTGCAGCAGCCCTGGGTATTCCTGTCCTCCTGTTTTCCCCCATCCCCTTCACTTGTTTCTCTGGGAGAAAACCAGTGAAACACTCAGGTGTCCTCCCTGCCCCCTCCCACCAGAGCTCTTCCAGCTCCTTCCAGACTCCTTCACCCCAGAGAAGGGAGCCTGGGATGTGTGAGCCCCCACAGGAGCAGGGTCTGTGTGTCCTGTGAACACCCTGGTTCATCTCCCAGATGGAATTCCTTCCTCCCAGGGAAGGAATCACGGCATCCATCCTGTTTGCCTGGCCCTATTGACACGTTCCTGGTCTCTCCAGCTGAACTCCTATCTGTGTTAAACTCCACAAATCCCCCTGGAATAAGCCCTTGCCACTGGAAGCTCTGAGTGTCCCTAAGCATCAGCTAAATAGGATTTTGTTCCAGTTTGCCTTAATACAAAGACCAACTGCATCCCATCAGGCTGGAGGGTCTTGGCTTTGCAGGACTGAGGAAGGGCGAATGTCAGTTTTACCTAAGGGTGGAGAGGATGTTGAATGCCTCATGTGAAATGGCTTTAAAATAAATCACTGCAACAAGCACAATATTCACTGACCACTTGCAAACCTGTGTTGTTTCCACTTGTCAAATATTTGATTTAAGCAAAGACAAAAATGTAGATTTGAGTGGACAGGATTTTTTTGCAAGAGTCTTACAATTCTGTAGCTAGTAGAATAAACAATGAATGATGAAAAAGTGTTGGAGATGCAGCAAGGTGTTTGGTTATAGCATTTAGATTTATTTTGCTTAGCTTAATGGGCTATTTTCCTTTGAATATAATACCCATGAATTTATTGTTGTTTGAGGGGAGATGCCTGCTTGCACCAGAAAGGCAGTCCAAGAAGTGATTCTTATAGAGAAGTTTTCAACTTTTTGATTTTCAAGGGATCTGAATGTCTATTTTTTGTTAGTTTTTTTTTAATGGTTGTGGGGTTTTGATGGCTTTTTATTTATTTATTTTTTTTGTTCAGTTTGGGTGGGATTTTTGGTGTTTTTATTTGTTTGTTTGGTTTTGGTTTTGTTTTTTGGGTTTGTTTGCTTTTGTTTTGTTTTGTTTTAGTTTTTGGGTTTTTTTTTGTTTTGGTGGGTTTTCTTTCTTATGAGCAATTATCTATGCTGTGATGGTAGTTTGTAGTTTAGACCTTCTTTACTTTAAATTGGGCTGTCAGAATGGGCACAGCCAGCCCTGCTGGTGCTACCTGGACTTTGGAAATTCATTTAAACCAGCAGCACAAACCCTGCATGAATCCTGGTGCAAGAAAAGAGGATTTGGTGGGGTTTGCCCTGCTGCCACCATGTCACAAGAGCTCTCAGATCCCAGTGAGCTGCCTTTCCCTGGGGCTGCAGGATGGGGTGAAGCTGCCTCACCTTCCCTTCCCTTGACAGGCCCAGGGGAAGGGATACTGTGGTTTTGGGGTTTTTTAAGCACATTAAGAGATGAGCCTTGAGCATTTTGTCTCAACTCTATCAGAGGAGGGGGCTAAGTGAGTACAGAGCACATTTAAAGTAGAAGGATCAATATTTAAATAGGAAACATGTCTGTGAGGATGAAAGGGAATTTCCTAAAATTCCATCTCGACAGCAGGGAGAACTGGCATTCTGTTCTTTTGCCTCCAACAAGAAGCACCTCATGAGCAGAGGATTTCTTCAGCTGTTTCTCAGCAGGCTCAGCAGCCCCACACTGCCAGGCCCACGATGGCAGTGTGTGCCACAAAGCCCCTGGTGGGGACTGGAGGTGGGAGGGGGGCAGGTGGCAAGGATTCAAACTGGTCTGCACTGGACATTGTGCCTGCAAAGGTGAGGAAGACTCATATCCTGCTGTGGGACCCTGTGGGCCTCATATTTCTGAGCCTGAGAGAATTTTTTAGCTTGCTAACAACTGCCAGCTCTTTCCCAAGGGAAACTTCTCAACAAGGTCTTATTTCTCAAAACAATTTTGTAAAAACAACATTTCTTCTCATCACATTCTCTTGCCAGGTGGTGTTTTCCATTTCTGTAGTTTAACCAATAGAATTAGAGAAGTGTCGTTCCTATGCACCAATCATCTTCATTTTGTATTGGAATATCTTATAAAATAAGGGGTAAATAAAACTTTTCAATCTTTTCCTTCTGAGAATCTTAGAGTTTCTTTGTCTTTATTTCATGTCCAACAGTGACAGGACCCCACTTCCTCCTCTGCACCAGCCTGGAGACACATCCCTACCTGTGCCTCCTCCATCCTCACCTCAGCCATGCACTCTGCCCAGCCTGGCCCCTGTGTCCCTCTGTCCTGCCCAGCAGTACCACAATGGGACAGATTCCATCCATTTTCCTGCCATGTCTTCACATGTCTTCTCTGTTTCTACCCAAACTGTCACTCCCAGCTCTCCCAAATCTCCTGTTTGTATGGATTTTTTTACCCCTGCAAGTGTCCCCATTCCCCTGTGCTCTGCATCTCTCATTCCACCTCCATCCTGCTCTGTCCCAAATGCCAAGCCCACCTTTTCCATGGTTGCATCCCAGACCAAACAATGCCACTCTGTTGCCTTGGGAATGCTGACCTGGAACAGAGACTGGACAGAACTGGAGAATAAAGCAGAGATTTATTGAGAGGTCTTTAGGTTACACCTTGGGCAAGAGCCAGGACAAGATCCTGACCAGGACTACACCCAAGGTGGACCCAAAATGGACACAAAATGGTCACAAAATGGACAGCCGGTCACAAGGTCTTACATTTTTATAAGTTTTGGTCCATTTGTATATTGGGGTTTAATTGTCCAATTACAGCTTCAGGCTGTGAGGTCTCATCCTTGTTTTCTTTCTTCAGCCCACCCTTGTTTGTGCTGTTGGGCTGAAAGTTGTCCTTGGTGTGCAGCAGGACAAGGTTTTGTTTTGTGTCCCTGCTCTGTGCAGAGAGCTGAGTGACACTGACTGTGAGCTCAGAGCTGCACCCTGGGCAGCACAGAGCCTGAAAAACGTGAAAGCTCAAACTTAAGGCACCAATTCAAGCCAGCCTGGTGAGGAGAGGAGACCGTGGTCCCCCTTGTGTCACCAGGTGTGACCAGGCACGTGGCACTGCTCACACTCCTCACCTCCCCGTGGTGCCCGGCCTGGGGCAGCAGCTGAACTGCCACTGAGGTGCCACCCTGCACGTCCCCCCTGCCCTCCCACCCCCGTGGCATGTGCTCCCCCCACCCGTGGTTGCAGGTGGCTGGGAGGGAGGTTAAATATAGGCAGACAGGATAAAGGAACTGAGCACAGATTAACCGGGCAGGCTGCGGCCAGTTCATCCATCCGCCCCTGCTCTGCTGCTTGCAAGGCTCTGCTCCACGGAGGATAATGCCCCAGTGTGGGAATTCCTTCCTGTACCTCTGAGGGTGACCAGCACCTCACAGAAAATGGCTTAAGTAATTAATGAGACGGCATGGTCGAGTATGGCTTGAAAATCAAAAAGGTTTAATACAAAAAGAAAATAATACAAAACAATGAACAAAGATGAGTTCTATATACCTGCTACAAACACCTCGAGAATGCATGGAGCACCTTTGCTCTCTCCCTTTCTACTTTATGATTGAGGATGGATCTACTGGCAAACTGCCAGTAGAAAGAGGCACAGGCTTTGATGAACAAGGTCCAACAGGTGTTTCTCTTCTGGCACTGAGCCAATCACTATAAAAAGAACATGGAAAGTTCCAGCTAAAATTCCTAAATGTCTAGAGGTAAACTGAAACTTTTCCCCTTATTTAGAAATGCCCACTCAGGTGTGGGAGTGCCTTCCTACACCCCAGTGCTTGTTAAAGCCAAGCCATGCCAAAACTTGGACATGCCTCAGCCACTCAGGATGTCCCCAGGGTGGGTCTGGGTTCTCCTTTTGCCCGCAGGTGTCACCTGGTCCCCATGAGCAGCCAGGGCTGTGTGACCCTTGAGGACAAAGTCCTTCTGCAGAGGGGGTGATGGGGGATGCCCTGTCTGCTCCCAGGGACCCTGGGGCATGTGGGGCTCTAGCTGAGCATCCCTGCTCCTGTCTGGAGAGACTGGCCAGGGGAAGGGTGCCAAGCAGGCAGAGAAGGCTCAAAGAAAGGCAGCAGTCAGCCTGCACCTCTGCCCTGAGCTTGTGCCTGCTGCTGAGAAAAGGAGCTTTGCTGAAAACATATCTTGGGAAAGTCAAAAGGGCAGGAGAGACTCAGGCTGGGAAGGTGCTTTCCTCTCCCATAACATCTGGGATCAGACTCAAGTTGTCATCACACCTACATGGAGGGTGAGTGTCTGCCATCAGCCAGGGGCTTCTGGGAGAGCTGATTCATTCAGAGCCAGCAGAGATCTAAGAGCAGGTCAGTTCACCCTGAAGTTGGCACCTCCAGCTTCCCTAAACTCCATCAGCTGAGGAAGGCACATCAGTGTCTAAATATCAGATTGATCTCTGGTCTGAACAGGCTCAGCAGGTGAATTAACTCCACCATGATTTAAACCAGGACCCCCAGGTGATGTGGTTCTCCCTTCCCAGGGAGATGAATCTCAAACCAGTGGTCTCCAGGGGATGTCTGGATCAAATCAGGTGCTGAATCAGTTTAATCCTTGGTGCAGCAGAGCTGGCAGTCAGGTGTGGTGTGATTAGCATGACATGCCCTTTTTCTTCCTCATAGCATCTTCCCTAATATTTTGACAGGGCCTTTACCAGGCCTGTCTGGAGGATTAATAACCCCTTTCTCTGTAATCAGCAGATTGCACAATTACTGCATTTCTTAATCAATTACAGTCATTTGCAAATTCTTTCAACAAACAACTCCACCAGTGCCTGTGACCCACAGACAGCACCTCCCCAAGCCCTGTCCAGCCCCAGCTCCTTCCCCCAAATCTCCTCAGCCTGAGCTGCTGGAGTGCCTGGTGGGAGCTTGGGAAGCCAGGCTGGCTTCTCTGTGCTGTTAGTGCTGGGTTGCCTTGCTGGTTGCAAAGCCAGTGCATGGATTTGTTGCTCAAAATACACAGGAATACACCCAGCTCCTCCATCCTGAACCTTCTGGGGAGTGAATGTGTGAGCAGGGTAACTGTGCAGCCCCCAAAGTGGCAGAAGGAGGGGAAAGCTGTTTGACAAAAGGCTCTTGGCAGCTGTAGCTGCCCTTGATGCAGCTGTGTGGGCACAGATAAGAACTCTGGAGGAAACTGGAGTGATGTTGAGAGCAATGCAGGCTCCTTGTGAGTTAGTAAATAGTGTGACCATCCTGTAGGCAACAACAAGGTGTTTTAAGCCTGAAGGAGCGAACTCAGCAGAGAAATCAGGAGGTCTGCAAGAGCAGGGAGACTTGAATGGAGAGGAAGTCCCTTGTGCACTTGCATCAAGTGCCAACATAAGCCAAACAGAAAGGAAATGAATAAAAGAGATGTGATGGGAATAGAAGGGTGATGTCCTAGGATCCTCTTGCAGACAGTCCCCAGGGGCATGGCAGCTGGAGTTACAGGCTGGGATATTCCCCAGAAAGCAGTCTGGGCAGTAACCAGCAACAATCTTGGCCCTACTCTTGCCTTGTGTCCTTGTATTTGTATTTTCCCGTGTTTTTAACTTTATTTTCAACTCTGTTATCAAAGGCTTATCTTTGTAAAGCAGTGTGGTCAGCTTGCACGCTCTCAGGTCCAGTGTGTGCCAGGAGAAGGCAGAGCAGATGAAGCTGAAAATAAAAGGTCTCACATTCCCCAAGGAGGGGATCACTGCAGAGGGAAACGTGCAGGCAGCACTCAGGGCAGGCAGTTTGGGGTGGATCTGGGAATCTGAATTTGGACACTTCACCTCCCTGAGCTGCCAGACCTCCTGAGTGGGCCTGATATTTCTGGGTCTGAGAGATTTTAACCTGCTAGCAGCTGCTAACTTTTCCCAAGGCAAAATTTCTCAAGAAAGCTTCTTCTCAAAACAATCTTGGCAAACAACTCTCCTTTCCCAAAACAATCTTCTCCAGGTGGTGTTTTGCTGTTTCTCCAGTTTAACCAATGGGATTAGAGAGGTGTCGTTCCTATTCACCAATCATGTTAAATCTGTATCAGAACACCTTATAAAAAGTAGTAAGAATTAGACAATAAAGTATTTTTCTATGCTCTTTGCTTTCTGAAATATTTGGAGTCTCTCATTTTTCTTTCATATCCTACAACGACACTCCTGAGTGCTGAGATCTGGGGAAAGTTTGCTCCTGGCCGGGCCTGGGAAGAGCAGGCAGTGCTCACCTTGTCTCAGGGAGGTGGCAGCAGGGTGATGCCTTGGGAAGGCTGAGCTGGAACAGAGACTGGGCAGAGCTGGAGAATAAAGCAGAGATTTATTGAAAGGCCTTTAGGGTACACCTTGGGCAGGACAGGGCCTGACCAACGCTGCACCCAGGATGGACTAAGAATGGATACAAAATGGCTGACAGGCCATGAGGTCTCACATTTTTATAAGTTTTGGTCCATTTGCATATTGGGGTTTAATTGTCCAATTCCAGCTCCAGGCTGTGAGCTCCCATCCTTCTTGTTCTTCCCTCCAGCCACCCTTGTTTGTGCTGTTGGGCTGAAAGTTGTCCTTGGTGTGCAGCAGGACAAGGATTTGTTTTGTGTCCCTGCTGTGTGCAGAGAGCTGAGTGACCCTGACTGTGAGCTCAGAGCTGCACCCTGGGCAGCACAGAGCCTGAAAATATGAAAGCTCAAACTCAAGGCATCAAGGGGCCCCTCTGTATGCAAAGGGCTCGGGATCCTTCCCTGTGCCATCACCCCTGACTCGTACCAGGCTTGTTTAGGATTGCTAACATCGTGTTTGCTGCCAGCTGAAGCTGCAGGGGAAGCACAAGGACTGTGTGCCCTGCTCCAGGCCTCGTGTTGCAGAAGCATCCCTGACCTCTCACACTGGTAGTTTCTGTTATGATCAGTGCTTACTTGGCATTTTGCTATCAGATGCTAAAATCAAAAAGTGTATTCAAACCTGAAGAACCCTGGGATGTCACAAACTGGGAACTTCTGACCTGAGGTTTAAAACACTTTGCAACAATCAAATTGCAACTTTTTCTGAGAAATCCAGGGATGTGACACTGCAGGTTTGCTCTGCCGTGACAGACAGTCAGAAACAATTGCTAAATCCAGTAACAAAAATAAGATTTTAACTATATTTGACTCTTGTTTGCCTTGCTGACTCAACACAGCTACTGCTGTGTGTGCCAGATGATATTCCTGGACATACAATGCAGCTATGACCTAAATGCTGATTGCAGAGCTGCTGCCATGACTGGGGGTGACTCAGAACCTACTGCTTGAGATTTGTCATTTGTAATTTGCCTTTTATTCCTTAGCTTAAACAGTGCACTCACCTAGTTTGGGCTTGGAAGATGCACTTTGACAAAGAATTTTGGAAAGGACAGTGAAACAGGGTCACCTTCTCTTTTAGGTGTCCAGCTGTGTGTTTTTAGGGTGGGTGTAAAAATCAAGGCACTAAGATACCCGCTCACTTTTAAAGTTCCTGGACCACGTGACTGATTGCATCTCTGCTAAAAAGAAGGCAGGATAGGTAAAGCCATCTGCAGCTAAGTCATAAACAACCCTTGCCAAAAGATTGCTTGTCCAGACTGTGTGTGGAAAAACCTATTGAGTCATCAGCCTTCCTAGACATTGGGAATAGCTTAGTAAGGCTTTAAAAAAAAACAGGAGAAAGGCTAAACTGATCATATTTTGGGGATGGGATATGAAGTATCCAGGACAACTCCCTTCATGTGAATGTCTGGGGGTGTTGTGTGTCTGGGAGATTGTGAGGAGTTGAGCATGGAGTATTTAGGTGTTATCAGACATGCAGGTCCTGCAGGCAGTGGAAAAGGAATCACTTGCAAGGGTTCCTTGAAAATATTGTGCAAATTGTTTTTTTCCTCTCTTCTGGGAGTGGAGAAGCTGCAGTGGCTGCAGACAGAGGCTGGGCTGAGAGGCTGAGGGGGAAGGGGATGTAAAAAGCACCTGCAGCTCCTGTAAGGTGTCCTGGGTGAGACCACAGGTGGCCCTGGGGCACAGCCAGGCTCTGTAGAAGGACAAACACAGGCCCTGGCAGAGCTGGGCAGGGTTCCCCCATCACCCCTCACCCAGCAGCAGTCAGCCCAAGGTGTCTGTCTGTCCTTTCACTCAGCAGCTGCCCTGGCAAGACATGAAGCACAGAGGTGGCAGAGCTGAGTCCAGCTCACAGGCACAGCCACCACCACAAAGCCTCAGTGTGCAGATCCATGCCCTGGACCCAAGAGTCACCAGGAGTCTGTGAAGATCTTGGGTGCCACATTTAAGCCCAGGGTTGCAAAGGCTGTGTGACAGTGGAAAAGCTTGTCTGGAGCTGTGAGTGCTTGGGTGGCAGAGAAAGCAGCTGCTTTGTGTTCCAGCCAGCACACCACAGCTCCTGGATATGTCTCTGCTCCTGAAATTCAGGTACAGATGATGTTGGGTCACCCTGGGAACAGGCTGGGCAGGGGATCCCCGTGCTTTACTGCACTGCTGGGCAACAGCAGTGCCAGTGGGCCAGAGGAGGGGTGAAAGTGGCTCCCAGGACAGTCTGTCTGAGTGTGCTGCTCTTGGGAGATGGAGGCGTTTTGTTCTGCTTTTTTTTCCATTGTGTATGAGCACTTAACCCAGCTCAGCCTCCTCTGACAATAACACTTTGTTTCCCTTAACCAACATCACTTTTTAAATGATGCAAATAATTTTAGTGCATCCAAACAGGAAGTGGCTGAGTGTCTGGGTGTCTGAATCAACATCCTGGAGGCTGGGCCTTTGCCACCAACAGAATTACTAAATATAGGAGCTGCCTATGGATGGAGGTGAAGATCCTGGAGATGGCAGAGCCAATGAGACTCTGTGCCAGACTGTGACCATTGGATGTGGCCAAATGCCACTGGGACTTGCACAGCTCAGCCAGGCTGGTGTGGCCACAAGCTGCATCATCTCAGCTCCTCTGGGCTGATGCAACCCCATTTCCTCTCAGGTTGTGGCACTGAGATGGAAAGAGCAGAGCAGAGGGACCGGCACCACTGCTTGGTGCTGGGTGTGCAGAACTCAGAACCTTCCCAAGTGAATCCTTTTCCAGCTCAGTGGGCTTAGCAGGGCAGCCAGGCACAGAAGGGAATTCAGGGCTGGCCATCCTCACTGGCATGTGTGGGACAGCTGAGTCACCAGCAGATCTGGGGAAAAGCCACAAGAAGGAGTCAGGTCATTTACCACTCAGCAGGCGTCAGAGTTATTTTTTCTTCTGCATAAAGCATGCTAGGTTTTTAAAAAAGACTTTTGCTGCAAGTTTTCAAAAAAATCCAGCAATCCCAGGCAAGTTCTAATTTGTCCACATTTGTTGTGAAACACGGGCACCATAACTGGCAGCACAGTCCATGAATGCTGCCTACAAAACCACAGTACCTCCCTAACCCACTTGATTCTCCTAGATAAGTATCTCCATGGCTCCTAAACTAATCCCAGGATATCTCATACAGGCGTTTTTGCTCTCCTATCTCCCATGAGGCAGCCTAGGAAGGAGACAAACGATGGTTTGAGGTGATGAATGCTCAGGAGGACACCCCCGGCTTTTCCTGCACTGGATCTATACTCATGTGTGCCCATGAATCCAAGGTCTCCCCTAATGCTGGGGGTCTGCAAAGACTGAAATTGGTTTGGGTTTGACAGGCAGGCCAGGTAGGTGGAGGACACCTGAAGTGCTGCTGGAGGCAGGAAGGTATTCCCTGGGAATGCAAGACATGGACTCAGTCCCTGAGGTGCTGCTGTTGATTATTAACATGGGACAGCAACTTCTCTGATTCTGAGCACACCTTCCTGACCACTGCAGGTGGAGCTAAACCCACCAAAGTTGCTCGTGGCTGTGGGATTGCCAAAAGCACCACAGTGAGGGAGATGTGAGCTCTGAGACACAGGGCACCCACCTGGCCAAAACCCTGGGGCAGCTCTTTGGAAATGAGTGTTTCTACATAATCCCAAATCCTCTGTGTCCCACTGTGACTCTCAACCACCTAGTTGAGATGGAGGAGGGTTCTCCTCATGCCATGGTAGAAAGGTGAGAGCCTGACTTAATCCCTTCAAAAAGGACACCACTGGCCCCAGGAGGGGCTGGCCCTGCCCTCAGCCAGAGGAGAAGGTGGGAGAGGCACAACAGCCCCTCTGCACTCTCAGTGGGACAGAAGGACTCCTCTCCTTGATGCTGATCCTCTTAGATTCCTTTTCCTGCAGTTGGGAAGTTTGGATCAGCTCCTCCTAAAAACAAGCAGACTTTTCAATTCTTCAAGCTTTCACACTGTGCACTGTTCAGAGCTGGAAATCACCATTTCTTTGTGGGAATTTAGATGAACAGTGGTGACAGAATTAAACCCTTAGAGTGCTACCAAAGGGACATTAACCATCACACAGCAATGCTCTTCTGTGGTGTGGAAGGACTGAGTTGGAAGGGTTATTTTAAGGTCCAGGTAGAATAAATTTCTGAGCAAGTGCCCAGAAACTCCTTTGAGTCAGGGTTTTTTTTTTAAAAAAAGTGAACTAAAGACCATTGTATCTCATTTTATCAATGATATCACTATTAAAATGCACAGAAATCTTGCACTGTGCTGGCATTGTGTTCTCACCTTTCACAAGCATGTTCTAGACAGAGATGATAATATCACAGGAACACTTCTGCTTCCTGCATAAATCTGACACTGTAAGGCAGATGTGGATAGAGTTTGGTTTGTTCTGTGCTGAAAGCATCAGCTGGTTTTTTGCCATTTCACTAAAGTGGAAGTATTTAATGATGAGCTGGTGTGTAGGAGCAGTGACATTTCTGCACTGTTATTCATCAGGAACACTTTGTTTTTCTCTTTGTCCCAGTGCCCTATTTCAGAGCAGATCCTCACACATCTATTCTGGTTATTTGTAAAAATGTTGCATTTAAGTGCAACTGACAATCCAAATCCTGCCCTGTATTGACAAATTTCCAAAGCTTAACCAGGATACCTTGGGGGTTGGCTCAGAGAAAAAACAGGCAAGAAGTTGAGAATGTAACAGAGCCATCAATTCCAAAATTTTCAGACTAAAAGTAAAAGTAAATCTTGATTCAGATCAGAACAAAATACCATTTCATTTCATGAGGGAGAAATTCCCAGTGTTTTCCACCAACTCAAGTACCGTTATTAACAGAAAGTGACTTTTCTCTCAGCGAGTGTGGCATTCGTGGAAATGCCAGTGACACTCACAGGAAACTGGACAAGACCTTTTGGTCTGAATAAGATGCTTGGGGCTGGACTCCCACAGCTGTCGAGCTGTGAAGTGCCTTTGTCCTGCTGTGGGTGTGCAGAGCCAGGGGGTGGAAAATCACCCATCTTCTCTGCACTATGAAGAATAATAGAATATTTACTGGCTCATGGAGAGTGAGAACATCTTGCTGTCCTGGGGGTTGTGGCCCTTCCTGTAGGAGCAGGGATCTTGCTCCTGCTTGTGAGAGTCAGTCTATAGTGGCTCTCCAGGAGAGAGGTGTGGGGGGCCCAGAGGGGTCTCCAAATCTGCCATGTAGAAGAGAGCCACACATGGGGCCAGAACCCAGCCCAAATGCCCAATGTCCTACAGGAATCTGAGCCCTGGAGTCTCTGTTGGAAATGCACCAACCCTCCAAGGGCCAAGGACCTCACTTTCATACAGAGGCCATAACAAAAGCAGAAATTTTGTTTCTGCTGGAACAAAATGTTCCTGGCTAATCTCAAACACAGAACTTTGCTGGTGAGAAAAAGGGAATATAAAAGTGACTGGATCTGAATTGATCATGAAATCATTTTCTGATTCAGTGAATTAATTGATAATTTGGTTGTTCTTGCGGCAGAAATTGACTCGGGGTTTCCTCAGAGTCACAAACCAATGGTAGCAGGGGCTGGACCCTGCCCTGAGCAGAGACTGGCATAAGTGAGCTGCAGGGTAGCCATGGGTCCTGCAGCTGCTCACCACACGCTGTTTCTTCAATGGCAGGTGCTTGTGGCAGTGCCAGCTCCCAGGTGAGCTCAGGACAGGCCGTTTCATTCCTGGCAGAAGGAATTCCTGCTGAAGCTCCAGGTGGGGCTCAGCAGGACATGGAAAAGCCCAGACCGAGGTCATGGGAGCAGTGACCACTGCCACATAGGGGACACTTCTGACTGTGTGTGGTGACAAGGGGCAGCATGCTGCCTCCATCCCCTTCCCTGGGACAAGAGCCAGGGGTGGGTAAAGTGGGGGTGGTGTCTCGGTTTGGAAAGGCAGGTGTCTGCCAGGGAAAGCTGGAGCTTCCCTTGGAATGGAGAATGTAAACCCCCTTCCCACCAAAATATTATAATTTTTCAATTAGAGGCTTTCAGGCAAAGATATGGGAATATGAGTAACAGTTCATTACTAGGAATATTTAAAAATACAAATGTAGTAGTACAAAAAACAAGCAAGCAAACAAACAAAAGTCCTGGAAAACCCTGACAGAGTCAGGGATACGACCTGACACCCTGTTGGTCAGGGTGTTGGGAGCAGTCCAAATAAATCCTCCTGCAGTGACAGATGTGGTTCTGTGGAGCAGAGATGGTCCTGTAGAAAGTCCAGTGGTGGTGAGATGGGTCCGGTCTTCCTCTGGTGGAAAAACCAGATCTCTGGTGTTCCTGAGTCTCAGTTTTTATCCAGGTAGGAATGGTTGGCTCCCCCCGCACTGGGTGGAGCCAACGGGATGATGTCATGTGTGATGTCATTGGTGAGCCTTCATGGCCCATTATCAGCAGATATCCCCAATGATGTCATGTGTGATGTCATTGGTGAGCCTTCATGGCCCATTATCAGCAGATATCCCCGATGATGTCATGTGTGATGTCATTGGTGACCCTTCATGGCCCATTATCAGCAGATCTCCCCTGGAGGATGGACGGGTGGTGACAGAGATAACAAACACTGCCCCAGCTGGCTTTAACGGCTGGGCCATTATCAGAAGGCATCTGCCCCCCTGCCCCTGGAGTTACAAGAGATAAAGAAAAAACATCTCAACTGCTTTCAACAGATGAAATAGAATACACATTTTTTTGGTTACATAACCCAAGACAGGTGGGTTTCTGGAAAGGGAATGGCCCAGCAGGAGCAAAGAGTGGAGAGATCTCAGCTCCTGGTGCTGAGCATGGGAGCTCTGGATTGAGCTGCAGGAATTAGTTCCCTCCTATCCCTGGCTGCCAGCTGCCTCTGCCCTGCTGGGGCCACAGGCCAGGCCAGCAGGCAGATGGTCCATTAGTTTAGGTAGGGCTGATCCTGACAGGGAAGGGGGGAGGCTTCCTGAGGTCTTTCTCCTCCCAGCTGTCTGTGGGAATTACTGGCAGCTCATCACTATGGGCTGATTTCCTTTTCACTGTCTCCCCTTGCCCTGTGTCACAGCTGTCTGAGGCAGGGAGATGTGCTGGTGTTCCCAAGGGAGCCAGGAAGGTGTTCCAGGTGTGGCTCCACCTGTGTCTCCTTTCTGGGGGATCAGGGCTGCCCAGACTGGCTCTGGTGCCACATCTGGGCTGCCCTGGACAGGGAGGAGACAGGGGTTTTGCCAACTAGCATTTAAAAACTCCAAAATGTCATGCTTTATGGCCAAGACCTCTTCCAAACTTAGACCAAATGAGAAGAATTCTCAGCAGCTCTGGTGGTGAGAGAGGAGGTTTGGTGGGTTTTGCTTTGTGTTTTGTTTTTGTTTGTTTGTTTGTTTGTTATTTTGTTATTTTGTTTTTCAAAAAGCCATTTTGTGCCAAAACAAAGTTTTAGATGCAAACTTTCAATCAGCTCAGGGGACAGCCAAGCTCGGAGCTTGCGGGTTTCCCTTCTGCATCTCTGAGTCATTGTGAGAGCAGAGGGTCTCTATTTTTAGGCTCTGCACACACTAACTGATACCAGCTACAGAGCCAGGCTGCTCTTCCACAGCCACTTACAGCTGCAAAGCCTCGCTCCTGGCTCAGTGGTGCTCCCCAGGTCTGGTTTGGCGTCACACATGGAGGTTTTAGGGCAGAGGCCAGTCCTTCTTTTTCACCTTCTTCTTCAGGGGTCTGGGTGGGATTTTGTAATTGGATAGAAAACTCTGCATTGCAGGCCACAGGTGGTTGGTTATTGGGTTAAAAGTAAAAATAATTTAGGTGTTATTCCTTAATTGGACAGTTTATCCTTAAAAGGCCTTATACAGAGAGAGATGGGGGCCATTTTTAGTTTGTTAGCCAGAAGTGCTGTAGAACTCATGGTTTGTGAGACTGTAATGTAGATAAGAATTACAAACATCTGAGTCTGAACAAGAAATACCATCTTGTGCATTTAATTCCAACCCTGGCAAAAGGAAGATAAATCACAACAGTTTTTGTCCTGGAGGGGAGCAGCAGGAGGAGGGGGTGGAGATGTGACCCTCCTGCCCAGCCTAGGAGCTGTGCCAGTCGATAGCCAAGGTGCCAGGGGTTTATCCCTGCCCACGTTGCCCCCTGTGCTGGAGCACGAGGGCAGATGGGTGAGTGTTGGATCCCTGGAGGCTGAAAATCTCAGGCTTTCCATTCTAAAAGGCACTGACCCTCAAGCAAGCACCACATTTGACCTGAGGCCTTGGAACAAGCTTCCAAAATTGAGTGATGGCACTGGGGTTGTGGGTGTGTAGTTTGAATAGCATTGTGTGATCTCACAGGGTGAAAATGTTAGATTTAAGGTTTTAGTATAGAGTAATGTATGGGGCAAGATGGAGGATTTTAAGTGTTGTCTAAGTCCTTCTTCTTCCCTTCTTCTTCATGGTTTTGGGTGGTTTTTTCTAATTGGGTGGAAAAGGTCTGCATTGAGGGCCTTGGGTGGTCATTATTGGGTCAAAAATATAAATAATATAGGTGTCATCTCATTATTGGGTGATTATCACTTAAACAACCTTGGAAAGAGTTAGAGACATCCATTTTACTTGCATTTTCTAACTTGCTAGTTAGAGCTCACCACTCATGAGGCTGTAGTATAGATAAGATTAATAAACACTGAGTCCAAACAAGAAACTGTGACTCCTGTCTATTCATTCCAGCTCTAACACAAAGAGGAAAAGAAGATTGAAACCAACAGGTGAGAAGGGTCAGCTCTGCACAGGCATTAGCTGCCAGGCTTTGGCTTGCATCATTTTCACCTGAAAATGCAGGAGTTTGGTTTTACCTTGTTTTTTACGGTAACTGTTTGTAGCATAAAGTTTCAAGTTTTATTTCCTAAGTCCAACCACCCAAACCTGACAACTTGAGAGCTACTTGGATTTGAGCTTGACACAATGATGCCTTCTGGGAGAAAAGCATCTTGTGGCCCTCTCCTGCCTGAACTGGTTTCACTGGTGGGACTGGGGTCAAGAATTTTTGTAAGCTTTGTTTTTGAAGAATCGGCATTGAAACATAGAAGAAACATTTTTCCCTCTGCCTTTATTTCAGGAGCTGATTGGAAGGAGACCATGTGTTTGAAGTAGCTGCATTGGGTGCAGAAGAGCACAGGGAAATGTGATGGAGAGAGTCCTGCCTGGGCCAGATGTGGCCTTAGAGACCAAAGGAGTGGCCTTTTTTTGGGCATATGAATAATCCTGGGTAGAAATTATTGGGTTGTTTCAGTAATGCTTTTGGGCCGGCCCACAGATGTCAAAAAATCAAGACAGAGACTTCCACACCCACCAGGGTGGCTCATATGGGGAAGCACGACGTGTGTAGGTGCGTGTGTGGGCTGCAGGATGTGTGGGTTAGCACAGGGGGAAGGCAGCAGGTACATGGTCAAGCCAAATGATTAAAGAGATGTAAGAAGAGCTCACTGCTGAGGAGACTTGTAGACTCAGGCAGACTGTAACTAAGCTCATCCTACAACAAAACCGTTGTGTCTTGGGCAGATTACCTTCACCTCAAGTATCCTCAGCAGTGAGCTCTTTTTGCAACATCTCCTCTTTAATCATTTGGCTTGACCAGGTACCTGCTGCCTTCCCCCTGTGCTAACCCACACATCCTGCAGCCCACACATGCACCTACACACATCGTGCTTCCCCATATGAGCCACTCTTGTGGGTGTGGAAGTCTCTGTCTTGATTTTTTTTTCTCCACGTTTCAATTATTGCACGAAAGGCATTCACACACACCAGCTCAGTGGAAGTGTGACATTGACCATGGCTGGAGCCACACAACACCGAGTCCAGCCTTGGAAGGATATGTGTGAGATGGAAAAAAATCACCCAGCACAAGCCCTTCAAAGCCATTTTCTGCCCCAAGAGATGCTGTTCCTGTAGTCTTGACAAGAAGCAGAAAGAGAAAGCTGGGATGGGAAGGTTCAGTTCCCGTGTAACTCATATATGTTCACTTTCTTCCCTGAACCATTTTAAGAAGTGCAGAAACAGCAGGTTTTGTTCATCTTACATGACTCTGGCATGATTCCATGCAAGGATTTCAGTTCTGATGTGCTCCAGCACCACTGGAACATAGAGTGTAAAATCACAGCACGGATCAGACAGATCTCACTGCCCTGCTGGCACAGGTTGCTCAGTGTTTGTCGAGGCAAGTTTGTCGAGGACAAATCTTAGAGGACAGACCCTCTATGGTCCCTCTGGGGCCCTGTCCCAGTGCTTGACCACTGGAACAAACTCTTACTGGCTCATCCATGCCTCATGAGAGCCTTCTGGGGAGTCAGCTCTAAATGAGAGCTTTATGAGCCAGCTCTACATTGTCCCTGCCAGACTACTGGCACATTTCCCTGTGAGAGTGGGGAGGCTCTGGCACAGAGTGCCCAGAGAAGCTGTGGCTGCCCCATTCCTGGCAGTGTCCAAGGCCAGGTTTGATGGGGTTTGGAGCAACCTGGGACAGTGGAAGGTATCCCTGCCCATGGCAGAGTGTGGAACAAGATGGATTTTAAGGTGCCTTCCAACCCAAGCCATCCTGGCATGACATGAATTTAAGGCTGTTATAACCCTATGACCCCTTGGCCAATGTAAATTCTCCCTCCTTTTGCAAAAGCTGCTTGCTGAGCACTGCCTGCCCATGAGCCACTGGGCAGTCCCCACCTTTCCTTCTTTGCCACATGGACTTGTGGAGCTCCATGGAAACAAGATCCAGCTTTGGAAAAACACAATGGTGTGGGTCCCTGGAGGAAAGATCTTGGCCAAAGCTGCAGGAGCCTGGTGTAGGGAGATCTTTTTCTCTAGAAGACATCCCTTCCCCTGGCTGTGCTCAGGAAATGGGATTTCTTGTTCCCTCATAAAGCAAGGAGAGTTTTCCCTCTGTGTAGCTGTAGTTTGTGGAAAGGCTCAGTGCAGCTCCTGCCCAAAACCATGGGACCTTCCTCAGGCAGCACAGAGGGCCGGTGACATTTTGTGCCTGGTGATACAGCACCTGGCAGGGGAATGACACAAACCCCGGGGCCCTGAGAGTCCCTAGCAGGCACTGCTGGGTCACTGTAAAAAGGAGTGAAGTGGTTTATAAAGCCTCTTTTTTGGGAAGGGTGCAATTCGTGCAGTCTGTTTGTTTTCCAAGGTGACAAATTTTACTAAGGCTATTTTTGAGCACAGGTAAATCAAACTGGCATGGTGTCTCTAGGAGGCAGCAATGGCTGGGAGTGTTTCAAATGTCTTTCTCCTGAGTGGGTTCCCTAATGGCTTTTAGTCTCTGTGCATTGATGAAAGGGCTAAATTTTAAAGTTTGACTTTCATGGATGGGAGCTGAGGTAAATTTTTATGTATTTTGCTTATCTAAGAAATCCTTTATTAACATAACATAACTTGAATGCAGAGCAGGGGCGAGGACAGGACACAAAGACAGGACTGAGGGTTTCAAGGGACAGAATCAGGGTGGAGTTTAGGGTCAAGGGGCCTATAGGGTCAATAGGGAGAAGACCGGGGAGGGACACAAGTTGGGGTTTGCAGAACACAAACCAATGGAGAGGAGAATTTATCCTCCCCATTGATGGGAGAGGAGAAGATTTATGAGGAGATTTAATAAGGAGATTTATATAAACAGACCAATGGAGCCTCGAAGAATAAGGAATTCCCCAAGAGGCAGTCCAGGCAGGGGCTGGTATCAGGGGAGATTGACAGAGAACATTCCAGAATAAGAGGTGGATATCAGGGAAGGCTGACAACCCGGTGGGTGAACACAACCCAGGCTAAACCACCACCCCAGGGTGGGGAAAAAGGAACAAACCATAGGGTATTAAAACACAAAATTACACACCACTACAGGCCTGTGCTCACATGTGCCTTCTTTCTGTCTTGTGCTGGCTCTGTGCTGTCCCACCCTGGGGCTGCTGGAAAATGCCTTTTCCTTTGTGAGCAAGTGGCCCTGGCTGCTGGCCTGCTGCCTTCTGAGGGCTGAGAGGAGAGTGGGCCAGCAAAACTGCAGTTTGTGTGCGCAGGGGTGTCCTTTGTTCAGTCCATCTCTTGTGTGGGGAGAGCACATCTGCTGCTCCCCAGCCCTCAGCGGTGGTTACATCACCGGGATCATGGTCCGTGTGTAAATGCATTAACAAAACTCTTCAGCAATAATAAGCTTTAACTAACGAGTGGCAACTGGTGAATGGAGCCTCCATCTGTTCTCACCCGCAATGTGCAAAGTCTACCAAAGTCAATGGACTTCTCTCTGCTGAATTCAGTGGGCCTTTTGCCAAAATCTGTGTGAATAAAATGACGCTTGTGCATATATTTATGAATGGTGAGGAGGGGGGGGATATGTGCAAATCCAGCATCCACTAAGCACCCATGAAACTGTTACTAACACAGTTTTATGTGAGTCCCAGCAATTTCCTGTCTGAAAACTTCATGTTTTGGTGCAGGGAGAGGAACTCCCTAGCCCTGGGACAGCACCTGTGCTGTGTCAGCAGAGGGTCACGTCTGAAAGCAATGACGCTGCAAGAGGACACCCCGTGGAAAAGTGGATTTTGAAGCCTTCATCACTGTACCTGTGTCTAATCTAATTAGTCTTGACATTTATTTATGGCAGACAATTGCTGCTGTCACAGTGTTGAATTAGTCATTAAAAAAATCCAGCATTTTTGTGATTCCTATAAAGGAAAAAGAGTTGGGAAAGAATTCCATGCAACCTTGAGCAATATACATTGCTCTGAAGTAATTTGCTTCTCATGAGCTGTTGAAATGACACCCAGGGACTCTGCAGATAATGAGCCAAATTAGGGATGACTTTAACATCCCTCTGGAAGGGCAGGCATTGTCCTTCCAGATACCACCTGGACATGCTGAGTTGCCACAGTCAGTTGGAGAGAAAAAGCAAGGGGTTTATCTGGATTAGCTCAGATAAAACCACCAGTGTCAGTCCCCAAGTGATGTTCTGTTTGGGTAAAACACAAGCCCCAGTGTGACACCTCCCACCTGAGCACTGGCACCTCCCTGGAGTTCTGTGCTCCAGGAACTGGAGTCCTCAGTGAGGAAGCAACACAGTAGGAGACAGAGAAGGGGGAAGGTCAAGTGTCTTGGAACAAGTGAGCAGAAGTTTTGATGGCATCCCAGAGTGAGGCTGAGAATTGGGCAGGGACAAGGTCCCGTGCACCACATTGCCTGAAGGTTCTGACTCTTAGCCTCTGAAAGTTCTGACTCCTGGCCTCATCACAGAAACCATCAGTGTGAAACAGCTTTTTTTACTTGCTTGCAATCCCTTCTGCCTCCATTTGTATGTGTCCCTGAGGCTGAGTGACAAAGATAAAATCCTCCTTTCCATCTGATGCTCATAAGGTGTTTGTTGTTGCCTCAGCCTCCCTTTCTAAGGTGTGTGGGTGGCATGAATGGACATACCCATAAAGAGCCCAAAGGGCTCCTGTGTCTGCGGGCTGTCGCCTCCTCCTGACCCCTCAGAGTTCATAGTGCCAGCACTTTGTCCTCCTGCAGTGGTGCTCCCCATTCTCCAGGCAGCTCCCAGTTATTCCTGGGAAAAAGGATGCATTTCACTCAGCAATAAAACAAAAAAACCCCAGTTTCCCTAAAGTTTTAAAATACGAATGAAAGCTACAGCAATGGAGATTGGGAATGAAGAGGTATTTAATTCCACCTTATAACTTCAGATTGATTTTATTTTCTAAAGAGAGCTCCAGTGAGGTACCTGCTGCCTCAGTCCTTCTCCTCAAAGTTTTGGGAGCGATGCAGTTGTGCTCATTGTGGGATTTAATTTGTTATTTATTTCCTTGTGTAGAATCGCTTGAATTTCAAGATTTTGGACAGAAAGCAATCAAGCTGGTGCACTGGGAAAAGATTGAGCCAGCAGCTCCGGTGGTGCTGGGAAGGTGGGTGATGGATGCAGAAAAGCACCTCGCATGAGCACCACTGGCTCATTTCTTTCCCTCTGGCCCTCGGTAGTGGTTGTCTCATCAAATGCAAACATCTTAATGACTTGAGCTCTTCAGTGGTGGATTTCCTCTCTATTATCCCAGCTAAGCTATTTGCTCTACTCACAAGCTGCCAAGCATTCCAGGTCATGGAAAATGCTTTGTAAACTTTTGCACATCATTAGATCTAAGTGGGACCGCTTATAAAGCAATGGAGAGGCGTTAAAAGGGAATTTATCTCTTCGGAGAAATGCAGGTACCCTGGTGATAAGCTCTTGTCTCCCACAGAGGATCTGTGAAGCAGTTAGCCAAGAAGTCTAACACTGAGAGGGACAAATCACAGAGTTTTTTTTTTTTTTTTTTTTTTTTTGTTTTTTTTTTTTTTTTTTTTTTTTTTTTTTTTTTTGTATTTTGTTTTTTTTTTTTTCTAGCGAAATGCTGTTATTTTCCTGCATGTGGGTGGTATTTTATACCTTAATAAAAGTATATTTCATATACTTTTATATAAAATTTTATATATTTTTATATACTTATATACTTTTATGTACTTTTATATACTTTTATATATTATATATTTTATTATTATACCCACCCCCCTCCCTACGGTTCCATTCGAGCTGACATCCCGCAAACTGTCACCTAAAGGTCAATTGTTCCGTGTTTCATCCCTGCAAGCAGAGCTTTGCTCTGACACCGGAGTGCCTGTTCCAGGGCAGAGTGGCTCAGGTTCAGCTCCCTGGCAGATGGCATCTGCTCGCTGCTGCCCTTTTCCCCTCTCAATCAGGTTACACCTCCTCGTGTGCCGCACTAATGTGCTGCTGCTGAGCGTGGACTGGGGAAGAGAAGCTGACACCGACCCTGGGCTCTGTGCACACTCAGTGCCACGTTTTTATCACCGTGAATCAGATCCCCACTGGCAGTGAGAGGCAAAGCGTTTCTGGGGCGCTTTAACCAGGAGTGTGTTGGTGCAGTTCATTCATCCCAGAGAGGAGCTCTTGTGTCACTGCCTGTGTTTGGACACGCTGAATCTGTGCCCTCACCGCAGCAGCTCATTGTGCAGTAAGCTTGTCCACAGGGCAAGTGATTTTTCGAGTGCTGACAACAATTTTGTACCTAACTGACGTGTTCAATGCTGTTCTAATCCCAACCACACAAAATTAACCACTGAGAAGGGGGAAGAAGGGAACCACGGCTTTTATGTTCAAGGCACCTTTTGCAGTGCCTCCAGGAATATGGTTTGGGGATTTTTTGGCTGTATTTACATAGAGGCAACCTTCTTCCTTGTGCTACAGGCTTAAATTGTTTGGTTTGGTTTTGTTGGTTGATTTTTTTCCTTTTCATATTGAGCTGTATGAGATCACTAATGATGTGTAAGCACTGGAGATCCCTGTGCCTCCAGCAACCACTCCAGAAGGGTTCTGAAGGCAGCAGGCTCCAGTACTCCTGGCTTAATAACAGCCTTAATGTGGAGTAAAATCAGAGTGAGTGATGAGCCCCTGCCGATAATCCAAACCCTTTTCTGCCCCATTGCAGTGGTTGAGTCAATGATGCCAAGAGACAGCCCAGGCCACTGCAGGCACCAGGGCCAAGTGATGCTCTTCCAAAAGGCTCCTGGGCATGTTCAGGGCTCCTTGTGGAGTGACACCAGCCCCGTTAGCCAGGCTGGATCCACCACGTTGTTCTGGAGGCTCAAAGGGTTTGATAGCAAGGTTGTGGGCGGGTCTGGGCAGCTTGATCTCATGTCAGTTGGGAAATGTTTAATTCATTCACTCAGACCTGCAAAGGTTGTGGATGTGGCTATCATTTGCACTGACAGATTTCCAGGGTGGTATTGTTGTCAATTTCAAGCTAAAGTGAAGCTGCTTTTTCAGCCAGCAGAGCTGAAAAACGACACAAGCAAAGGTAAGAATGTAGCTCATTAATAAGTTGGAACAAGACAGATGGTTCAACTGGCAGGACAGAGTTTTCCTAAAGCTTGTCTTTCAGGGCAGGTTTTCACTGGAAGGCTGGACAGCCGGGCCAGGTTCCTGCTCACAATGTGAGTCCTGGTTAGTTTGTTCTGTCCCTGTGGCAAGCAGGAGGCTGTGCTGGGCACAGCCTTGGCAAAGGGCCTGTGCCTCCAGTTTTGGCAGCGTGGCTGAGTCCTGATAGCATCAATTAATGATGCAGATGTCCAGAAGGCAGCAGTGTCCATCTGGCTGTGTTTGTTGATCCATCATTTGGACTGTGGCTATTTGCAAAATCTGTTCTTTAAATGCTCATTCTGGGGTGCTGCTCTGCAAGGCTCAGCAGCAATGCTGGCAGTCCAGCAGTCCCACTCACCTTCTTGGCACATCCTGTGCATTCCCTTCCCGTGGCTTGCAGGTCACTCCCCACGTCTGATTCCCACCTATCTGTCAGCCCTAACACTGGGTGCCCATCTGCACCCAAACTCTGCCCTCCAGAGCCTCCTGTTCCTCACAGGAAACAACTCCTGCATGAGCAGGAGCTTGGCTGGCCACAGCCTTGCACAGAGCTCCCCAGCCTGCACCTGCAGCCCTGCCCTGGAGCGTGCAGGGCAAACACCTTCACCTCAAGAGCTGCTACAAGTCCTGGGTGTGAGGGAAGGGTCCACCAGGTCACAGAATCATAAAATCATGGAATGATTTGTATTGAAAGGGACCTCAGAGTTCATCTTGTTTCACCTCTGCTGTGGGCAGAAACAATTTCCACTGTCCCAGGGTGCTCCAAGCCCTGTCCAGCCTTGGATGGGATCCAGGGACAGCTTCTCTGGGTAACATGACTGGCCAGTACATTCTGCTGGATTTTGGGCAGTGAGAGAGCCTCCTGAAAGAAGCCTTGCTGACATTGCAATGGGGATATCCCTTTCTCAAAGCTACAACTCTGCCTGGCTGGGCTTCCTCAGACACTTCACTTAATCCCTATTTTTAAGCTTTTCTTGCCAATCAGGATGGGGTTAAGTCACATCATTAATTAATGACATGGGGCAAATGTCACTGGCTCAGAGCTTGGCTTTGCCACTCTTGTTGGGGCCTGGCCTGAGAGCAGCTCTGGTGCTCATCACCCACTGTGTGCACCTGCCCTGCACTCCTGGTTTAATCCTCTGTTCTGATGGAAACATCAAGCCCCAGGGGTTTTGAATAAACCCTAGACATGGGTGGCCAAGGAGGTGGGGCACAGAACCCAAGAAATTTTCCAGCTGGACCATGGTCCCAGCTTGGGCCTGGAGATGATTCCCCACCAGGAATTCCCCAGCAGGAGCTGCACTTGGGTCACCAGCGGAGTCACAGGGGATGAGAACATCACCACAGCCTGCTCGCTTTTACACACATATGGGCTTGATTCTTGGTTCCAGGATCTGATCTGGGATGAAGGAAATACTGACTGTAATGGCTCAGCAGGGAAAATTTGTGACCAGGGAATGATCTGGCACAGAGGGCAAAGGGCCAAATGCAAGGAGGGGTTAAACTCCGGAAGCAGAAGTGCCAGAGACTGAATGGCTCCTTGCAAGGGCCTGGTGCTGGAGCAAGGGTGTACAAGGAATCTGCTTGAGATGCATCTTTTCTTTTCAGACTCCACGTATCGCAGTAGGACTCTGCCCAATAAGTGTTCATTAAATTTCTCTTCTGTCTTTAACAACAAATGTGTGTTTAACGTCCCTCAAGGGGTATCATAAAAACTCCTCTTCAGGGATATTTGCCTTCTTAAAGAGCAGTCAGCCTGGATTTGTGCTGGCACCAGTTCCAGTGCCCAGGAGCTTGACTGGCTTATTAATGGGGGCAAGTGCCTGCCAGCTGTGGAGCCATCCTGAACCCACAGGGCAGCCTGCCCTGCCAGTGCCCCCCTCACCCACTCTCCTCCCATGAGGCATGACTGGGAACACCAGTTATCCTTCTGCAGGATGGGAAGTGAGCTTTTCTTCTGAACCCTCCTCACAGCACACCCACCCAAGAGCCAGTACTGCTCATGATTTCGGGATGCATGAGATGTTTGGACCTAAGGAAACATTTCTTTATTGAATTGAGGGTGGTCAGACACTGACCAGGCTTCCTTGGGTGCTGGTGGGCTGTGGGTGCCCAGGCCTGGCAGGGTTTAGGAGGCATTAGGACAGTGCCCTTAATAACACACTTCAGATTGGGTCAGCCCTGAAATGGTTGGGCTGTTGCTCTGATCATTTTAAGTCCCTTCCAAATTAAATATTCCATTCTGTTCCATTCCGTTCCATTCCATTCCATTCCATTCCATTCCATTCCATTCCATTCCATTTTATCACAATTTTCTGCTGTTTAAGAACTGCAAATTCTGAAAATTTAAGAACTGCAAGTTTTGAAAATCCCTGAAAATTGCAGGGACCTGGTGATTGGACCGGGACCCTCCACATAAAGA
The DNA here is from genome assembly GCA_910950805.1 of Acrocephalus scirpaceus scirpaceus. NCBI lineage: Eukaryota > Metazoa > Chordata > Aves > Passeriformes > Sylviidae > Acrocephalus > Acrocephalus scirpaceus. Next base: position 4,682,448 of record OU383796.1, read on the forward strand.
GGTTATTGAAATAGAAAACAAGGAGTAAAAATAAAGGGGCAGAGGGATTTTTTCCAAGTTGCAAGATGAAAAAATCCTGATCCTTCTATTGCTCAGGTTTGAGCAATATTGCCAGGCCAGGCTTTGGTGCTGGAGCTTCCCAGCTTGGCTTCCCACTCCTTTCCCCCTGTTCAGAGATGTGGGAGATGCTGTCACTGTCTCCCTCTGGGCGAGCTGTCTAGACCAGCTTAGGCTACATGCAGGGAATGAAGCACTTTTGGGGCACGACTCACCTGCCTGACAGGTAGGTCAGAACCAAATTAATCATTTGGTTTGGGTTTTTTTTTTTTTTTGCCTCCAGTGCTTATAAATGGAGCTGGGCATGACTTGCTCACATTGGCTTCCCTGCCTCTCAGCCATTTCACACAGGAAGTGAACTGCACCCTGCTTCACTTTTGGACTCTGGCATCTCATTTCCACTTCCTATCCCACTTCACTTTGGGCAAAGCTGGTCGTGTTGCCTGGGGCAGGCAGATCTCTGATTCTCTTTCCATGGTGGAACAAGAGAACTTCCCAAAATAATCAGAGGAGAAATGCTAGCATGTGGATGTGTGTGTACTGATGAAAGGTGGAGCCTTAGGGAAAACATTTCCATGCCTCCTGCAAATGTGGTTTTACAATGGCAGCCATAGCTTCTACTGAGACATATTTCAAGAGGAAAGTCTGCACAAAGCTGAAGGCAACAGATGTTCATGGGCAAAAAGAAGTAGTGAAAATAAACCATAAAAAAGAATATTTTGGTTCAACACAAGTGGGAACCTTTTGATCAGGAAGGGAAAATCTTGTGACTCCAGAATGAGAGGATTTTAAATGCAGGTCAGACATTGTCATAGGTGCCAGAAGCACCACAGTGTGGGAAGGGGATTAGCTGACACCTTGCTGTGTCTCCCAGACCTGTTTTATCATCCTTTCACCTTTTTATGGGCATTCTGTGCAAGCAGCTTGTAATCATTTTGTATCTAACACAGCCTCGTGCTCTCCCTCCTCCACCACTCACAGCCCATGAGCTCCTCCAAAGCACTTTAATGAGCTCCTCTGTGAGTTCCTGTGGGCACATCTCCCAGAACAAAGATGTCACCAGTGCAGCTCAAACAGCAGGAACTGAGCATATCATTCACCTGTGGCATTCATGAGATCAGTTAGCACTTGGGGGAGCTTTGAAATCTTAGAGCCATTTCTAGGATGACAAGAACATGCACAATCTCAGTAGGTAACAAGGAAAATTTTGGACCCCTGTTAAATTTTGTGCTCTCTTGCTCAACAGTACAGGTTGAGTGTTGGGGTAGGGACTGAGAAGAGGCTTCTGGCAGGTGCTGAGCATCAGCAAATGTGCAAGAGCCAACATATATGGAGACAGAACTGAACCTGCAGTGCCTTGTGCTGCTTCAAAACAGACCAAACAGCAGTGAAAACCAGACAGGAGACATCACAGGTCTTTTAGGGAACAGTTTCTTTGTATGCAGTGGCCCCTGGCACTGAGGCCCCGGCTGGCTGGGAAGCCACATGCCCTGCATGCAGCTGGGGAGTGTTTGTCATTCCTGACTGCAGCACTCTGAGCCCTGGGCCATGCGGATGCCTCGGACTGAATCCTGGCTGGATTCCCGAGATGCTCAGATAGGCAAGGTTAAGGGAGTTCCTCTCACCAGCAGGTCTTGAATTTTTACATTTCCTGCCTCTTATGCATTCACATCAGCAGATTCCCTTGGGAAGAAGCAAGGTCTAAGAGAGGGCAGGTGTGGCCCGTGTCTGAATGGAGCAAGTCAGAGCCTTAAAGGCTGACAGGGGAACCAGCTGCTTCCTTCCCACCTCGTGCTGCTCACAGCAGCAGACAGACCTGGCGGGCTGGTGGGAGCTGTACAGACTCGATGATCTGGAGTTAATGTTTGTATGACGTGGATGTCATGGGAACATCCGGCCAGGCCCTGTGTGGGCAGGGTGGAGCTGGGGAGGTTCTGGAGGTTCTGGATGTGATCTTTGCTGCACACACAGCAGCTGCCTGCCACTGCTGTGGTCTTGGCCTCAGCGCCTTCCTGCTCACTACAGGGACAAAGTGCCTGCCTTAGCACTTGGCCAAGTGACCCAACCACAGCACCAACTCTGGGAGCTTCCAAACCCTTTCCCACTGCAGGCAAGAGCTGCTACCTCTGCAGCCCCATCAGGGCAGGGCCCACACCCTGATGGTCCAGGGACCACCCCACAGCCTTCATCTGGGCTCTGCAGGCGCCAGGTAATTTTTAGTGCAAAGTCCAATAATTTCTAGAGTTATTCTGGGTTCACTGGCTGCCTCACATCCTGTCTGCTTCCATCAGCACTGGCTGGAGCAGTCACACACATGCTCACCACAGGGAAAGCTTCCGGCTCTGGGGATGCAACATGAGGATGACCAGGTGGATTTCTTACCAGGAGGGCTGTACTTCTGCCCAGGAAAGGGACAGAAGCAGTCTCTGGCTCTGAGGAGATGCATTCCTACAGCTGTTGCTGAAATTCCCAAAAGAAATGGGAAATCAGGTTGTGCTACACCTGCCCCAATCTCTGGATGTGGTTCTTTGCCATTATGATCATGCCAGGCTTGGCACTGGCCCAGGACAGAGCATTCCTGTAAGCCCTGATAGCAACAACACTGACTGAACATTGGTGGGAAACGCCTGGAGATGCTCATGGTTGTTTTGGGGACATTTATGGAAGGAGCAAACAGGTTAAGCTCTGCTGAGCCACAGAGTTAGAGGAGCAAAGACATCCTGCTTCTCTGTAACACGTCACTGGTGTCCCAGTTCTGTAAACATCCTCTCAGCAGGGCCTAAATCAGTCTGTCACATGTCACTGCTCCATCTCCTGTTATAGCCCTGTGGAAAACAAGGGTGATACGGGCTGCAGACAGCGGCTCCAGTCACGCTGCCAAGGGGAAACTTGGACAAGGTTGTGGTTGACACCCTTGTGAATGGGGAAGAGGATCCATGGCATGAAGGAGGATGTATCTCCTTGAGTGTGTGCCCTCCTTTGTGCCTCTGTGGACACAGATCAATCCTGGCTCCTTACCAAAGGCAGAAGTGTTTAAATCACTTTTACGTAACAAAACCTGAAAAAACCTCATCCTTCCTGCTGGGTTTTGCTTCCAAAGGAAGACACTGCACACTCAGCCCTGGCTGGGCTCTGGTGACAGGCCAGACTGCTGCTGTTTGGCACAGCCCAGCTTTCCAATAACCCCAAATCCACGGGAGCCAGGCACACAGTGAGATGTCATTGTTGTCCCTGCAGGTACCAGCATGGCAGAGCTGGCTGGCAAGGCTGTCTGGGGCCATGGCTTTGGCTGGCTTTGGCTTTCCAGTGGGAAGAGGATGCCTGAGGGCAGGGGGCTGGATGATGAGCAGGGATTATGGTGCAGATGGACAGGGAAGGACCTACAAATGCAGGCACAGGTTTCCCACCACAGATCTACCATGGAGGCAAATCTGAGTCTCTTTATGCTCAGGTTAGTTGAAGCAGAAAAGTTTGAGAGCACAAGAGAGGGCAGAATGGAGTAGGCAAAATAGGATCCAACGTGTTTTCAATTCTTAAATATCTTTTAATCTGATTTCATACTTTTGAGGTTTGACAATGACTGGCAACGCTGAAACTCATTGTTAAAGAATCCAGCCACCCTGTGCTCCTAGGAAAGCAATCCTTGCCTGAAATCCAAGCAACAGAAACAGAATTATTATAAAAGCAAATTTTAGCCCTACCACTGTTCTGGAAAAAAACAACCATTTGGGGGTTTTACACTTCCATGATAGTGGTACAACTTTTTTCTTGACTCCTGTGTTGTTTAAAGACCCCACAGCTGTAGCAGCAATTCCAGGAGCGCTGTAGCTGAGAAACTCTCACCTCAGTGCACACCAGCCTGTGGAAATTTACTGTACAATCCCCACAACACAGGGAGAATGCTCTTCCTTCCTAATCCCTCCCAGCTCCTGTACCACAGGATTACTGCTGCTAACAATAGCATATCAAACAGCCAGGGAGCTGCTGTGTGATTTTTCTGATGCTGGGTGTTGTGATGTCCTGCACTGCAACCACAGCACAGCCCTGGGTTGGGAGGCACCCACAAGGAGCATTGAAATCAAACTCTCAGCCCTGCACAGGGCACCCCAAAAATCTCACCATGTGCCTGGTATGATTTTTGGAGTGGTCCTGTGCAGGATCCTATCCTGCTGCTTGAACTAGAGGTCTCTCTCTTAGGGTGGAGTGTGATGGCCACTCTGGAGTGTGTTGTTCCACCTGGTATTTGATGATGTCTCACTGCAAACCCAAACCAGAAATGTGAAGATATTCTCAGGAGGCTTAAACTTGTGCTGCCTGCTTATGGAAAATAGATGCTTGGTTTGTGAAAAGGAAACAATCCAAGCACAGAGCTTCCCCCAGTATTTGGTTTGTGAGCAGCGTGAAACCTGCAGCAACTCAAATCATGCTTGAGAAGAGATTTGGGACCACATCACTGAAGACAGACCTGTGGTTCATGTGTTACCTGGAAAGATGCAGCTCAGCTATCTGAATGGGTATCTTCTGCACCATGCACACCAGCCTTCTCCTGGCCCAGTGAAAATTTAATTACACACTCCTGATGGAGGTGGCTGTTCCTGCAGCCTGTGCCTGGGGCACACAGTGGAAGTGAGGAGTGAAGCCAAACTTCTGACTGCTCAAACAAAGCTGCTGCTTGAATCCCTGCTCTCCATGCCCACCCTGAACAGGCTCTGTCAAACCAGGCACTTGCTTTGCCAGGAGTTTCGATAAAATTGTTTCTGGGGAACTAACCTGGCCAATCTGCAGCTTGCACTTGATTTCCCTGGATATTCAAACAATCCAGCTACTGACAGGAGATTTGCTGAAAAACAGTCCAGCAGTTCTGCAGAAAGCACTTTGGCACGTGTTGGGTGGCTCCTCTGAGCAGTCAGGCCCAGGAATGCAGCCCCCGTGCAGAACATTTGTGTTTGGTACATTGGAAAACATGGATGCAGTGGTAAAAATAAGGGAGGAGGGGAGAGCTACTCGATGCACTCCTGAGAAAAGGGGAGCCTGGAGAAACTCAGGTTGTGGATGCTCCTGCCCAGGCTGATAAAGAGATAAGCGTGGCTTAACCCATTGCTAGGCTTCCAGGGGGAGGTGGGAGATGAGCTGAGGGACCTGCTCTGAACTTCCAAAGGCCCCTGGTTTGCCTCTGGGGAGCTTAACCATCCTGCATGGACACAGGGCACCAGGGAAAGTTTTCACTGGGAAGAGAGAGTTGAAGGCTCTCCTCTCAGATGTTCCTCCTTAGGAAGCAGCATGTCTGGAAGGGCAGAGCTCTGTCTGGGGCTGTTTCATGCAGGGGTGGGAGCTGGGCACACCAACCCCTTTGTGCAGTGCAGTCACTGGCAGGCCAAGAGCTCCTCAGGTTTACAGTGGGACAGGAAATAACCTTCAGACGACCTTGCTGGAGACCATAATGCCGTTGCCATTAGCAGGAGGAAGAAAAGTGAAACTGGAGCTCCTGAAGCTTCCAAAGTCCCACCGTCCTGTACTTACCACAGAAACTGCCTTTCCACCTTGTTAGCACTGAAAACCATGGGGGGGATTTTAGGAAAATCCCACTAGTACTGAGGAGAGCTTCAAACAATAGCAAGGATTTTCAGGGCCATGTGCAGCCTTGCCAGTGACTTTCATGCTGACCTCACATCATCCCTTCCCCTGTGCTGCTCCTGCCTCCTGAGCAGACAGAGCCAAGGGACCTGTCTGCCCCTGCCCACACTGTCCTGGGCTGAGGAGCAGTGATCCGTAGCAGTTTGCTCTTCAAACTCTGGTTTAGGGGACAGCCCATGCCCCTGCCCTCAGCTACTTTTCAGCACGTGCCCCAGTGCGAGCTGTCTTCAGCTTGTTCACCATGGAATTTCAGTTACCATGGAATTTTTAGTTACCATCCATGGAGAAGTCTCCCACAGGTGGAAAAGTGGAATCAGCCCTTAGAACACGTTTGGGTGCCAATCTGTAGGAGCGAGGTTGGACGGTCAGGATGGTGATGGGATGGAGATGAGAGATCTCTGGAGTCAGGGCTGGGGTTGGAGCATGTGGTTTATTGCACAGGGCGTGGGTGAAGGGGCCCTGCTGCCAGCTGCAGCTCAGAGCAGGCCAGAGAGAGCAGGAGAGAGAGCAAAGAAGAAGAAGAAGAAGAAGAAGAAGAAGAAGAAGAAGAAGAAGAAGAAGAAGAAGAAGAAGAAGAAGAGGGGCGAAGTTCCTGTTACAATACATTAAATCTTCTTCTAGGCTGAATATTCTAATTTACACCAGCCAATCTAGTACAAGATACAAATCCTACAGCATTTACACACAGCCTATAAGAATCATTACATTACCATTGTGTGTTATATTTTAAACCTTAAAAACGACTCTTTGGACCCCTCCTGCCAGGCTAGCAGGGTCTGCTCTGACCCTTGGACTCTTGGTAAGGAGAAGGGCATTGTTTAACCAAAAGGGGATTACCTTCAGCTGGCCATTCTATTGTTTTCCAGTTGTTCAGTAACTAAAGCTCAGCATCTCAGACATTGAAACTTGCTTTCAATTCTATTTCACTGATAGGTTTCATATTCTCAAAATCTAAGCAGTCCTATTGATAAGGCTTTCCTGTTTCATCTTCCCCAACAATTCCCATCACACTGTCACAGCCCTCTCACTAGCAGTGGTGCACATGGCCAGGCAGGGGTGCACCAAAGCCAAATCTGGAGTGCAGCTGGGTGTGGGAGAGCAGCCTCAGTGTGTGACCCTGGGGTGTCAGCGGGGTGCTGCAGGTGAGGGCTGTGCAGTGGAACCTGCAGGGCTGGGAATGCCAGCACCCATCAGCTCAGGACAATGGGAGCTCCAGGACTGGGCAAACTGGCACAAACTGGCACAAACTGGCACAAACTGGCACAAACTGGCACAAACTGGCACAAACTGCATCCAGCTGCAGCTGATATTGGGGTAAGGATGTGCAGGTCTCTGCTTCCTGCTGGGGCTGCCTCTCCTGCTCCAGCCCTCCCCACTCTGGGCATGACAGAGGGTTGGGCCACAGGGAGCTGGGCTGGAAGGTCTCTGTGGCCATCAAGAAGATTCCCAGGTCTCACTGTGACTGCAGGTCTCAGGTGCATGATTTGGGGTTTTAGAAACAATTCCTGACAGAAGTTTAAGGGCACTTTGATAGGGCAATCCATCCCAGCTTGGGGGATGAGAAAGTTTAACTGTTCAGGGTCAGTGGCCTCAAGGCCGGGAGCAGTGCCAGTCACATTTAAATGACTGCTCAAATGCAGGACTCGGGCTGCTGCTGAGTCCCCTGGTATCTCCTCCTGGGCAGAGAAGCAGCCAGGTTGTGAGAGGGGTGAGGTGGCGGTGAGGTGGCATCAGTGAAGCCCTTCTGTGCCCAGCTGGGCATTTCAAAGGCTGTTTTCTGCTCAGTTTCCCATCACCTTCCAGCGGGAGCACCGCAGCATTCCAGGGTTACACAATCATTCGCTCAAGGAGCTTTCCCAACAGCTCTCCAGACAAAAAACTCAGCCAGTTCTTAGAATACCTGACTGTACAATTCCTTTCATTGCCACCTCAAAAGTGTGTCTGGGGTGCAAGGTGTGGAGATCCTGGGGCAGCGGCAAGGGAGCCAAGCGGGGCCGAGGGAAGTGGAGCTGGAGCAGGGATCAGTTTTCATCGCGCTGTGCTTTTCTCCCTCCCTTCTCTTTCATCAGATCGCTCCCGGTGCGACCTTGAGGGTGCAGTGGGGGAGGAGGAAGAAGTGGCAAAATTCTTCTGAGCCCTCCTCACAGCACGCCCAGCTGAGAGCCAGTATTGCTCATGGTTTCAGGATGCATGAGAAGTTTGGACCTAAGGAAACATTTCTTTATTGAATTGAGGGTGGTCAGACACTGACCAGGCTTCCTTGGGTGCTGGTGGGCTGTGGGTGCCCAGGCCTGGCAGGGTTTAGGAGGCATTAGGACAGTGCCCTTAATAACACTTCAGATTGGGTCAGCCCTGAAATGGTTGGGCTGTTGCTCTGATAACTTTAAGTCCATTCCAAATGAAATATTCTATTCTATTCTATTCTATTCTATTCTATTCTATTCTATTCTATTCTATTCTATTCCATTCCATTCCATTCCATTCCATTCCATCACGGTTTTCTGCGTTTAAGAACTGCAAATTCTGAAAAATTAAGAACTGCAAATTCTGCAAATCCCTGGACTCCACATAAAGAGGTTATTGAAATAGAAAACAAGGAGCAAAAATAAAGGGGCAGAGGATGTTCTCCAGGTTGCAAGATGAAAAAACTCTGATCCTTCTATTGCTCAGGCTTAGATGTGCAGGGGAGAAAATCCTGCATTGGCACAGTTTCAGCAAGTGACAGTCCCGGGGCAACCTGAGAGCTCACGGGTCAGGGGAATCCGGGCTGGAGGAGAAAACCTGCGGGTCTGGGGGTCCGTGAGTGCCCCCACATCCCGCGCTGGGTAATTCTGCACAGTCAGCAAAATCCCCTCCTGGAAGGGCCGCTTGGGGAATCCGTGAGGCTCCGGAGGAATCAACTCAGTGTTACCCTGGAAGGGAATCGCTGGAGCCGCGCTGTGCGGGGCCGGGACAGGGATCGAGTTACGGGAGACGGGGATGGAGCCCGGGTAACGCCGAGGGAGGGAAGGGACCCACCTTTGTCCTTCCTCCCCCGGGGTTTCTGTGCCGAATTTCCCCTCTTCTTTAGGGAATTGCACAGGGTGAGGCACAGCTGATGGCCCCAGCCTGAACCTGACCCTGCCACTGTTTTCACGGGGTAAATGGGGGGGTCAGTGGGGATTTTTTGCTGAAACTAAGTGAGGTGCCCGAGCAGGGAAAAGGCTGATGCTGCTGGTGGGATGCTGGTGGGATGCTGGTGGCCCCACTGCCTTGCCCCAGGCAGTCCTGGGTCCCATCCTTGGGCAGTGACAGGTTCTCTCAGCCCTCACCCAGCCTGTTTGTGCTGCTCAGCAGCTGCTGGGGGGCTCTGGCACACACTCCCTGCCCAATTCCTGCTCACCTTGCCACTGGTGCAGCAGCACAACAAACCAAGGGGCTCTGACCTTAATGTGGGGGCTGTGAGCAAATTCCAGGCACGTTAAGGATCAGGCCCAAGCAAGGAGAAGGAGTGAGGAGAATGAGCTGCACTGCAGCAGCGTGGAGGGTGTGCATCAGAGGCTGGAAAATCCCCAGACACAGGAAAATGAAGAAATGAGGCACCAAAATTTTCTTTGAAACCCTCGGTGTGACTCAGAGGCACAGGAAGGCTGATCCTGGGAGAGGAGCAGAGGGTCACACACTGCAGGGCAGGGTCTGCCAGGGGAAAGGAGTGATCTGCAGGTGGACACCTCAGAGAGCACCCACAGAGCTGTCAGGGACACTGAGCAGCTGACAGATCCCAGTGTGAAAAACGAGGTTCACTTTCTTGGAAAAATTTAGAAGTTTAATAAAAAAATAAAAAGAAAATAGACAATTAGGACAGACAAAAGCAAAATACATTTTCTCAGCCGAGGGCGCCTGGCACAGAACCAGCCAGCACACCATTAACAAAGAGTTTGTTCCTTAAAAACATCAGCCTGTTGCATAGTTAAAAATTCACATGCATGAATTCAAACATTCCTTTTGAGTGTGAATTCCTTTGTTTAGTCTCAACTCCCCCCCCAACCATTCCATCCAGCAGACCCGTCCTCGGGTGCCTCCATTCCCTCTGATAACACAGGTCCATAAATTCTTCTCCTGGGGTTCTGGTCATTTTCATTTGGACAAGAAGTTTAATCACTTTCTTGGTCAGCAATCTTCATGCAGGAAAACAAAAGACTCCAGTCTTCTAACACTAAGTTACAATCATAAAAAAAATATTCATCACATTTCTAACTTCTGTTAATTAAAAGAAAATACAGTACAATCCTCCCACATTCTACATACAGTATTCATTTTAATATTTGCGAAAATCCAACTCTATACAATGCATTTATAACACCAGTCACTGGGCTGGGCCAAATCAGCCAGGCTCCATCTGCCTTCCCCTGGTCACTCAAAAGTTCTTGGCTTGAAACTGCAGGGTCAGAGCTGTGAGCCCTGACCCTCTGCTGACCATGGGCTGCACTGCTGTCATGGAACATTTCTGCTTCCTCAATGGCTGGGCTGGGAGCACGCACACTGTCAGTGGGTTTTCTCATTTTGCAATTCAAATCATCTTCTTTTTAAATTTTTTTTTCTCCTTAGTCATTGAAATGTTCCCCTGAAACAGCTCCATGAAATCATTATTTTCATAATACAAAATTTTTATGTGGAATTTTCCAGCAAGGCTGGTGACATAGCAAAGGTCTGGGCAGGGCAGCCAAGCTCTGCAGCTGATCAGCTGTGCTCAGCCTGTCTCACTCCTTCCTCAACAGGATCAAAAAGCCACTCAGATTGCCAAGCTTTCAACCTTCAGCTCCCCCAGGACTCAGAGGCTGAGGAGGTCCTGTATTGCTTTGGCCAAGCAATCAAAGTTTATAGAGGCTTCTCAGTAGGATGGGTGGAAGAAACACAGAGAGCAGGAAGCAACTGCTGAAAGTGCCAGTGATTAAAATGCAATAAAATGTTTGCCTTCTGCTGCTGAGCAAGAAGTGTGGCATGTGTTTTGCTGAGGCAGCAGAAGTGGTTGTGTTCACTGAATGAGCAGCTAATGAAAAGCATTTCAAGGAGGAAGCAACGCTGATGAAGATTATGAGCCTGCTTATATCTTGGAGAATTAAATGGCCTGGGCTGGCTACTCCTGTTTTACACTGGATTTTGCATTGATCAAAGAGGATTTACTCTGCTCTGCACCAGTGTGGGAAGAGAGGGAGCATTCCTTTGTGCCAGAAGCTGCTTGTGAACATCCCCCTGCCAGGGTTATGTGTCAGAACAAATGCCCCTGGACAGGGCAGCTCCAGCAGATCACACTCCTGAGCAAAATTCATCTGGCAGCAGCCATTTGTGCTGAAGCCAGTCCCATGGGAGCAGCACTGAATTTCCAATCATGCTAATTCCTCCTGGGCTGCAGTCTTGTAGGGCTGGAAATGGGGCTGGGTCAGCTAAAGGGGTGGCTGCACCCCTTTCCTCTCTGTTGGGGTGGCTTCATGTCCTCCTTCCCTCCTGCCACTGCTCCTCACCAGGTCCTGGGGCAGCATCGGGCCCTGCTGTGCTCGGACACTGCAGTGACAGGAGCAGCAGCCCCTCCTGCCCTGGAGAGCACAGCAAAGGGATCCACACAGAATATTCCAGGCTGGAAAAGGAACCACAGGGATCATCCAGCCCAATTCCTGGCCCTGCACAGTGAGGCAGAGATCACAGAATATCCCGAGATAGAAAGGGACCCACAGGGATCCTGAGATGGAAAAGGACCCACAGGGATCATGGAATACAACTCCTGGCCCTGCACAGTGGGGTGGAGCATCCCAGAATATCAGAATACCCTAAACTGGGATCCCACAGGGATCATGGAATCCAACCCCTGGCCCTGCACAGGCACTCCCAAATCCCACCCTGTCCCTGAAAGCATTTTCCAACCATAATTCCATGTTTTATCTGTGGGATGGGACTGGGCATAGGTGCTGGTAGGGAAACCCAGGATGGCACCTGGGCTCTCCCACTCTTCTGGTACCAGGGGGGCACGGGATACTTACCTGCCTCATTGTGAGGGGTTTAGACTGAATATAGGGAAAAAGGTCATCCCTCAGAGGGTGCTGGGCACTGCCCAGGCTCCTCAGGGAATGGGCACGGCCCCGAGGCTGCCAGAGCTCCTCAGGAGCACTCTCCACAGCTCCCTGAAAGGTGCCTGTGCTCAGCTGGGGTTGGGCTCTTTCTCCAGGCAGCACTCACAGAACCAGAGGACACAGCCTCAAGCTGCGCCAAGGGAAATGTAGGTTGGATATTAGGAAAAAAAAATTCATGGAAAGAATGATAAAACACTGGAATGGCCTGCTCATGTAGGTGGTGGAGTCACCATCCCTGGATGTGTTTTAAAAAAGATTGGATGTGGCACTGGGTGCCAGGGTTTAGTTGAGGTGTTGGGGCTGGGTTGGACTCGATGATCCTGGAGGTCTCTTCCAACCTGGTGATTCTGTGATTCTGTGATTCTGTGATTCTGTGACACTGCTCCCAGGGATGCACAGGGTGGGATTGTTGGGGCCATCCTGTGCAGGGCCAGAAATTCTGTGTTCCCTGTGAGTCCCTTCCAGCTCAGGATGTTCTGTGATTCTGTGATCCCTGATATCAGTTTTCTTCTCCAGAGGTGAATTGAGCTACCAGCACATGACAACACACAGTGGGTGAACAGTCAGCATTTTTTAAATTGTGTGATATAGAAAGTGCTGATAAAGCTTGGAAAATCCACCAGGCAGTGTCTGGATGGGGAACAAAGCAGGGAAGTGCACTGGAAATGCTGGTATTTGGTGCTATCATGTACTGCTCTCAAAATGATGGGAGAGGAAACCGAGGTGTCCCAGACTGGCAGGCAGAAAAGGAGGAGGCTGTTGGTTGCTGTAGGGAAAGGGATGGGAAGAGAGCTCAGGAATCACATGACACAGAGCAAGAGATCCTAACTTGAAGAAAAGGCAGGGAGAAGTTGTGGCTGAGGTTGTGGCACATCAGGGTGCCCACGTTTCCCTGGCCACTGGCTGGGTGTGTGCAGGTTCCCTGGCTCCTGTGGGATCAGGCCAGGGACTGGTCCAGTGGTCAAGGGGTTTTTTTTGCAGATTTGTTTCCAGGCAGAGCAAGACTCAGTTCCCAGTGGAGGGAGCATCATGTCAGACTGGGGAACCCCTGCATTGCTGGACAGCTTTGGCAGAGGGTGGCATCCAGGAGACAGGAGCTGATCTTGTGGCAGGGACCTTCAAAGCCAATGTTTTCTTTCATCAGTCATTTCTGATTACACAGTAAACTCATCACTTAGCTTGAATGCATTTGTGTCCCATTTTAAATGTCTGTAACAGGCTGGGGGTTCCCAGGAGCAGTTTATGGCAGGCATAATGCTGGGAGTGCTGGGAGCTGGTGAGATTCAGCCAGCAACTCAGCTGGAAAGTCCAAAGGTCCTGAGGAAGGGTGTTGCTGGAGGGTGTGGAGTTCTGGGGCAGAGCAGGTGGTGGAGACACAACTCATAACAACAAATAAACCCATTTTGCTCTGGGTCCCATTGGAGGCAAGAAGCAAGTTTGTCCTTGGAGTGCCACAGGAGTTTCCTTGTCAGGGTACAAAACAAAGCTGCCTCTGAGTGAGGGCAGTGGAAGGAGGCGGTGTCAGGGTCGGTGCTGGTGCCCAGCAAGGCTGATTGTCCACTCCCTGGTCAGCAGGGTCATGCCAAATGTGAATTTAACTGCTGTGGAAGGTGAATGCTGTTAATGAGCCTCTGTGTCTCGCTCCTCCAGGGAGATTTTTCAGTGGTAGAATTTGCTTTGGTACCTGATTATTCCCCAGAGTACCTTTAGAGGTGGTCTCTGTGCTCACAGCTGTAGTTGAAGTAGTGTGGCTTGCTCAGGGAGAGGGAGAAGCTTCAGGGAAGTCCTGCCCTGAGATGGACTCTGATCTCTGGTGAGGTGTCTAGCACTCCCCAAATTTTCCCAGAATGATCTAGAAGCCAGCAGCACATCTGAAAGCAGCATTTCCCTGGGGCCTAACCACGGTCATTACTGATGTTTTCTTTATTCTTGGTGCTGGTAAAACCTGCTGTCTCCCTCTTGGCAAAAGAGTGTGGTTTGCTCTTCAGATACAGAACCATAAAATCTGAAATCACCCCCTGCCTTGCTCGATGCATCCAAAACAGGCTCCATGTGCAGTCACTGATATCTGGCAGCTTTATTGGCACTTCATTAGGAATTTCCTGCAGGGCCAGGTAAATACAGGAGACACCAACTCACCGAGTTGGAGCTGTTCTTTGCCCTCACAGCCCTGCATGGCTGTGCTGCTCCCAAACCCATCTGCAGGGGTTGGGTTGGGGTAGCCAAACTCCAGTGGAGAGCATTGTGCTTGCCTGCCCCATCCTCCCCGGAGGGCAGGGCTGTGATCCTCACAAGACTCTCCAGGCTCTTCCACACCATAGCTCCAAAGTCTCTTCCAGGCCGCACATCACAAATTCATGTGTGTACAAACTTGTTTGGATAGCTGCTCCCTGCTCATCTATTCCCGCTCCCCCCGGGGCAGGAGATGGAACTCATCCTTGGCAGCTCCTTCACTCTGCAAGCCCCAGTGCTCTGTTCAGCTCTGCTGGAGGTGGGCAAGGTGTCTTCTCAGGCGAAAACCTGGCAGGGATCCCTGCCTTGTGAGAGCTCAGCTCAGCCAAAGGCCCAGAAGGATCCTGGTGGAACAAGTGCAGGCACGTCTGCTCAGCCTGGCTCCAAGAGATACCAACATCAAGAGCAGGGCAGCAAAGCACATCTAATGGATGGAAAAACACATTCCTAGGGTTACTCACATTCAAATCTTGCGAGACATGCAAACACAGTCCAAAACAACAATTCCTCCTGAGTTTTGATTCCTTCAGCAGCCAGTGCATCACTACACTGATGGTTTTGGCTATTCCCAGGCTGCCAATCACACCCCATGTGTGCTTTTAAGAAGGTCACCACTAAGCAAACTGATCTCCCACGAGCTGTCTTCAGTGTGCCCAGGCCTGCAGAGCTGCAGCACTGCCCGTGCCAGATTCCAGAGCCTGGCTGGGACCTGCTGTGGGCTGGCTGCACCCCGCAACCCATTAGGGCTGGTGGGAATGGCTGGAGCTCTCAGCCTGATGCACCTGCATGTTCCAACACCGACGTGTTAAACGGGTTCAACCAACCTGTGCTGCTGAGCACAGCTGGGCAGGCCGGGGGTAGAAGGCCTGTGAGAGCACCAGGCAGCTCTCTGATGTCATTGTAGGACATGAAAGATGAAAGACTCCAAGTATTTCAGAAGGAAAAGAGCACAGAAAGAGCTTTATTGTCTAATTCTTACTGCCTTTTATAAGGTGTTCTGATACAGACTCAACATGATTGGTGAATAGCAACGACACCTCTCTGATCCCATTGAATTCTAATTTCTCTAAACTAGAGAAACAGCAAAACACCACCTGGAGAAGATTGCTTTGAGAAAGGAGAGTTGTTTGCTAATATTGTTTTGAGAAGAAGCTTTCTGGAGAAGTTTTCCCTTGGGAAAAAGTTAGCAGTGGCTAGCAGGCTGAAATCTCTCAGAAATATCAGGCCCACACTCTGAGGTGGCTGTCTAGGCTAGGCAGGAGCTCATGGGGGACAGCACTGTTATGAATGAAATTCTGTATTTCCAACTCAACAAACAACAAAGTTGACTTTAGCAGCAATTTTAATTGAGATGAAATTCAATATATAAAGTTTGGCAGTGATTAATTGAGTATAATTTAGGTTTAGAGAAAGCATAAGCAAAACCGACCAGGGTATGGAGGAGGATTCTCATCCCCCCTCACAGACAGAACAAAGCACTTCCAAACTAAACTTATATACAATATGCTCATACATATTTATCAATACTTCCAGTAAATTTCCTCCTATTTCCGATTCTTGAAATCTACATCACTGTACTTCATGGCGCATGCTCCACTTGTTGCTAAGGGGTCTTCTGCCTTCTTTTGGTGGTCTTTGGGATGAAGGCTCCTCATCCTCGTCACTGTCCTTTGAACAACCCCACAGGTTGCATGTGCGTGCTAAGCATTGCATTATATAACTAAGCATTGTTCCAAAAATAAACCTTATTAAAAGCACAACTTAGGTTCCACACCTGGACTCATCCCAAATTTGTTCATCTCAAGGCCGAACAACAATTCTTAGATCTCACTTATCTCAGTACTACATCCTGTATCCCACTTTCCCGTGTAACACCTACAAAAGGGCCCATCTGCTTCTTAACCCTCAATTTCCTAAATAATTACAATTTAATTGGCACAAATCATTTCCATTTATCACAGCACCTTAGCGGTGTCACCTGCACAGGCCTAGGAACCCTTGCAGGCTCTGTGGCAGGCAGGGCAGTGTGAGGAGGGCAGCAGGGCCTCCAGCCACACTTTTGATCTCCTCTCTTCATCTCCCAGTGTAAGGGTCAGGCTGGGCTCTCCAGAGCTCCCATCACAGCAGCCAGGAGGGGAGGAGGATCTGGAGGTGATGCAGGATGGAGGCCTGGCCTGTCCAGCTCAGTGAGGAGAGGTGCAGCTGATGCCTTATTGATTTAGCTTTTATGTTTTTCAGATCTTGTACTGCTTTAGTGTATAACCCTAAAACTCCATAGCCTGTCAGCTGCTGTCCTCCCATTTATTTATATATTTATCTCCCATTATATTTTTTATGTTCTCCCATTTTATTCAGGCAAAACAATTCCTCTCAAGGCCTGAAACTCGAGGACACCTCACTGTCTCAGGCCCCAAGAGATTTAAACAACAGTGAATTAGGGGGAGCAAACTGGGGGTAAATTATTTCATTTCCTCAAGCTGTAACTAGAGGATTAACCCCTGATATGCAAATAGACCAAACTTATAATTGTCTGAAAAACTCATGACCATGGTCCATTTTGGGTGTAGCCTCTGGGAGGCTCTGACTGCCAAGGTGCATCTATTGAAGCCCTTCAGTAAATACCTGCTTTTATTCTCTAAATCTTGTCTAGCTTCTCTTCAAGGTAACCACTCCAAGGTACCACAGCAAAGACCATGCCCTGAGCAACCTGGGAACAGCCAGGCTGTGTGTGCTGCCCACAGGCAAGATTGTGCACTTGTGGTTTTAATGAAAAAAAAAAAGAAAAAAAAAATCAGTGGAGACTATAATTAGCAGAGCCAGCTAATGGGAAATAAATCTGGTAGCAAATGTCACTGTTCAGAGGGGGCTGTTTGGGAGATGTTTCTGTTGGGCCAGGTGATTGCCAAAACTGCGTTTTGCAGCCTAACTTGGTTTCTATAACTGTATGTGGACCAAATGTGGTCACTGGCAGGCAATTCTGGATGACAAGGAACTACAATACTTTTTTAATTTCAACTAAAAATACAATCCAAAAATTGTCATTATCTTTCTGCCTCAAAGACCTGAGCTGCAAAACATTCGCTTCCTATGAAGGTTTGAAACAAAATGCACATTCAGATTAATTTTCAGTTGCAAAACCACACGTGATGGTGTGTGAGGATAGGTAAAAAGCCTTTAGCACATGCTGGAACAATCAGAAATGTAAGACAGACAGCAGGGCACACACCAATGACCTGGGTGTTCACTTAGGAAGTGCTTGCCCTGGGTCTGCTGCAAAACTGAGAGCAACTTGTTCAGATCCAGCTCAGCTAAAAGTTTTTATGCTTCCATGTGGGTTGAGTTTGTGATAAACCCGCATTCCTTATGAATGGGGGGCATCCCCAGAGCTGAACTAGGGCTGGCTTGGCAGAGTTTTGGCTTTTGGAGCTGTAGCCAACAAGAAACAGCTGCTGGTCCCTGCTCTGGGGCTGTGTCCTGGAAGCACATCCCTGCACATCCTCCTTTTTGTCTGCGTCTACAATCCAGAGCGGCAATGTTCAACAGAAACAAAGTGCAAGGAACATGAATCACAGCCTTCCTCTCAAATCAAGCAGGATTCATTGCTGCCCAAGTGCTCATTTCTGCCAAATATTAACCAGCCAGTGGACAGATGAGCCCAAAGCTCGTTGACAAGCCTGTTGGTTACACTCACTTTTTCACTGTTTCTGTGTAAAAACCCATTTGAAGAGGCTCATTTCATGCTTGCAGAATTCTCTCATATTCACTCATCTTTCTCTTTTTATCTTCAGTTCTAATTTCAAAACTCCTGGCACCATTTTCTTGGTCCCTGGAGAAACCAATTAGCTTTTTAACCCATTGCTCTGTGCAGATCACAGCTGCTTCTCCTTTTGACACTGAATTCTTTGGTTGCACCTTGATTTCGAGCCCCTTTCCCAGCTGTCCATCAGGATGTACCTGAGCTTAGCCAACAAAAAGCAGAGATCAGTTCTGATATCAGACCCAAAAACTGTTTTATCTGCTGCATCTCATGAATTCTGCTATAAAACCTTGGAACTCAGCACAGAGCAACAATCCCAGAGTCTCAGGTATGGGTAACCCAACCTAATTCAGTGTGGTTTTCTTGCAGAACTGCTTCTCTCAGACAGCATTTATTAAAAACAAAGTTTTTACAAAGTCTACATGACTCAGCTGTTCTGGTCCATGGTTTCACCAGGCCATCTTGTCTGCTTATAAAGCCACTGCTGTTCCCCAGGATGGTGATTTTATCCTTCTAATTTCCTGTATTTCTCTGACAGCTGTGGACCAATTGTTTTCATGGCACCAGGGAGTTTTTCCCATGCATCTATACAGTTCTCATGGTTTCAGCTTGAAGTTACACAATTTATGGAGGATGAGAGATTTGTTTTCCTGGCTTGCTCCTGAGGAGGTTATGGACCTTCATTCTTGTGCTGGTGCCACTTTTGGATGTCTTGGGGACCAGATGATGTCAGGTCTTAGAAAACACAGGAATATTCTGAATTCTTGAAATCAGTGAGTCACAGCAGTGGTGACTGGGAGGGACCTGTGGGGATCTCTAGTCCAGCCTCTTACTCACACTGAGCCAGCACTAGTCCACATTTCCCAAATGTCACTGTGGATAACTCACTGCTCTGCTCTTGTTCACCACTGTTTACCTGGTTACTGTGGCTTTCACATAATTTCCACACAGGCCAGCAGGGAGACAGACACAGAGAGGTGCTGGGTGATGCTCAAGGCTGGGGAGTGGTGAAGTCTCAGGACCAGTCCCTGGCCTGCTGGGCAGGGAGGAGAGGGAATGGATGGAGAGGAGAGTGGCCAACTGCTCAGGTGGGGCAGGGTAGACTCAATGCCTTGGTAGATCCAGGGACAAGCTCGTGGCTGTCTGACCAGCAGCTATGAAATGTGGCTTCACCTGCAGTGAAGGTGGGTACCTCTTGCCCTGTTGTCTGTTTGAACTGATTTCAGCTTCCCCTCTGGAGAACAGGTCTAGGAAATGGTACCTGTAAACATGCTGAGACCAAAGCTGTTCTTTGTGTCACTGACACTGGAGAGCAAAGACTGACAGAGCTGCTTCCAAGCTGATGTGCTGCCAGCCCTGCACACTTCCAGCCTTCAGCTCTGGAGGCATGGGGCAGGTGATCTTCATCACCCCATGCTGATCATTATCTTAGGAGGCAATTTTCTCCTCCAGTACAACTAGGAACTGCTGATTTCCAGGAGAAACTAAAAGACAAAATTCCCCTGTTTTCCAAACCTTTCAGAAACAGGAAGAAATTCATGCCCTAAGAATAAGGAAACCCAGTGAGCCTGATGGTGCACCTAAAAATGGTGACCCAAATCTTCCTGTGTGTCACACCATGCAGTGGGTCCAGCTGCTAGAGCTGTCACCCTCTGCCACCAGTGCCAGCACGCTCATGTTGGTGGCAGCCAAGTCTGACACAGCTGCATACCCACGTGCCCTGACTCCCAGAGACTCAGTGCAAACACACCACTTCTAAGCCTCCCCCTTCTGAAAACACCTTCACCTGGAGATCCCTTCACCAGGGTGTCCTGAACCCTTCCTTAGTGCCCCATGGGGAAACTTGAGCTTCTCTGAGACAAGAACAAACCAGCTGCTGGGGGCTGAGGATGAGTCCTTTGGGTGGGAGCACCCCCTTCTCTCCTTTTTTGCCTGGTGCCCCCAGGGAGGGATCAGGTCCCCGCTGTACTTGTCAACAGATGCTCTCCAGTGTGGCCACCCCTCTGCAGGAGACTTTAATTCTCTTGGACCTTCTGGCTTTGGCCACCTTTAGCACCCACTGAGCCTTTCCATCCCCCATTTCCATCTTTCCAGGGTATCTTCAGGAGAGCTGAGTTTCTGTGCTGTGTCAGCAATGTGGTTTATCCATTTCACCTGGGGTGGGGCCGTGTGGGTTTGCCAGGGACACTCTTCACTCTGCTTAGAGTCATCCACACCCTCGTGCTTCACTGGCCAGGAGTTTACAGAGGGCAAGGCCCCCAGGAGCCTAAATGTGCATCAGACCCCATCTCTGAACTTCTCTTGGGGTTCACATCCCCTAGGAATCTCTTCCAGAAATTCCATGGAATGGCAGCCTGCCCTGGAGACATGCAGGGTGTCCATGCAGCCAGGAGAAGCCTTCCCCAGCCCACCGACCTGTGCTGGCCATTGCACAGGTGATGACCAGCCAGTGTGTGACCTACCTGGTGTTATAAATGGAATTCTGTTATGTCCAATTCAACAAACAACAAAGTTAACTTTTAGCAGAAATTTTAATTAAGATTAAATACAATATGAAGTTTGGCAGTGATTAACTGAGTATAATTTAGGTTCAGAGAAAGCATAAGCCAAACTGACCAGGGTACGGGGCGGATTTCTCACCCTACCTCACAGAGTAAGATTACCTCAAAATAAACTTATATACTCTATGCTCATACATATTCATCAATACTTCCAGTAAATTTCCTCCTATTTCTGATTCTTGAAATCTACATCTCTGCACTTCATGGCGCATGCTCCACTTGTTGCTAAGGGGTCTTCTGCCTTCTTTTGGTGGTCTTTGGGATGAAGGCTCCTCATCCTCGTCACTGTCCTTTGAACAACCCCACAGGTTGCATGTGCATGCTAAGCATTGCATTATATAACTAAGCATTGTTCCAAAAATAAACCTTATTAAAAGCACAACTTAGGTTCCACACCTGGACTCATCCCAAATTTGTTCATCTCAAGGCCGAACAACAATTCTTAGATCTCACTTATCTCAGTTCTACATCCTGTATCCCACTTTCCCGTGTAACATCTACAGAAGGGCCCATCTGCTTCTTGACCCTTAATTTCCTAAGTAATTACATCTTCATTGGCACGAATCCTTTCCATTTATCACACTGGGGAGCCATGGAAGGCTGGGATGCCCATCAGGGTGTCAGCTCATGAGGTTTTCACTGAGGGAAAAGCAGATTTAAGGATTTTTCACCCCCTGGCTGCTCATTCCCGCTGTAGTTTTGTGTCCTCTGCGCTGCACGGGGCTCCTGACCGCAGTGCTGACATCAGCCAGGTGTACACAAATATTTCTTCCCAATTATTCCCGGTGTGTGCCCGTGTGAGCCATCCCAATTGCCACACAGCTCCCCAGACAGCTGTATTGACACAACTGGAGGGGTGGGGGCAGGAAATTTCTCAAACTGGCTTTGCCACTACAAAAATGCTGGTGCACCACACCCTCCAGCTGCCTGGGAAAAGGATCGTTTGGGAAGGTGGCAACTCAATCAGCCGCCTGGCAGGAGGGTGAGCCTGGTGTGAGCAATCAGCACATCACAAAGGCTTTGTGTATTCCAGCGCCCCGACAAGCTCCGACAGCGGCTCATTTGCATCGCCACAAACAGGAGATCCAAAGCTGTAAATACCTTAAATTTCCTAAATTGATTAGTTAGAAGGAAGGCAAGGATGGGGCAAGGGAGGCTGAGCTGCTTTGAGGATACCCAGGCAGTCAGGCCCTGCCTTGTGCCTGGAGCTACCAGAGGAGGGTCCCACAGGGGCCAGCGTTAGATGGGATGTGCCTATCTCACAGAAGGATTATCCCTGATAAATAAACATTAGTCCCGATGTATTTATTCAGAAATCTTCTACTGAAGTGTTCTGGAGTGGGGCTTGGTTGCACAAACCCACATTGCCATATGCAAAATACACCCAACTTTTGCCAAATGCATTTGTTTTCCCGCAGGAAAATGCAGATTAACGTGTCCTACCTGGGTTGCAGGGAATGTGCTGAGGGTGCCTCCTTATCTACTTCAGTGATTTCTCCTAAGGAAATCTCTGCATCCCACGGTCCTTCCCAGCCCTGGAATTCCCAGTTTGCAGAGCAGTGGTCTCTCCCCAGAGATTGGAGCCATGAGCTGAAGCTGTGCCCATGAGATTGTCCATCCAAAAGCAGATGCTTTTGGCTATTTATTTATTTTTCATTCCAGTCAGTTTACAAGGCACTGAATTAGGTAGTGTCTCTTCCACCCCTCGTTAAACCCAAAGGACCAGGGTGAGCAGTGAAAGTTTGATGCTGGCAGTGGGACACAGAATCATAGAATTGTGACACACAACAGCTGACTTTTCACTGACAGCGTTTGAGGCTGATAAAACTCCCCTCCAGCTCACACCTGACTTGTTTGCTCAGGCCCAAGCACAGCATCAATATGCACAGTCAGATCATGGTGTAAGAGCAGAAACACCATAGAATCACAGAGTGGATCTTAAAGATCACCTGGCTCCAACCCGTCCATCATGGGCAGGGATGGAGGACTCTGATCAGCAGGATCAGTCAGACATCCTTCAGCCCTGAGCTTTGGGAACATCTTGTCCTTTCCCTGCTCACTACCTGGATGTCCCCTACCCCAGGGAGCACAATTCCCTCTCACCTGCCTTGCTGCATGTCCAGCTCGCAGCTCACCTGTAGGAATGGCAGTAAATGCATTTAATTCATATTTTGTAGGCACCTACAAGGCTGGCCAGGCACATCTATGCAGCAACTACAGCAAAGGTGTTGCTTTCTTTCCTATGGATCCCCTTGTGCTTAATTTCTCACAGGTTTGAAACAGGGACAACTCAGAAGCAGGGAAATGGGGTCTCCAGGAGGTGAAACATCCACGTAATGCCTTTGCAGAGAGGCAAAATCAGGTCATTTTCCTGCTTCTTGGAAAGTGGAAGTTCACGTTGCGCAGACAGCTGAATTGAAACCATGTTCTGTCATGTCTTGTTGCTCTTGTGGTTCAGTTTTTTTTTTCCCTTGAACGAAACTTATTCTCTCACTGACATTATTTTGCACTTCTGAAAATGCTAATCTGGCACTGTTTTCCCTGACGTAGCACCCGAGAGCGTCCAGCTGCAGGCTTGGGGAAGGGACACAAGAAAACAAGAAGAGAAAATTTCAAAGCCATTTGGGAGCCAGCTGCAGCCCAGGCAGAGGAGTGTCCTGCTGGCAAACACAGCAGGGCAGGCAGAGGCAGCAAGGACAGTGCTGGAGCTCACTCTTGGGGCTCACAACTGAGGGTGCCTGCACATCTGATGGGACAGCTAATCAAGTGACACAATATAAAATAAACTGTTCAAAAAACATGGATTGCAGCAGCTACTCTGCAGTTACTGTGCAGTGTACCCCCAGCAAAAATGAATTTAACCTGAGCTAGTCTTCTCTTGTTATATATTTCTCATGTGATCTTGAAAATAATTTTAGCCTGGAGCTTTAATAACATCAGAGGGGAGTCCATGCAGTTCAAATGCCCCCTGATTTTGCCTTTTTTTTTTCCTTTTTGTTTGCCTTTTTTTTTTTTTTTTTTTTTTGCATAGGAGCACGCAATGAGTAGCATTCACGACTTATTTTTTAAAATTTTAAGATTCAATTTTTAAGATTTAATACCATTAACAGCTTTGTCCTCATGGTGGAGAAATGCAGCAAAGGTATTAGGAGTAGCAGAAATAAATATACATAGAAAAGCTCCATTTCTTCTCAGAGCCTCGAGGGTTTCTCTGCACTCCTGATCCTATCAGTGCTGTCACAAGTGCTCCAGTCCTGAGCACTTCTGGGCCATTTCTTCAGGCATTTTGATTGTTATGGAAATAGGCCAGTGTTTCATCATCCAGGGAGGCAATAACACAGGTGGAGGGGAAGTGGATTTTATGCAAATATTTTGTTTCTTGTTTGTAGGAGCCTGGGCATATCTCTAAATTCCACCTGCTCAGGGATCCTGGTTCCAGCACAGCCAAGTCCATCTGTGGCTGGATCCAGCCACGGGGAGAATCCTGTTTGCTGATCCCCATGAGACAAAGGTTTAGACATCTCCCAGGAAAAGGAATTGAAACTTGGTTGGAAAGTGTGATTTCCAAGAAAATGAATACTTGGAAAGAATTCATTTTCAAGTTGAAATTTGGTTTCAGTCTGAAAGGGGCTGAAACTTTCTACATTTCCTTTGAACAGGGAATGTTCCAGATGTTTCCAAGATGGACAGCTGTCAATCAGCACCGCAGCTAAGAGCTACAGCTGCCTAAACTGATTTCAGTACTGGGGGAGTCCCAGTGTCCCCAGCCAGAGGTGACCCAGGTGGCTGCACTGGGGCCAGGTGCTGTTCTCACTGTGCCTGCTGCTCTGGAAGCCCCAGGTCCAGGTGTGAACTACAAAGTTGTCCCCAAACTAAGACATTTCCAACAAGGGCTTTGTGCATCAGTGTTTCCCAGCCTACCTAAACCAGAGCAATCAGCAGGTTCATGTGCTAAGAGGCCATAAAACACAACCTGGAGCCAAGATTAACCTCACCCCTTCCCACACACAGCACCAGCAGCCCCCTGCAGCCAGCCCGTGCCACCATGGACACCACAGCCAAACTGACTAAACTTGCTCTAAATAACATTTTCAATTACAATTTCAACCGGATTCATTCTTACTTTCATAGTTAGTGGTTTCTGCCTGATTTAGGAAATTCCTCGAGTTATTGTCAGCTTAATTTTTTTTTCTGTGAAATCTGTTGTGTAATCAGCTCATTTCAGACTGTTTATTTTCTCTGCGTTCTGTAATGTTTAGAGAGATGAAGTAATTATTTGAGAAAGACTGAATTACCTTTAATTTTACAGGTAATGCTTTATGAAGATATGGAGGGCAAATACTCACTTCCCAAATATTGCAATGAATCTGCTGCATCTCTAAGTGGAGAACATTTCTGGAAGACCTTTGTAGACAGAAGATGACTCCAGTTCCTTGTCTGACTGCCTGAATATCAGCCCATGGATTCCTCCACTTCTTCCCTTGAGCCAAATGCATCAGAAATGCCGTTCCAAGCCCTGCAATCCTTGCATACAGATATTTACCTGCTGAAAAATGTATCCCATGCCAAAACCAACTGCTCCTGCCTAAGCCAAGGTTCCTCACTTGCATTCTTAATTGCGACTTATTTCCACTTTGAGCTTTCCCAGCATCTCACAGCAGATAAATGAAACACACTGACCACCTCACCTTTTCCACCACGAGGCAGATTTTCTAGACCTTCCTACATTCTTTTGAAAACCCCATTTAGCAGCTGTTTTTAACGATGGGATGTGACCACCTCCACAGCCTCTGAGGATGTGACAGCCATTCCTTGACTTTCCGAGGTGTTTATAGCAGGGTAACAGCTCCCTAATTACCTCCCCGCTGCTCTGATGTGGAGGCTGCCACAGCATTTGTTTTCTCCCAGCCTTGTAAATATTTCACGGCATTCCTAGATTTATTAAAAATATCATCATCCCATGAGAGCATCCCCTTCCAGACCCCTGGTTTCGGGTTGTTGGAGCTGTTTAACTTTGAAGTTCCTGAGCAATCGGTTAAACGTTGTTTTTCCTGATTGCAGTTTAACACCCTGCTCCTCCTGGGGGTGGAGCAGACACTTGTGTGTTTTCTCAGCTTGCTGGGAAAGCGTCTCTCACTATCTTCCTAGATATTAACAACACAGTTTGTGAATTCCTTGGAGCTGTGTTAATCCCGGTAGACTGCAGGAGACAATCTGATCCTTTCAATCCTGTGGCATCTTCAGCCTGTACCTTTGCTCCTGATGTATTTCAGCAATTCCAGGTCTTTGTCCTTCTGCTTGTGGCTGTTCCATCTCCATTTATTTTTCAGTCTGTTGAGTACATTCTCATAATATATTTTATTTTCAGTCCACACTATCCTTCCCATACCCATAAGGTGCAGGCTGAAAGCCAGCAGTCAGCTGAGATTGTTCCTGATAAGGCAGGGATACAACAACTTTTATTTCACACTTGATCCTGGGATGAGTTTTTCAGGCTTTCAAGCCCTTCTTAGCCACCAAAACAACATAAAAATTGGATTTTTATCCAAAAATAGGGCTGGCATGTTGTAGTAGGACACGAAATAGCTTGACTCCACTCAGTTATCAGAAGAGAAATGAAGGTTTTATTTACAATTTCTGTAGTTTCTTTTATAGCATGCTGTGCTACAAAAGGGACCCCATTGGTCCATAGGATTGACACCTCTCTCCATTGGTCAAGTAACAGAAATAGGAAATAAAAGACCTGGGAGAGGTTTTGTTATGGGAAAAGTACATCGTTTACCTGAAAGTGTTTTAAGGGAAAAGCAGCTCTTTACAAAAGGTGTTTTGGGAAGAGAGAGAACTGCTGAAAAGTTTCCCTTGGGAAAACTAACACAGCTAAAATTCTCTCAGGCTCAGAAATATCGAGCCCACACTGGCACACAGAGAAAGGCTCTGTAAGTCTTTGACCTCCCTCACATGGTTATTTTGCAGAGGGAAACATTCGCCCTGTGCTTTAGCAAATGCATTTGTGAACCAGGAAGAGAAAGGAGGGAAATACACTGAATATATCCAGTACTCACTGTTGATACACACCTGCACTGGCAGGTGACACCTCCTCTCAAACACAGATAAGCTGCACTGGCTGCCCCAGACACATTTTGCCACTGTTTGCCCTGGGATTAGTGACTGCATTGACCCTTGCTGCTGAGCAGTGCAGGGACAGGGCTGGTCACTAATGCTGGGCCTGGGAGAAATCCACTGTAAGGGGGCAGTTCAGAGTCTGTGGCACAGAGAAAAGCCAAATTTATTTCTCTGTGTCAGTATGCAAATATCCCTCCCCTCTTTCCTTTTTCTTTCTTTTCTTCTCTTTCTTTCCCCAGGCTGAAGCCTATACCTGATGTGTTTAGCCAGCAAAGTGCACAGAACACCAGCCTGGTGGCCCATAAAATGCAGATGCCTGAGGTGACCCCAGCTGCTGGCCACTGGTGAGGACAGGTGACCCCAGCTGCTGGCCACTTGTGAGGACAGGTGACCCCAGCTCCTGGCCAAGCTCTTTTGCAGGAGCCCAAGCTGGTTCACAAAACTTCAACACAACCATTCCAAATTAAATACCAGGCAGATTTAGGATCCCTGATGTAATGAAAGGCACTGGGGATGCCCCCTTTGGACTAAAATATCTCAGAGATTTAAACTCTGGTCTGTTGTAGCCGTTCCTATGGCTGCTGTGATGGAAGTGAGTTTTGCATCCTTCACATCCATTTAGACTCCAAATTGTCCCTCAGAGCAGCTGGGCCCTGCCCCTTGGGTCCTCAGCTGTAAATCAAATGTGGACACCTCTCCAGATTATCAAACCTGAACCCAGAGCTCTGAGCTTGGGCCAGTGGGAGGTCAGGCTGGCTGGCCAAGCCAGTCTCTTTTGGCCCTGCAATCCATGATTACATGGAGATAAGAGAAAGCCATGCTCATCCTGCAGGCATCCCCACCGATGTCAGGTGTAAAGGGAGATGTCCCCAGCCATGGCAGAGCCTTTCCCTGTGTCCCCAGCAGTGACTCACGGTGCTGTGGGCACAGTGTGACATATGAAGTCATTTTGGTCCCCTGACTCAGACTGAGGGTGCAAGGGCACTGGTCAGAGTTGATGATTTTGTGTTTCTCCCTGTGATTTCATCACTTCAGACATTCTGTGTCTATTTAAAGTTCTGGTTCCTGATTTTTTTTTCCCAAGTATTTTATCTCTCAAAATCAGAGCCCGACTTCCTAAGAAACTCTGAAGTAACACCCTCCCAAACGTGGAGGCCCTTCCAAGTGAAGCAATATCCTCCCCAGGGGTGACACTCCCACCCTGGCTGTGTCACCACGCCGTGGGTGTGGGCTTTTCCTCCATGCAGCCAAAGCCTTGTGGTGCTTTCTGCACTCACAGATAGCAGCAGGGGCAGGCATGGGAAAACACAGGGGGAATTCACCATCCATTCCATGGTTTTGCCATTGGATTTCTGATTCAGAACCTCTGAGGCTGCGATGGCCACTGCTGGTCCTAAAGACCCCACGACCTGCGCCAGGTGTGATTCCTGAGGAGGGGGTTTGGGATCACAGCTGGCTCTGTGTCGTTGTAAGACATGAAAGAAAGATGAGAGACTCTAAATATTTCAGAAGGCAAAGAACATTAAAAAAAAAGCTTTATTGTTTATTTCTTACTACCTTTTATAAGGTGTTCTGATACAGACTTAACATGATTGGTGAATAGGAACAACACCTCTCTGATCCCATTGGTTAAACTAGAGAAGCAGCAAAACATCACCTGGAAAAGATTGTTTGGAGAAAGGAGAGTTGTTTTTACAAGATTGTTTTGAGAAGAAGCTTTCTTGAGAAATTTTCCCTTGGGAAAAAGTTTAGCTGTTGGTAGCAGTTTAAAATCTCTCAGACCCAGAAATATCAGGGCCACAGCTCTGCATCTCCAGAGTCCAGGCTCCTGCCTCTCCAGATTTCCTCAGTAAAGACAGCTGTGTTTGCCAGGGTTGGGGGGGCAGTGGTGAGAAGGTTCTTTGTCACACAAGGGGGTCATGGTGAAAAAGGGGAATTTCACTGGAGCTGCCTGGAGAGGGGCAGGTCCCTGACTCCCTGTGCATCCCTCGGCTTGAGGCCACAGCTCTCCATCAAAGCCTTCTGGTGAGGTGAAAATAATCAGGTTTATAAATTCATTGTCTTGGCTGAGGTCTAAAACATGAAAAAATAATTTTGATTTGACTGAATACATAACCAAAAACCAAAAATAAAGCAAACGGAAAATTTAACTTAAGTGCAACAAATCCTTGTGTTCTTTTGCGTTTTCACATGATTTCTCAACTAAAAGAGACTGATGAATCCATAGATATGGATTAATAGAATTCATATCTAGAATTCATAGATATGCAGGCAGATGTTTGGTGTGTTCCATCTCTCCCAGCAGCTGAAAGCCCATAGCTCACAAATCCCTGGAGCCTTTGATATCGGCTCAGAGAGGCAGGAGGAGCTCAACTGGGGGGTTCAGGCAGGGACACAAACCTGGAGTGAGCAGTGCCCCTTCAGCAAGAACTCACAGAAGGAAGTGAGGGAGGGACCAGCCCAGCGTTTGTGCTGGGTTATCTGTACTAGAAAAACACCAGAATGCTATTTCAGGAGTTGGACTTGATCCTTCTGGGTTCCTTCCAACTCAACATATTCTATGATTCTATGAAATATTTCTCAATTTGGAATCACTGTCAACTGCTTGACACAAACCTGAGAGTCTCAGGGGTGAATGAAAAGAAATGGTTTTTTTGACCCCCAAAAAAATCATTAATTTTTTTTCTGTTTAGCTTTGAAGGAAAAAGAAAGCTCAAATGTGTTCAAAGAAAAGGTGCTTTAGCTGGAAGAGCTAAGTCAGCATCCTCTTAATTGTCATATTTCATTCTCACAAGGCTTTTTCCAGGCCTTTCTTCCTCAGGAAAAAAGAATGGGGCAAACTTTTATCATTTTTTTTTTCCTCTCACAAAGGAACTGCAAAACTCTTCAGTGCAGGAAATTTGATCCTGGGAAAGAGCCGAGCATCCCACCAGCAGTGATGGTGCCACCACAATTTGTCTCCTCCAGTATTTGTTTACTTCCCGCAGGCCTGAAGTTGTGAAGAATTTTAGACAGCAAACGAATCCTAAACTCTGCCATAAAGGACACAAGAGAAATTCTGCTTGGATTTTTATTGAGCTGCTGGGTTGAGTTGCTGGTGGTGGAGGCTGTGGCAGACCCAGCCCCCATCAAGGCTGATCCGGATGTTCCTGTCCTGTTCCACTGCTCTGCCAAGTGTGCAAACATGGAGCATCTGTTTCTTTCAGTATTTTTTTTTAATCTGGACCATTAATCTCTCTTTGATAGGGAACTTTCAAATCCCACTGCCAAATTATATAGCCATTAATTCAAAGCTCTTTTTCTAGTTCACTGCTTTTTCTTTTCCTCAGAAGAAACACTTTTATCCCATTGAATGGAGTTGTAGATGGTGTGGGTGAGCTGCTGCCTCTGAGCTTTTATTAGATTTACACACTGATCTTTTATTGATTTATTTTATCTCTAATATTTTATTAGAGATAAATATAATATTTTATTCGATTTATTTTTCACATTTAGAGAGTGAAGCCAAAGACTTCTCAGGAGCACAACTCCTAAGCAGGACCTCTGCTTCCACAGTCCTGTGGTGGCTCAGGAGCTGCAGCTTTGAACCCAGGTGGGTGCAAATTGTCCTCAGCTCATGCAGTGCTCACACACGGGATTTGGGGGTTTCATTTGGAGCTATTATTGCATCATGAGTCAGTTGAGAAGAGATGAAGAAGGTTTCAGGGGAATAAGGATTTTTGGCTGAATTCTTTGGCAGTAAAATTAATTTTGATAACCAGCAAAATACGTAACATTTTGCACCAGGGTTGTTTACATTAGATATTAGGAAATTATTTTTTTTCACACAAAGGTTGTCCAGCCTTAGCACAGGCTGCCCAGGGCAGTGATGGAATCACCACCCCTGGAGGGGCTCAAAAAGTGAGTGGATGTGGCATTGAGGACATGGTTTAGTGGTGAACATGGAGGTGGTGCTAGCTGATGTTTGTCCTTGATAATCTTAAAAGTCTTTTCCAACCTTATAGATCCTGATTTTATGATTTTTCTACAGCTTCCCATGTTTACTCCAGGTTGTGTCTCTGGAGTTGTCTGTGCTGGTGGACCTTAAGCAGTTTCCAATTTCTGCCTTTCAGGTGCCTTTTAGCTCAGCAAACCCTACCAAGACCCTGTGAACATCAGAGAATTCAGAGATCAGGAAGGAGGAGCCTTCATGGTTTCCCTTTAAATCAACCTCAAGGAGCAGAAGCAGCAGGACATGGTGAGAAGAGGGGGATGAAAGAGCAGAGGGGAGTGGAGAGGACATCCTGCTTGCACCTGGACATCTGGGTTTCCTGAAGGACAAATCCTGCCAGGGCAGCTGGCCTCACACCCTGCCTGGTCCTTAGTGTGTAGCTGCAAATGTTTGGGGGATGTTGTGTTTTATCTTCTTTTTGTCAGGGTCAGGATTAAATGCTTGAGATGTTATTTCTTGTTCGGACTCAGATGTTTATTAATTCTTATCTATATTATAGTCTCACAAACTGTGAGTTCTACAGCACTTCTAGCTAACAAACTAAAAAATGGCCCCCATCTCTCTCTCTACAAGGCCTTTTAAGGATAAACTGTCCAATTAAGAAATGGCACCTGAATTATTTTTACTTTTTGCCCAATAACCAACCACCCCTGGCCCGCAATGTGGATTTTTCTGCCCAATTACAAAATCCCACCCAGACCCCTGAAGAAGAAGGTGAAAAAGAAGGACTGGCCTCTGCCCTAAAACCTCCATCTTGCTTTATATATATTACTGTATTCTAAAACCTTAAAGTTTTCCACCCTGTGATGTCACACACTTCTATTCAAACTCCACACCCACAATCCCAGCGCTGTCACTCAATTTTGGGATCCTTTTCCACGGCCTCAGGTCAATGCAGTGTTTGCTTGGGGGTCAGTGCCTGTCAGCACAGAAAGTCTGAAATTCTCAGTGCCCAGGGTTCCAGCAGGGGGGCTCAAAGATGCTGTCACCCATCCTGGGGCTCTGCAGAGGACGTGCTCTCCTCTGATCCATGACTGGCTCCAGATGTCAGAACAAAAGCTGCTCTGGGGTGCAAGGGATGCCATTGGTTGTGTGATTAGGAGGAAGAGCTGTGAATGGGAACCTCTCAGCTTTGTGAGTCCCAGACTGTGGGTTTCTTATCTTCTTTTCTTCTGTTAGAGCTGGGATTAAAGCACAGGAGATGCAGTTTTCTCATGTTTGGACTCAGTTGTTTATTAATTCTTATCTATAGCACATTCTCACAAGCTGTGAGTTGCAGCCAACAAGGTAGGAAATGTCTGTCTCTGTCTCTAACTTTTTCCAAGGTTATTTAAGTGCTAATTACCCAATAATGAGGTGACACCTATATTATTTATGCTTTTAACCCAATAATGAGGACCTGAGGTCTGCAATGGGCACCCTTTCATCCAATTAGAAAAAAACACCCGAAACCATGAGGAAGAAGGTGAAGAAGGACTCAGACAATGCCCAAAATCCTCCATCTTGCCCCATATATATCACTATATACTAAAATCCCAAATCTGAGTTTTTCACCCTGTGAGATCACACAGTTCTATCCAAACTACACACCCACAACTCCAGTGCCATCACTCAATTTTGGAAGCCTGTTCCATAGCCTCAGGTCAAATGCAGTACTTGTTTGAGGGTCAGTGCCTGTTAGCACAGAAAGCCTGAAATTCTCAGTTTCCAGGGTTCCAGCACCAGAACCTGTGGGGAGAAATGCTGAAACAACAGGGAGAGTCCCACATGTCTGGAACAAAGTTTCAGCACTGTCCTCTTGGCCTCCACACCCGAGTCCCGTGTGTGCAAATAAACGTGTGATGTCCATGGGGGCTCACAAACAGGCTCAGGATGGCCGAGAGTGGGCAAGGGCAGGCTCCTGGGGAAGAGCTGTCAGTTTAAGAGATAAAACACCCAGATGACACATCTGAGAGCATTTACTGCCTCCTTCAGTGTTTGATGGTTTCGTTATTTCACGTCTCTTTCTTGCCCAGGTAGTTCCTGCTGTGTTTACCTGAAATTTTCCCCATTCCCACAGAGTCCTAGCCTGAAGAAACAGGCTCATGCACAGATTTTGAAGGCAAGAGAAGAAAAATGATCAGTGTTGGGAGAAAAATGAAACAGAACTCAAAGATTTTTCATTTTGAATGTTGAGCTGGTTCATCTCAAAAGCAAATTTGATGCTTTTCTGGGGCTGCTGATATGACTGTTCTGAGGCTGCAAAATGCAGCCTTCTGAAGATACAATTTGTTTTTCAGAAAGGAATTAATCCAGAAAACGTGAAATTTGTCAAGTTGTGTTGTTAGAGTGAGAGGAGCCACTTGTGGAGGTAGAAGTGCACCCAGACTGTGGCTGCTGTCCCCCACTCAGATACACAACTTTCAGCACATTAGGTGAATTGTCAGTAAAGGAGAAAAAACCACCCTTGGAAATAGAGTGAATCCCTTTAATGAATAAAAACCTCGTGCAGGAGAAAGTGAAATGTTGTTTAATGAGCCTGAGGCCCATTAAAGGAAGAAACCTGCTACTTACCTCTCTCTGTACTGTGAAATCTCTCTTAAACAAACACCTGCTATAGGCATAAAGCGGTTAAGTATTAAATTGGCTGCACATTATACCCAGACTATTATCAGTTATCTAAGGAAAACATTGCCTCCTTTTCAGAGCTTTTTGCTGGAGACTGTGCTAGACAAGAACTTTATTGTTGGTCCTGTATCACCAGTTTTACCCTGAGGTGTTCATGTCCACCTTTCCTATCTGAAAAGCTGAGATTTCCACAAAGTGCCACAAGAAAAGGGCTCCTGTTGTGATTACCTCTGATGGCGAGGGTCCACCCATCCCAGGGGATGAAATCTTCCTGGAAAACCTGTTCAGAGGTCAGAGCTGGGTGTGTCTTGGGGGCAGGTTTGCCAAGCTTTTGTAGGTTGGGATGTGCTCTGACACGGGTTTGTGGGCTCTCAGGAGCCTCCCCAGCTGAATGTAAAGAAATCAGTAATTGGTGTAAAAGGTGGAGGGATTTCCTGTTCCCGTGCCAGGGATGGCAGAGGAAAAACAGAGTGAATGTGACGGTTCTGGCTTCTTTTTCTCTGCCAGAGGTTGGGATTAATACACAGGAGTCACAGTTCATGTTCAGACTTGGATGTTTATTAATCCTTATCTATTTACAAACTCATGAGCTGTGAGCTCTAACTAGCAAGTCAGAGAAATGAGGTAAAATGGATGTCTCTAACTCTTTCCAAGGTTATTTAAGTGATAATCACCCAATAACTGGATGATCACTGATATATAGGTGACACCTCTATTATTTATATTTCTGGCCCAATAATGACCACCCAAGGCCAGCAATGCGGACCTTCTTCACCCAGTTACAGAAAACCACCCAAACCCATGAAGAAGAAGGAAGAAGAAGGTGAAGAAGAAGGATTTAGACAACACCCAAAATCCTCCATCTTGCCCCATACATTACTATATACTAAAACCCCAAATCCCTCAGTTTCCAGAATTCCAGCCAGTGAAGGGTGGATATGTAGGGAAAGATCAAGTCTCTGCCCTTGATGCTGTGTGTGCTGCCCAAGGGCCGTGGGTGGCAGGAAAATCCTGCCTGTGGAGCATCCCAGCCTGATGGGCAGAGAGGAGCCTGCACAGCTCTGATGGTTCTGAAATCAAAATTCACATGGATGGGTGATGGATTATCATATTACAGCCAGAAAGGGGCAAGTTCATTTCTACAGTGACATCAGTGTGTTTGAAACATTCAGAGAAA
Organism: Acrocephalus scirpaceus scirpaceus; assembly: GCA_910950805.1. Lineage (NCBI taxonomy): Eukaryota > Metazoa > Chordata > Aves > Passeriformes > Sylviidae > Acrocephalus > Acrocephalus scirpaceus. The sequence goes on from OU383796.1 coordinate 4,716,691, forward strand.
ACCAGCAAACCCGTCTGGGGCTCAGGAGCAGAGATGAAAAGCGTTAATATTTTTAGCACGGCAGTCTCTGCTTCAGCAAGGTCACGACACCAGCCCATTATCATTTGAAAAGTGCACTCATGAAAGGGGAAGAAGAACTGGTTTGGAGCAGGTAGCTGTAATTGGATGAAAGGCACAAGACGAGAGCAGCCACTTCCAGGCACGCACTGAGAACTTCCACACCCAATTTCCTCCCCACCGCTGCCACTGCCTGGCTTTTTCATCTGCAATTTCTATTATTCAGATGGGTGGAAATGACCCCAATAAATATTGATGGGCTTTGTGTGGGAATGGCTAGGCTGAGTTTTGGTGGGTCACTGGGCAGGCACAGGTGGACTGCTCAGGAATTGGGGACTGGGAGCCCAAGGTGCTGTGCAGACAGGGTGGGAGCAGGTTGGGGGTCTCCAGTCCATGGGGGGTAGGTGAGGTGATGAGGGAATCCTCTCTGGGCCTTCCCAGCTGTGGCTGGTACAGCACTGTTTGGAAATTAGGCAGAGTTTCTGGTTTTTTTCCTAGAGAAACCAGAAAATCAGAGAGGATTTTAACTGCATTGAATCTTGTTGGCTCCTCCAGGACTCATTTTTCCAGGTGCTACAAAACCCTGGCATGGGGAGTTGTGCTGGAGCAGGGGCTTTGCATATTCAGAGGAGACAGGATTCCATATCCAGTGACCTCGAGCCCCTCACCTGGCCGCTGGGAAATGGGAGAGTTCCTGTCCCTGACCCCAAAGAACATCACCAAAATGGTACTTGCTGATTCTATCAGTCTCCAAAAACCCTTTCAAGTAAAATGTCCAGAAATAAAGATGCTTAAGCACTTAAAAGTGTTCAGGATGTTAATTAATTCTGATGATTTGTATATTTTAATTATTCACTGACACAGTATTTTTTTTCAAGCAGAAAAGGAACTTTTTGCAGTGTCACTGCCTCTGCTACTTTAAGCAGAGAAATGGTGTTTAATTAAACTGAGACCAACAAAGCTCTATTGTGTGACACTTGCAAGGCAGCCTGTGAAATAGGAAATGTCAAAGATTAAATGAGCCTCTTTTAGAGCCAGCTAAGGGGAGAGGTGCCACTGTTTATAAAATCAGAGCCAGGAAAAATATAATAATTAGAAAAAACCAGGTCATATGGAAAAACAATATCCAACTTGACAATTTTTCATGCAGATATGATTTGAAGTTCATTACTCATTGTATTCCTGCACAGAAGGCTTTTTGTTATTCTTTGTGCTAAGACATTTTTTAATTTAAATGGAGATGGAGATGTGTTCAAAGGAAATTTTTAAACAAATGAACCCAGATGCATTTCATGTTGTTTTTGATATAAAGGTTGAATGAAGCTGCAGGGAAGAAAAACTGCATCTAATTAATTTATAATTTTTTTCACAAACAGATCTGTTTCTGACCACTTTCTTTAGTATTCATGTGTGGTTGGTGAGCAGGGAGTATATGAGGTTATTTCCTCATTTGAAACCTAGTTTAATTACTTTTGAAAAAACGTAGCAGTTGAAATTAAGCTCTAAAACATAAATATGTGTATTAATGTAGAGGGAGATGATGGGAGATTTTTCACTGGCTGGATTTCCTCACGTGGAGCCAAATGATATTGTAATCTGAGATGCTCATTCAGACATAAGACCCATATCATTAAAAAATGCACTTTAATTCCCTTCTTTGGTGCTTGGAGCTATTTTCCACCCCAAAAGGTTGCAGTGCAAAATATACAAAGAGACAGTTCCCTCCTCCCTCCCGCTGCCCATGGCCGGGTGCAGTGAGATGAGGCAGAGCAGAGCCAGCCCTGCCAGATGTGTGAGGTGATGTTGGAACCCTGGAAAATGAAAGTTTTGGATTTTCTGTACTGACTCTCAAAAAAACCACTGCACTTAACCTGAGGCCGTGGAAAAACCTCCTAAAGTTAACTGATAGTACTGAGATTGCTGGTGTGTAGTTTGAATAGAATTGTGTGATATCACAGGGTGAAAAATTGGAGTTTAAAATTTTAGTATATAATATATTAAGATTTTAGTATATGATATAATAGTAATATATATGGGGCAAGATGGAGACTTTAGGGTGGAAGTTATTTGTTCTTTTTTCACCTTCTTTTTTCTTCTTCTTCATGGGTTTGGGCAGTTTTCTGTAAATAATTAATAAAGCCCACGTTGCAGACTTCAAGTGGTTATTTATTGGGTTTAAAGTAAGAATAATTTAGGTGGCATTTCACAATTGGATGGATTGTCCTTGAAAAGACCTTGTAGAGATAGAGAGGTGCTCCATTTTGCACCTTGTTAACTGGAGGTACTGCAGAACTCACAGCTTGTGGGGCTGTAATAGAGATAAGAATTAATAAACATCCGAGTCCGAACGTGAACTTTGTCTCTCGTGCAATTAATCCTGACCTTGGCAGAAAAAGAAGCCAGAACTGTCACAGGGTCCAGCCAGCCAGAGGGGGACCTCTGCCACCCCCCTGCCACCCCCACTTGTCCCCAGCTCCTGCCCCATCTTCAGCCATGGGACCTGGGCTGAAAATCCAGCACAAGCCTGGCTGCAGTGTCCTGGAGAGAGAGGCCACAGCTTGTCGTAGTAGAACACAGAATAGATTGACCCCACTCAGAAGAGAATTGAAGGTTTTATTTACAATTTCCGTAGTTTCTTTTATAGCATGCTGTACTACAAAAGGGACCCCATTGGCCCATAGGATTGACACCTCTCTCCATTGGTTAAGTAACAGAAATAGGAAACAAAAGACCAGGGAGAGGTTTTGTTATGGGAAAAGTACATCGTTTACCTAAAGATGTTTTGAGAGAAGAGCAGCTGTTTACAAAAGGTGTTTTGGGAAGAGAGGGAACTGCTGAAAGGTTCCCCTTGGGAAACCAGCACAGCTAAAATTCTCTCAGGCTCAGAAGATTGTGTCCACAACAGCCTGCCTTGCACTGACCCCAGTCTGCAGGACCATGCAGCCTGGATTGTGGACTCTTCCCTTGCTGGGGAGCAGCTGGACCTGCTGCTCTGCTCTTTTCTCCCCACAGCCATTGTGTTCAGCACCCTCTGACAGCACCGTCCTCTTCAGGCCACTGAGAGGATTAGAGGGCTGGGGCATCACTGCTGTGAGGCAATGCTGAGCGAATTGTTCAGCCTGGAGAAGAGAAAGCACCAGGGAGACCTTTTAGTAGCTGAAGGGGCTCTAAGAGAGCTGGAGAGGGCTTTGACAAGGGTCTGGAGGGACAAGATAAGGGGTAATGGCTGCCCCCTGCCAGAGGGCAGGGTTAGATGGGATATTAGGAATAAATTCTTCCCTGTTAGGGTGGGGAGGCCCTGGCACAGGTTGCCCAGGGAAACTGTGGCTGCTCCATCCCTGGAAATGTCCCAGGCCAGGTTGGATGGGCCTTGGAGCAGCCTGGGATGGTGGAAGGTGTCCCTGCCCATGGCAAGGGGTTGTGTCTAGTTTATTTTTAAGGCCCCTTCCAACCCAAAGCATTCTGTGACTCTCATGCAGATTTTGGCCCTGGGGCAGATCAATGCTCAGTGGCCAAGCTCTGGGCAGGCCATATTTGCCTCATCGTGGGTCATTAACAGCCCCAGCAGGGAGAGAAACATCTGCACTGCTTTGTCCAAGGAGCTGCTTGGACTGAATGAGCTCACTCTGTACTCTCTAACACGCCATTGAGTTCAACTGTCCTGAAGGAAAATATAGGAAAATAATCCACATGTTGGGATTCCTGACTGCTGAAATCTGTCCTCCGTATTAGCTGGAGGTATGAGTGGACAAAGCAGATATCTCTTTCCATTTGGAAGGTGTGAGAATTGATGAGGGTTTAATTAGAAACCCAGACCTGGAGGAGACTCCTGGGTGCTTGAATCCAGCCCTGAAAGAGCACCACGTCCAGAACTCCCTCCCTAGGCTGGCTTGGGTAACTAGCTTGGCTTCAACCAGTTGCTGATGCTATTGAATGTGAGGCCAACAAATTGACAAATGTGGCATAAATGATCATGAAAATGGCAAACAAGAGCCCTGTGGCATGGCAGCAAATGTGAAATTGCTGCAACAGTGCATGGCACTGATCTCCACTCAGCCTTGAGTGATGATGATCTCCTTGTATGTCTAAGCAATAAGTTGATTGATTATTTGATTTGTCCATTCACTCCAAGCAGAAAGTATATTTTAGCCCACAACTCTCATTTTAGCCCATAACTCTCATTTTAAAATTATTCTTACAGCATCTAATGGCAGAAAATAAGTTTTTATTTCCTCTCTGGGATGAAGCAGCTGCCAACCCCCCAGTACTCACTTCTGCCATGGAGCAGCAGACCATGGCACACCCATGAAGCAGAGCCAGGCAGCCCTGCCAGGGTGGCACCCACCTGCCTGAGAGTCAGACATGGCCCTGGGTTTGGGTTCAGACAGCTCACCCCAAAGCCCCTCCTGGACACAGCAGCTGCAGCGTTCCTGGGACTGATTTCATAGAATCACAGACAGGTTTGGGTTGAAAGAGACCCTAAAGATCATCTAATGACAACTTTGGGTGAATCCATCCTGCTGCAGGACCAGGGAATTTCATGAGACAGGACAAGAGCCTGGCCAGGGCTCCACCCAAGGCAGACCTAAAATGGTCACAAAATGGCTGACCAGTCACGAGGTCTCACACCTTTATAAGTTTTGGTCCATTTGCATATTGGGGTTAAATTGTCCTATTACAGCTTCAGGTTGTGAAGTCTCATCCTTCTTGTTCCTCCCTTCAGTCCACCCTTGTTTGCGCTTTTGGGCCTGAAAGTTTCCTTGGTATGCAGCAAGAAAAGGATTTGTTTTGTGTCCCTGCTGTGTGCAGAGAGCTTACGAGCACTTGGCATGAGGCTCAGAACTGCATCCCTAGGCAGCACAGAAACTGAAAAACATGAAAGCTCAAACTTAAGGCATCATTGGGACTGGACCATTGCAAAAAAGACTTGGGTTAGGAAAATACAGAGCTGGTGACCCACCCTTCTCCTTGGCCATGTCCTTGTCTGGGTGCCAAACCTCTCAGTACCCTGCATCTCATCAGCATCCTCCCCCTGTCCTGCTTTTCTCTGGAAGGTGTGTTCACAATGTCTTGGTTTGGAAAGACAGGCGTCTGCCAGGGAGAGTTGGAGCTTCTCTTGGAATGGAGAATGTAAACCCCCTCCCTCCAAATTATTATAATTTTGCAGTTACGGGCTTTCAGGCAAAGATGTGGGAATAGGAGTAAGAGTTCTTTACTAGAAATGTTAAAAAATACAAATTTAGTACTACAAAAAACAAGCAAACAAACAAACAAACATCCTAGAAAACCCTGACAGAGTCAGGGATACAATCTGACACCCTGTTGGTCAGGGTGTTTGAGCAGTCCAAATAAATCCTCCTGCAGTGACAGATGTGGTTCTGTAGAGCAGAGACGATCCTGCAGAAAGCAATGGGAGATGGGTCTGGTCTTCCTCTGGGAATCCACTGGAAATAAAAACCAGATCTCTGGTGTTCCTGAGTCTCAGTTTTTATCCAGGTAGGAACAGTTCGCTCCCCCCACACTGGGTGGAGCATCTCCCAATGGGATGATGTCATGTGTGATGTCATTGGTGAGCCTCCATGGCCCATTATCAGCAGATATCCCCGATGATGTCATGTGTGATGTCATTGGTGAGCCTTCATGGCCCATTATCAGCAGATCTCCCCGGAGGATGGACGGGTGGTGACAGAGATAACAAACACTGCCCCAGCTGCTTTAACAGCTGGCCCATTATCAGAAGGCATCCGCCCCCCTGCCCCTGGAGTTACAAGAGATAAAGAAAAAACATCTCAACTGCTCTAACAGATGAAATAGAATACACATTTTTGGTTACATAACCCAAGACACACAGCCACCCAGCTGGATTAGCATGGAAAGAACAGAGACAGAAAACAACGTGTTCCTCACTAGGTCATGCTAGTGGTTTGAAATACTTCAGTGGGTCTCCTACATCTCCAAGGCTTCTCCAAGAGTGCAGCTGAGATTGAAAGGGCTCTTCCCTCCTTGCCAGGGGCTGTTCTCTTGCTGCCTCTTAAAGCAAAGTCACTTGGTCATGCCAGTACTTCCGCATGGCAAGGCTCCATCAGGGTTTATCCTGCTGCAGAGACAACTGAACATTTTCCATCGAAATTATTTTCAGCCAAATCTGATCTTCATCAACACAGAAAACTGTGTATATCCTGGGGGAGGGGTGAAATTTCTGAATCTCATTATGCAAATTAGCATTAAAAAAAAAAAAAGAAAAGGAAAAAAGAAATCTCACTTTTGGTTCTGATAAAAGCCCTGGAAAAATCTTGCAGAAAATCAGCAAAAATATTTGCCGTGAGTCTGTAGAAATTGCTGCTGTGAATGTACATTGCCCTGAATGCAGCCAGCTCCAGGGGAAGGGGAGCACAGCCCAGGTGCTGGCAAGCCCTAATAGACATGTTTCCTTCATGTTTCCCTCGTTTGTTTGCTTGAGGCGCCCTGGGGCTGTCCTGGAGGCAGAGGATACACGGAGATAACACATAGATTCATTAGTGTCCCTGCTCATTAACTGAGACCTCTGTGTCACTGATGTGGCTCCTCCAATTTGTGTCAGTGGCGCAGGGGGTGAGGAGCAGACCTGCTGCCCACCCAGCCTGTGACACAAAGCTGTCACTGAGCCCTCCAGAGCAGCTCCTGCCACCACTGCCCATCCTGCCAGCCCCTCCAGGGGCTCAGGGCTCCTCTCTGACCCTGGCATGACGTGCCAGGGCTGGGCTGACCCACGAGGTGCTCCTGCTCCAGGTCAGATGCTAACAAAGGGGGTTTGGTGCTGGAGTGAGGAGGCTGAGCATTAAATTGGGGACAGGAGTCAGGGCCTCCCTGGGTTTAGGAACACAGCACCAGATGTTATTTCGCTCTTGCCAGGCAAAGCCCTCAATCCGCTCCCCTCCAGAAGAAACCAATCCTCCTAATCAGAGGTGTCTGTTTGCAGGGATTAAACGAAGATCAGGCCGTCTGAGGACCTTACTCCCTTTCCTGAAGAGGTCCTGGTTATTTAAAGAACTCTAATTTGCTGTCCTCATTACCAGGGGCTGTGTGGTGCTGTGCAGAGCCCGTGCTGTGCTGCTGGGGCTGCTCTGTGTGTCCTTTCCTTGCCAGCCCAGGGCTGACCCCACTCGGGGGTCAACACCTCCTGTGGCAGTGGCAGGGAAAGAGTTTCTCTGTGCTGGCTCTTGGATCCCTTCCAAAACTTCAGGGAGACTGTTAGCCTGAGGCAGGCAGTGCACAGCCCTGCTGGGATGCAGGACAGGTAGCCCCAAACACCTTTTCCCATTCAGCTACTCTGTCACTGAGCTGTCACCCAAAGGACAGAGAAGGGCTGGCTCTGCCTCTGCTGCAGAGAGACTTTGAACCACTCCAGCATGAGTTCCCCACTGATTCCAAAACTCCCTGCTGGGACTGGGTACCCATGGTTAAATTATGTTCCTGGAGTGCTCCTGGGAAGTCAAGGCTTTCCTGGGGTGTGTGATGCAGCCTTTTCCCTGGTGCCAGCTTCCATCAGCCTGTGTCACCTTGAGTTCCCAGAGCTGAACTCCCAGTTTCCGACATTCTCCCCTCTCCAGGCACACTCTTGCAGCTGCAAATGGAGATCACAGAATATCCTGAACTGGGAGGTCACTGAAGCCCAGCTCCTGCAAGGTGCAAGTAACTCCCTCGTGCTGTGTCCTCTGCAGCAACCCCTCCTCACCTCGCTTTCCTCATGGCACAGTTTGTAAAAAAGTGACTCAGTACTGACACCTTCTGCACTCAGCTGCAGGGGCGGGTTCACTCTTCCCAGAGCTAAGAAATTCAGAGGCACGTCCTGTTCATTGGGATGCTTTGGTCAGATTCCCTTTATCCATTATTTATCCATTATTTCCCTTTATCCTTTTAACTGTACAGAAGTTCATGGGGAAGAGGAGTCCCGCCTTTTCTGCTGAGATGAATACTGGGGGTCCTGTGGTGCTGTGCTGATGCTGGATGTGGTCCTTGCTGTGCCCTCAGGAGATGGAGGTGAGACCTGTGGGATTCTCCTTGTGGGACAGGGATACCCACAGCCCCACAGTCCACAACCCTGGCAGGACAAGGGGGAAGGGCTTCAAACTGGAAAGGGGAAATTTAGGTGACATATACAGAAGGAATTGTTCCCTGTGAGGGTGGGCAGGCCCTGGCACAGGGTGCCCAGATAAGCTGTGATTGCCCCATCCTTGGAAGTGTCCAAGGCCAGGGTGGAAGGGGCTTGGAGCACCCTAGGACAGTGGAATTTGTCCCTGCCCATGGCAGGGGGTGGAATGGGATGGACTTTTATTTCCAGTCCAAATAATTCTGTGATTCCATGTTTCTACAATTCCATGATTCTGTGATTTACCTCCTGCAGCTTGATCTGTGCCACAGTGTGGTTAAAGATTAACCCTTTGAGGAGCATCACACTTCCTTCAGCTACAGGCTCTGCTGTCACCAGAGGCTCCTCTGCAGGTCTCAGCAGGCTTTTCTGAAGGATGAGGATGTCACCTCTCTGCGCCCATGGCACGTCACCTCCTGGTCAATGGCAGGTGCTCCTCTGCTTTTCTGGCAGGGACACCCTGCACTACAACAGCCAGAGGAATTTTCTTATCCCTCCAGGCCTTCCTCCCGCTGACTCCTTGGCCTTTTTGGATCAGAGAGTGTTGGACATGTGTCTTCAGTGAACAGAAACACAACCAGGGTGACAGATCAGTGCTGGAAGTGGCCCTGCTCTGAGTGGGAGGTGGACTGGAGGCTTCTAGAGGTCCCTTCCCAATAGCACAGGAGTGATGAGAACCATGAAGTGGAAGGGAAGAAACTGGTGATATCTCAGTTTGAAAGACAGGTGTCTGCCAGGGAAAGCTGGAGCTTCTCTTGGACCAGAGAATGTAAATCCCCTTCCCTCCAAATTATTATAGTTTTGCAATTAGGGGCTTTCAGGCAAAGATTTGGGAATAGGAGTAACAGTTCCTTACTAGGAATATTAAAAAAAAAGAATACAAATGCAGCAGTACAAAAAGCCAAGCAAGCAAGCAAACAAAAGTCCTGGAAAACACTGACAGGGTCAGGGATACGACCTGACACCCTGTTGGTCAGGGTGTTGGGAGCAGTCCAAATAAATCCTCCTGGAATAACAGAGGTGGTTCTGTGGAGCAGAGATGATCCTGTAGAAGACGATCCTGTAGAAAGTCCAGTGGCGGCAAAATGGGTCCGGTCTTTCTCCTGGAGTCCAGTGGAAAACTGGATCCCTGCTGTTCCTGAGTCTCAGTTTTTATCCAGGTAGGAATGGTTGGCTCCCCCCACACTGGGTGGAGCATCTCCCAATGGGATGATGTCATGTGTGATGTCATTGGTGAGCCTTCATGGCCCATTATCAGCAGATATCCCCGATGATGTCATGTGTGATGTCATTGGTGAGCCTTCATGGCCCATTATCAGCAGATCTCCCCCGGAGGATGGACGGGTGGTGACAGAGATAACAAACACTGCCCCAGCTGGCTTGAACGGCTGGGCCATTATCAGAAGGCATCAGCCCCCCTGCCCCTGGAGTTACAAGAGATAAAGAAAAAACATCTCAACTGCTTTAACAGATGAAACAGAATACACATTTTTTGGTTACACAACCCAAGACAGGTGAGAAGGACCACAGTGCACAGGCCCATTTTCGAGTGCTTCAGAGAAAGACACCGTGGAACCACAACAGTCTGAAATCCGTGCAGGACAAGGAATGGACACATTCAGCACACAGATCTCTCCTCCCAGCTGATAGATGTGATTGAAGTGCATTCACTTCCCTTAGACAGCACCTGGGACTGTGAGGGCTGGAAAGGTTCAGAGCTGCTCTCATTTACCAGCACAGGTGAGCAGAAACAGCTCCCATGCCATCGTTCCTGCAAGACTTTATTTTTCCCCCATGTGTAAATGATTAATGAAGGATATTGTGGGAAGCAGATGTGCAGTTACCACAGTAACTTGGATGAGTGGCGGGCAAGGCTTGTGCACATGGTGAGTGCTGGAGTGAGGAGCTTTGTGCATGCTGCAGTTATTTTAGCCTTCATAAGATTCTGGTTAATTATTAACACCATAAGTCCTAACCTGGGGGAATATTTATAAGTGAGGATAAGTTCATAATGAATTGCTTTCAATTTTCTGTCCCTGTTGCCCTCCCTCCCTGGATACCATTAAAACTTTATCTCCCTAAAATCTTCCCATTATCTCACTTTCCACTACAGTAACCTATTACCATCTTTAATTTTTAAAAAGGATAATAACACAGAAGAAAATGTGAGCATGGGGATTATTCACAGTCACTCACCTCCAGTGGCATTTCCTTGCTCTTTTACCCGCTGTTTTCTTCCAGTTTCCAAGACTTTTACAGAAGCCGTGTCCCAGGAGAAGGAATCTGGATTTTGCTTTAAACTCCCAAAAGTGACTTTGTGTGTGCTGGGAGAGAGGCAGAAGGCTAGGATTCATTTGAAAGAATGAATAAAGAAAAAAAACAAGAAAAGGAAAAAAAAAAAAAAAAGAAAAAAAGGAAAAATATAAAAAAGGAAAGAAAAAAAGAGAAAAAAAAAAAAGAAAAAAGGAAAAGAAGAAAAAAAAAGAAAAGAAAAAAATTTTAAAAAGAGCTGCCCCACTGCTCTACTGCAGGGCCCTGGTGCTGCTACAAGCAAGAGGCAGGGCTTGGTCTCACTGCTCCCCATGGAGAGCCAGCAGGTCCCAGGGAACTGGGACATTCCCACATCTCAGTGACAAATCCAGACCTCACCTTCTTCCAATAAGGAGGATTCTTCATCCTGCAGCATCATTGTCTCCTTCACTGTCCCCAGGCAGCTCTGAGGGCTGGGCTGCAGCTGCCCCTGGACAGGGCTGAAGAGAAGCAGCTCTGGCTGCACACCCTGGGGCTGAGGGGTCACCCTGGTGCTTCTCCCAGCCCTGGAGCTCACAGGGAATGCTGTCTGTGCAGGCACTGGTTTATAGGATGGGGTTCTGGGGCAGGGACAAGCAGTGCTTCCTTTCCAAGGGTACCCCAGGGCTGGAATTCCTCCTTCCCACTGGAGTCACCAGGGCTGGGCACATCCATGGATCCACTGAGAGGGCAGAACCCTCAAGAAGCCTTCCTCTGCTTCCACACCTCCACAGCCATCACCAACCCTGACAAATCACAGCTCCCACTGGCCTTTCCCTGCCTCAGCCCCTCCTCCCTCTCCTTGCCCTGTGACTCCTCTCACTGCTCCAGTGACCTGCTCCTCACCAAGCCCTCTCAGAGCCTGCTACCCTGAGCTGGACTGAAGGGAAGGGCCCCTGTGCCTCCTCTTCCTCTGCCAAGGTCCCCCAGCCTTGTGCCCACACCACACCCATTGTTGGTTTCTGCCTGTGAAGGTTGGGTCCCCTCTGCAGGCACCTTCTGTTCCTCATGTACTTACAAATCCCATTGATGCCTCCAGCTGATGCTTTATTGGGAGCAGATGCTTTTATCTGGAAGCAGCGCTCAGATTGGACTCCCAAACCCATTAAATGAAGGTTGAGAGGGAAAAGTGAAGGGCATGTTGGCTGGTCACAAGCGGAGGGATCTGGGAGCGCTGCCAGCAGCAGAGGGGCTGACAGGATGGCTGGGCCCTGCCTTGCAGAGCAGGCAGGGTGGGACAGATGGCTCAGGAGCTCCAGGCTCCTGCTTCATCCTCCTTACAAACCCCAGTGCTGCCCACCTTTCTCCCCAGAACACAGACCCTGGCCTGCAGGATGGGCAGCAGTGGGAGGGCAGGACTGTGTGAGACCAAGGCTGGGATGGAGGGAGGTTTGTGGGACTAAGGGCAAAAGTGGCTCACACTGCACTGTGCCTGCCCTGTTTGAAACACTGGGAAAGCGTCACTGTGTGATGAAAAAAAGAAAAAAAGCCTTTCAAAAGGTGCTGCTCACCCCAGTCCCACCCAGGGCTGTGTAGGGGCAGTGTGTGCTCAGCAGGTGAGTGTGTCCCGTACCCACCTGGGGACTTGTTGGAACCCAGGACATCCCTCTGGCTGCCCTGGGTGGTCTGAGACCCTGGCAAGGGGTCCAGAGACCCAGGCACGAAGTCAAAAATACCAAAGTGCCTTTGATTTTAGCCCATGGGAGTGGTTACCAACCTTGTGTGAAGAATTACAAACCACAAGAGTTTGATTAGGGTGATAATTAACTTATTACCCAGTGTTAATGTAGAATTTTGGGGGTTTTAATGGAGGTTCAAATAGGCAAGATGGAGGAATCTGTGTGTGTCCCTGTCCTTCATTCTTCTTCTTGTCCTCCATCTTCTGCAGTGATGGTGGCACTCTTGGATTGGATTAGTGTAGAAGTGCACTGTCTAACACAGGTGATAGGTGTTGGTATTTATCTGTAAACATAGATCACATGATATTTGGTATAAAGAGTTCAGACCGCCCTGGGGGTGCCAGTCGGTGGCAACAGCACTGCAGCAGGACCCCAGCAGGGCAGGGACTGAATGTACCAGGTAAGAAACAACAAACAACCTTGAAAACCTGAGCTGACACGTCCTGACTTCTTCTGGCACGGGGCTTGGGAGAAGGGTTTTTAACAAGCATCTCAGAGGCCATCAGCCCAGGAACTGAGAGGGACTCAGCCTTGTGTTTGCTTTTTGCCCGTGGACTCCCTGAGCTGAGAACAGCAGTGAGCTGTGCTATCACACCCATGGTCCTGGTCAACAAGCACCAGTCTGTGCAGGAAATAGAGTCCTGCTGTCCACACCATCCCCTGAGGGCTGTGAGAACACTGCAGCTCCTCAGAGCAAGTGCCACAGCATGGCCTGGCTCCTCCAGGTGACAGTGGCCAGAAAGTGCCAGAGCCCAGCAGCAGTGTGGGTCTGATATTTCTGAGCCTGAGAATTGCCAGCTCTTCCCAAGGGAAACTTTTCAACAGTTTTTCCTTTTCCCAAAACATCTTTCTGTAGAGAACTACTTTTCTCAAAACATTTTTAAGTGAACAATATTCTTTTCCCATGACAAACCTCAGGTGTTGTGTACTATTTCTGTAGTTTAACCAATGAATTTGAGAGGTGTCAAATGCTATGCACCAATAACGTGGTTTTTAGCATAGTGTGCCATAAAAAAGTGGGATGAATTGTAAATAAAACCTTAATTTTCTCTTCTGTCTTCTGAGAATTACTGTAGTCAACTCCCCTTATTTCGTGTCCTACACAGCAGCAGACTCAGGACATCTCCTTTATGTCAAGCACAGTCCAGACTCTGAGGAGCAGCTTAAACCAGGTTGACTTAAACCCTGAACATCCCTGCTGTGTTTCTGTTTGCTGTCTATTATCACAACAGGGTATTCCTCATGTGCAGAAAAATTTTCATTTCCATTTCTGAATCTTCCTAAATTATTGTTCTCAGGGGTAAGCGAGATTTAAAAGGAGATGGATTTTTAATGGCTTGCAGAAAACTGAAGAAGATCAGAATTAAGAACAAAACTTCTCAGGATGGGACCTTTGTTAAGATGAGGCACAGATAATGCAAGTTGTGCCTCTTTTGTGAGTGATGTTTAAAAATGTGGTGGGAAAAGTCACTTGAGAAAACACACACAAGGGGCTATCAGAGGAGATATTTTAAGCCCTTCACCACTTGTTCCTCACTTCTGCATGAAGGCATTGCCAAGCTGGGCTCAGCCAGACCACGGGATATGTGAGTTCTCTGGCAGGCAGGTGGATCAGGGGAGATCAGGCTGAGGGACCTGGAAGAGCTGGGAGCTCTGACTGGCCTTTGCTGCTCCAGCTGTATTTCCAGGCTGTGAAAAGGATGGATGAGCCCCAGGGATCCCTGGCATGTCCCAGCTCAGCAGGCTCCAACCTGTGTGTGTCTGTAGCACCTTGTGGGGAACACCAGAAGTAAAAAGGATTTTTAGGAGCTGAAAAAGCAGGCCTCAAAGAGAAAAAGCTGAGAACTCAGGATCTGCTGCAACTGAAAAAAGTTTGGAACTAGAAAAGATAGAGTAGTATACAGCAGTATAGCAAACAAGGACACGGGGAACAAAGGCTGAGTTTTTAGGTTTGGTTTGTGTAAGGTTAACACTGCAGAAACTTTATGCCTGACAAGACAGTAGAAGGTCTGAGCAGCTTCACCTGGAGGAAGGACAGGCTGCACTCCAGGGGTGTCACTGCAGGCACCACGTAGCCCTTGCTGAGAGGGCACAGGAGCAGCCCCCTCCCCACACTTCAGCCCTGACAACTTTTAAATCAATAACAGAAAAGGGCCCATCTCTAGGCTCAGCATCTCTGGGTTCTCCAGAGCAGAACCAGGAGCGGCTGTCAAGATGTCTTTCCAAAGACCATTTTGTGTCATGGAAAATGTGATTTGATCAGAAAAACCTTTTCAGAAAAAGCCTCTTTCCTAGACCTGTGCAAGAGTGCAGGGGAATTTTGCACAAAGATTCTGTGCTTTAAATGGAGACAAAAAAATTGGCAATTTGATGGTCTTGTCTTGTCTCTCACATAGTTTTTTGTTTTTCCAAAACTGTCCTGTTTTTTCTCACCAGAAAAATGTGTCTCTAGGCTGTATTGAAGGAAAAAAACAAGGAATAGGGAAAGTGAAGGGAGTGAAAAAAAATTAGCAAAAGCAATATTTCAAATAGATAATGCTTCCTGAGGAAGTAGCATATTCAATTTTCAATAACCATGTACTTACTTTAAACTACCTGTGTCTTTAAAAGAGTGAAAGACAAAGTACAGATCTTTTCCTGGTTAAATAATTAAAATGTGATGAGAGACAAATGTTGTCTTTTAAATGCCTCAGTTCAAGCCACTCTTTCAGAGGGAATAGAATATGATTTTAAAACAGGGAAAACCAGGAGTTTCCATAAAAAGCCCAAAGGAATCCACCTCAGGAGTGCAGCTAAAAGGGGCTCTGAAATGCTAAGAGAGATTGGGGTGAACCCACAAAGCCTCTGGCTGCCCTGTCCAGGGGTGGGCAGTGAGGGCATCTCCTGTTCCCTGATCATCTCCTGTTCCCTGATCATCCCTGTTCCCCGAGCAGGGTCTGCCTCCGCTCTGCCCCTCCCCGAGGAGGTTTCCAGCCCGCACACCCTTGCAGCTCTCCCAGGAGGAGCGGGGGCTCTGCTGAGGGGCTGCAGCCTGTGTGGTTATCTCACCTTTCAGGGACACCCAGGAGTCCCCCTCGGATGCCGGCTGATCCAGGCTGGAATCCTGAATGCTGTGGGCTGGCCTGAGCTCAGCTGGCACCTTGGAGCCCCACGAGCAGCCCGGGGGGCTTTGCTGCTGCTCATCTGGATCCCAGATCCTGCCTCAGTGTCCCCACTCCTGATGTGCTCCCAGACCAGAACTAGGGTCCCCTCCCTGCCCACCCCACTGCTCCCCACGATGGCAGAGGGGACAGGCAGGAGCACGGGGAGGCAGCAGGTGCAAAACATTGTGGAAGTGTCTCTTTGGGTCAAAGGAGCTGCAAAATCCAAGCCTAAGGAGGGCTGGGGATGGGGTGTGGAGAAATTCCACCTGGGATGGAAATCCTCTGCTTCTGCACTGCTGGCTCTGGAATCCCTGTCACCTTCCCAGATGGGGAAGTGTCCTGGTTTGGAAAGACAGGTGTCTGCCAGGGAAAGCAGGAGCTTCCCTTGGAATGGAGAATGTAAACCCCCTTCCTCTGAATTATTATAATTTTGCAATTAAGAGTATTTAGGCAAAGATATGGGAATAGGAATAACAGTCCCTTACTAGGAATATTAAAAAATTCAAATGTGGTAGTACAAAAAACAAGCAAACAAACAAAAATCCTAGAAAACCCTTACAGAGTCAGGGATATGACCTGACCCCCTGTTGGTCAGGGTGTTGGGAGCAGTCCAAATAAATCCTCCTGCAGTGACAGATGTGATTCTGTAGAGCAGAGATGGTCCTGTAGAAAGTCCAGTGGTGGCAAGATGAGTCCAGTCTTCCTCCTGGAGCCCAGTGGAAAGCCAGATCCCTGGATGCTAGGTGTTCCTGAGTCACAGTTTTTATCCAGGTAGGAATGGTTGGCTCCCACCACACTGGGTGGAGCATCTCCCAATGGGATGATGTCATGTGTGATGTCATTGGTGAGCCTCCATGGCCCATTATCAGCAGATATCCCCGATGATGTCATGTGTGATGTCATTGGTGAGCCTTCATGGCCCATTATCAGCAGATATCCCCGATGATGTCATGTGTGATGTCATTGGTGAGCCTTCATGGCCCATTATCAGCAGATCTCCCCCAGAGGATGGACGGGTGGTGACAGAGATAACAAACACTGCCCCAGCTGCTTTAATGGCTGGGCCATTATCAGAAGGCATCCGCCCCCCCTGCCCCTGGAGTTACAAGAGATAAAGAAAAAACATCTCAACTGCTTTAACAGATGAAACAGAATACACATTTTTGGTTACACAACCCAAGACAGGCACTGCAGGACGCACAGCCCTGGGAAGAAATCCCTTGGGTGATGCCATCAGTTCCTGCAGTTGGGGGTTCCTGCTTGGCCCACCCATGGACTGATCCATGGGATGCACAGGTGGGATGAGTCCTGCCAACAGCAGGTGCCATTCTGGGGCTGGAAATACCTTCCTGTGCTGGTGCTCATTGCTTGGCTCTCAGACTGGCCACAGCTCTCTGTTTCTCATGTCAATATCTGGCCTCAACTAACTGTGGGATTAAAAAGAACAGATTTTGTCCCTTAGGTCTCAAATCGCCAAGTTTAACATGTCTTGGGTCCTGCTTTCAGTGCTGGCTGGGAGCTGAGGGAAGTCACAGGAGGGATGGGTCTGGCTGACTCTGAACTCCAAGCAATGTTATCAAATATTTGCCAAGACAATCCTTCCAGTGGCTTAAGGGTTTCACGCCTGATTTATGCCATTAGAAGGAGGAATTAGAAAGTTACCACTGTGTGGGGAGATGGTTTTAGAGTGGCTATGCCACATTTTGGCAGAAGGTCTCAGAGCAATCTTTTGCACACACTTTGTCACCAGACCAGCAGCTCTGATTCAGCTGCTTTTGGGAAAACAGGCCAAATCTGTGCCCTTCCCTGTCAGAATACTGCAGCATCAAAATGCTGAGGGATAACAGCATATCGGGGAATTAGAAGGGAGAAAGGAAGAAAAGGAAGAAGGAAGGAGTTGGGCAGTTATCAGTATCCCCAGCCTGGCTGGAGAAAAGGCACAAGAATCCCATGAATCTGCCCCTGTCCCCTTTTCCTGGTGCGTCAGGGCTGGAATTTGAGGCACGCAGTGTGTTAGCACTGCAGATACTGGAATGAAAACAGGAAATGTGGAGAGGCTGCAGGCACTCAGCATGTTGGAGATAGGCCCTGCAGAGCTCTGTGAGAGAAGGAAAAGAGTAATTTGTGCAGCACACTGTGCTCTTCTGAGGGGTTTTCTGCCTGTGGTGTGTGTCAGTGCAGTGCTCAGCAGCTCAGCCAGGTCCCAGGGGTGCTGACACCCAAGGGCTGGATGTCCTGCAGGCTGGTCAGATTGAGAATACAGCCACAGTCAGGGCTCCTTTAGGTCACAGGCAGGTGAGAAATGGCCAGAAAGCTCTTCCATGTCATCCAGACAAGGAGCTAGGAGATTTTCTCCTCTTGGGGAGCAGGGAATGGATCCTGGAGCTCTTAGCACACGTCCATACACCAGGCTGAGCTCTCCCATTCCCTCTGTGGATGATGTTTCCACCTCTGCTGGTGCCAGTTATGGTCGTGGTCTGGTCATGGGCAGTCAGAGGTGCTCATTTGGAAAGCAGGAGGGGAGGGAGGATGGACAGGACTTACAGCAATAACTCAGCTCCTCAGACACTGGTAGAAGGGACTTTATAAACTGCCCAGGTGGAATTATCAGTCAGTTCTTCTCTTGTATCTCCAAGAGGAAAAAGTCCCTCTTCACAGCACCAAAGACAGGATTGTGACAAACCCAGTCCAGCCCAGAGAACATCCCCCCTGCCCACACCCTGTGGTGATGAGGGCTGGTTTGAGCCAGGACCACACAGCCCTGCTCCCATCTGTGCTCTGGAGCTGAGGCTGTGGGCTGGAAAAGCACAAATACACATGGAATGGAGACTCCTGAAATTCCAGGTGTGCTCTGACGTGTGGATTTCAAACTGTAACTGCTGGGAGATGTCACAATCTGTACCTCATCCCCTGTCCATGTCCTGTGGAAAGGAGGGTGGGTGTAACAGCCTCAGGGATGGCTCAGCAGCCCGGCAGGGTGACAATGACACAGATCACTGACCCCCCAATTCCACCTGCAGGGGTGGCCTTTGCCTGTGAGGGTTTCTGGGCTGAGGTTCCTGCAGCACCCAGAGCCACACCCAGGCTGGGCAGGGAGCTGCTGAGCTGCCTGAATTTCCCATTTCTGCAGAGACCATGGGCTCAGACTGTGAGGCCCCTGCCACCCACACTGTCACCAAGGGCAGCACCAGAGCTCTGGGTGGGCAGGGTGAGCTGCTCCTGAGCAAGGTGCAGCAATGAGCACGAGCTGCCCAGGGCTCAGCAGGAACCAACAGTGAGCTGTGCAGGTAAAAGGTGTGAACCCAAGACCCTGTGTCACAAAGAGGATGTTGTTGTGCTTGTCCTGACAGCTCCGTGTCATGGCCAGTCCCCTCCCAGCCTTTCTCCTGCCCCAGCAGGAGCTGTGGTGTGTTCATGTGCTCGTTCCTCTGCTCCCAGCCTGTGCACTCTGCTCCACAAACACAACCATGGCTTCTGGCAGGCAGAGGAGGATCCTGCAAACACTGAGGCCAAGTGGCAGGAATTGAGAAACTGAGACATCTACCCGAGAAAACATGGAGAAAAAGGCAAAACATGGGGATCCAGAGCCAAAACTCAAGTGGGTGTTTTGAGCATTCCTTGGATTGCTCAAGCTCTACCACAGCTTCCTATTGCACAGAGCAGCTGGTGCTGAGGCCCTTTGTTGCTTTCTCAACAAGGAAATTGTAGGAAGATAAACTCACCAGCATGCTGAGATCTCCAGGAATGCCAAGCAGTTATTGACATCTGATTCAGGGT
Organism: Acrocephalus scirpaceus scirpaceus; assembly: GCA_910950805.1. Classification (NCBI taxonomy): domain Eukaryota; kingdom Metazoa; phylum Chordata; class Aves; order Passeriformes; family Sylviidae; genus Acrocephalus; species Acrocephalus scirpaceus. Next base: position 4,735,764 of record OU383796.1, read on the forward strand.
TCATTCATCTGGGTGAAGGGAGATAATACAGGCCCACATGTTTGCATTGCTTGGTGGCACTGAAGGTTTCTGAGTCATGAGCTGCCAGGTGGGTCAGAGGGACCTGTCCCTGCACAGGCTCTGTGCCATCCACTGCCAGGGACAAACGGGGAAGGAAGCCCTTGTGATGTTAATGAAACCTTGTGATGGTTAATGAAACCAAGGCATCCCATAATTACAGCTCTGGAGGTGCAATCAAAATCTGCCAGGCTAAAAGCTCTTTGTTGGATTTCCCTTCCAGAGCACGCCTTCCCAGGGGTGCTGCCATGAATGCTGCAGTGACACTGTGGTTACACACTTGTTTACAGGCCAGGGTAACTGACTGACAAGGCTGATGCTGTGCCTGGTGCTGAGAACATCACATCATGTCACTCCACCTCCAGATGAAGGGTTTATAGAACTACTTCTCCATAAGTGACCTATTTCCAGTGACTAGTTTGTGAAAACCACCGCCCTGGTCCCAGTCTGGGGTGTGCTTCAACTGAAAGTGGTGGGGCTGACCCTTGGAGAAACTTCCTGCTTGATTCAGACCATTTTGACTCACAGATGTGAGTGCTCTGTCCATAAATCTGCTTCAAAAGGAATCTCCATTATTACTCCTGATGGAAGTTCCTTACAGATGAAACCTCCAGGAACTGTGTGTGTGAAGTCATTCCTGCTGGCCCCAAACCACATCACCACAGGGAGATGTGGAGCAGCTCCTCACCTGCCTGGACTGTGCCCAGTGTTTTCATGGGCAGCATTTGGGAAGCCACATCCACAATCCATGCTGTTATTGGTGTTTCTTGGGAAGAACTTCCCAGTTGTGGCAAACTTGGGATGGTCTGTGGTGACTTTGGCCTCATTGCTAACAAGAATTGCAAGAATCCCTGCTCTTCATCTCCTGTCTGAGACTCCTGAACTCCTGACTGCTGTGGTGGCTTGACAAGTGGCAGCTCTGAGGAGCACCTGGCCACAGGTAAAATCTGTCTAGTCTGACCTGGCACCAGTTTGTTGAGTTATCCTCAAGGAAATCAGCAGGCTGAATGAATGGAATTGAGAGACCACTGTGCCTTAGAAGGAGTAACTGTGAGGTGCTCCCTGGGATGGTGGCCAGGTCCTTCATCACATCAGTTCCTTGCTGAGCCCTGGAGTCAGTTCAGCTGACACCAGTGACACTCTGGGGCTGTCTCTGACCCAGACCAGCTCAGCAAGGGCAGCAGCACTTCTGCCTCTCTGGAAGTCTCCTCAGGAAGTCTCCAGTGAAACCTGTTCCACATGAAACAAGGAGACCACGAGGGGTCCTGGGTGGACAACAGGATTTTTGTAGGAGTCCAGGGTGTTTCCCCTGGACATCCTGACCCTGAGAAGCCCGAACAAGAACCTGTACAGGGGGGTTCAAAGCCTGTACAGGGGGGTTTGAGAAATGTACAGGGGGGTTGGAGACCTTGGCATGGGCCCCAGACGGACAAGGAATTCGATTATAGTCCCTGGGAGAAATTGCCAACATTGTGGAAGGAATTGCAAACTCTAAAAGGTAGTAAAAGGTAATGTTATAGATGCACTTAGGGTTTTAGAATATAGGTGACCAGAGACAAGATGGAGGATTTTGGGCATTGTCTTGAATCCTTCTCCTCCTTCTTTGTCTCCATCTTGTGCAGAGGTGATGACATAAAGAAGATTTAGAGAGATTGGGTCAGGTTAGTAGACACCTGTTTAGTGTTCTGTGTGTGTGTTGGTTCACAACTGTAAATAATGTTCACGTAATGTACGGTATAAGAACGCAGAGCCGGGGGCAGGCGGGGGAGAAGCTGTCTGTCGCTCGTGCTGAGCAGACCTTGGCCAGGCACAGAGAAAAGTAGATAGATAAGATAAAATAAACAAGACTGAAGACCTTGAAAAAGAACTTCTAAGACTCCTCGTCTTTCCTGCGCGCGGCTTGGGGCTTTCTGGAGAGCACATCTCAGCAACCACCCTCTTGTTGGGCAAGCAGGAGCCCCGAGATCATCGGGGAGCAGCAGAGACCCCAACAGATTTTCTGTGCAGAAGGTGCTGGATTTCTCAGAGCTGGGATGTATGGCTGGATTTCTCAGAGCACAGTCCCTCTGCTGCACAGGTAGGGTCTGTGGATGTCACACCCAGCTCTTCCCTCTCCACTCCTGCACCAGTGAGGCAGACACTGTTCTCTGTGTTGCTGCTGATGAAATCATGAAGCTCATCTGCCTCTGCTGCTCCAGGTCTGTCTGTTCTGCCCCACAAACACAACTGAGGGCACTTGGTTTGTAGGATAAGCATGCAAATGGAAGAGGTGGGGCAGAATATGGAAAAAGAAATTTGATTTTGGATATCTTCAATCAAAGGATCATTCCTGTCAGCCTGATCTAGAGAAGCCCTTAAAAGACAGAGTGGATGTTCAGCATATGGGGCATTTACACCTGACCCAGACAACCCACAAGCAGCCAGCCAGTACCACCCAGGCCCCAGAGAGAGGAGGATGAGGATATCTGTCTACATCTCTGTCCCTGGCATTGGGGCTTCAACTTTTTCCCAATGCCTACGGGAATTCAGCACCCACCTCATTCCCCTTCCCACTGTCTTCCTGATTTTTCATCCTCATTGCTTCCACACAATTCCTTCTCTAGTTCTGCATGTCCTTCCCACTCCTTTATGTGATTCACAGGCCTGTGGAGCAATTGGGGCACAATCTTTCCAGCCACCAGCCTGTCTTGGCTGGCATCAGCTCCTGTGACACTGAAGCACTGAAGCTGTGATCCCCACAGCACTGTGTTCACTCCCAGAGCCCACTGTGGGCTCCAGTCCTCACAGCAGGGCAGGCAGCACAAATCCACACTGCCCTGCACCCCAGTGCCCTGCACCCCTGTGCCCTGCTCAGGAGTGACATTCCCACCCACCCTCCTTCCTTAAACAGGTGCTGAGCTGTGCAGATCTCCTGTGTCCCAGCTCCTGCACAGGCTGAGGTGTGGGCAGAGTGTCTCTTCTACTCCATGTTGTTCTTTATGGAGAGATTTAAGTCATGACACCCTACGTAAGATTAGGGCTGCCAGTCTCTAGGCTGGTCACGAATTCATTAATTAATCTTCATACAGCAATGCACAAATTCATAATTATCCTCCCTGAACAATGCAGTCCACAAGGTCCTGGGCTGATGACTGCTTATGTAACTGTGGTATTGCTCTCCATGACTTTTCCATTTTTTTCCCATATAGTCTTCCCAAAGAGCCCTCAGGTGCTGTTTTTGAAGCACAGGTGAGTAGGACATGCTAGGTGCCATTCCAAGATGTGAGTCCCATCAAATGTAGAGTAATTGGATAAGAAAACAATATTTTCTGGACATCTGGAGCACTGAGCTGCTGTTCTGCAGCTCTTCCCAGCCTTAGTGCTTCCAGAGTGAGCACCTTTGGATACCTGTGCAAGGTTGTTCTCCAGGGCCACTTTTCCCAGTGCCATCCCTGCACATATGCAGGCACCATAAAGCAGCCATGGAACAATGCCATCCCCTCTGCATTTCAGTTCCTGCAAAACCTGATCTCTTCAGTGCAAAGGGTGGAGCCCAACCAGCTGCCTCATTGACTAAACACATGTCTAAGAGTTGCCTGGCCTTAAATCTTCCCAATCCCCGAAGTGACCCTGCAGCCAAGTGGGCCCACCCCACCTAAACACATTTTGCAAACCATGCCCCTGTCACGGGGAACTTCTCCATTTTCCCCATGACTTGGTATCTCAATGTTTTGTTTTACTCTCTGACTCACATTCTCACACTCCTGGGTTTCCTCACTCTGCCCACACATCACCTGAGAGCCTTGGCTGAGCTTGGTTTGAGTTTGTGCACGTTACTTTTTAATTCCTCCACTATTTCCTTTCCTTTCTTTAGGACATCATTTCAGTGAAGGTTTCCCCTGCTCTCTGCAGTGTCACTGTCTGTGATTACACAGCCTTGATAACTTTGCATGTATTTGCTTGATGCTCCTTTCTGTGGCATTTGCAGAATTCCCTGTTTGCAGGACACATTTCAGGGACATTCAGTTCCACAGTTAATATAGTGCAGGTCTGGCTCGAGTTTTTTGCCAAACTGTTGCCAGCTTTTCTTGTCTTGTTCTGTGATCTCCTCTCAAGTGCTCTCTTGAGCATTGCTGCTCTCAGTGTGACACAGGTCAGGCATTGCCTTCGTGGGGTATCTGCCTTTTGTTACTCAATATTCCTGCTTTTCCACAAGGATCTGCAGCTGAAGGGGACATTCAGACTCACTCGTTTGGCTTCTGGGGGTCATTCACAGAATTCACAGAATTCACAGAATCACAAGGTTGGAAGAGACCTTCAGGATCATCGAGTCCAACCCAGCCCCAACACCTCAACTAAACCCTGGCACTGACTGCCACATCCAAAACACTTCCAGGGATTCCCTGTGTTGGAGCCTCACCTCAAGTCCTGGGTGCAGTTTTGGGCATCACAGTGTAAAAAGGATCTAAAGCTATCAAAGAGTGTCCAAACAGGGGCATGAGGATTCTGAAGAGCCAGGAGGGCCACAGGAGGAGCAGCTGAGGGCTCTTGGTGTGCCCAGCTGGAGCAGAGCACACTGAGGGCAGAGCTCAGGGATCTGCAGCTCCTCCCGAGGGGCAGCTCCCATCCCTGCTCTGGGACAGGGACAGCACCCAGGGCACGGCTGGAGCTGGGCCAGGGCAGGCTCAGGCTGCAGAGCAGGGAAAGGTTCTTCCCCCAGAGGGTGCTGGGCACTGCCCAGGCTCCCCAGGGAATGGGCACGGCCCCGAGGCTGCCAGAGCTCCAGGAGCCTTTGGACAGCGCTCCAGGGATGCCAGGCTGGGATTGTTGGGGGGTCTGGGCAGGGACAGGGGTGCGACTGGATGATCCTGGTGGGTCCCTTCAGCTCAGAATATTCAGTTCCATGACTGTTAACCCAAAGTTGCACATTTGATCTCCTATTTTTTTCCCTCTGATCTCTTTCTGTGCTTCCAGCATTTAAGCTGGGCTCCTCTCTCCTGCTTCTTCAGCTGGGGCTGAATCCTCTGGGTACATCTCCCAGAGCTCACAGGCGCCATCCTGGCATCAGCAGAGGAGGGATCACTGAAGGACTGATGCTCCTCATCAACTCCTCGGAATTCCCACCGCTCAGGGCCATTTTCTGTCCTTCTCTGATGCTGTGTGGAAGGCCAAGCACCAGAAATGCCCCGGTGTTTGCACCCGTGGGAGCAGTGCAGCCACCACAAGAGGGAGGCAATTTCTAACCCGGGGCTGTGCTCCTGTCCCTGCAGGGCCGTGTTCACAGGGAGGTGACAACCGTGTCCTTGTGCTCCACCTGGAATATCCATGGGCCACTGAACCTCCATCAGAGCTAGGGGCCTGTCGCCCTGGTTTTCGAAGCCTTCTGATGTTTACATTCTTGGAGTCAAGAGTTCCCACACTTTTTACCAAAACACGATGTGTTTTCTCATTCCTTCTTGGAGGAGGAGAAAACTGACAGGCTGTTCACCTGGCCAGTGTGGTTCAAAGGAGGGATGTCATCCTCCAATCCACTCTCACTTTAGAGAATCTAGAAATTCTGGAAAACTGTAAATAAAGCTCTCTTTTTTACCTTGGATGACTGAGCGTGTAGTGTGTGCTCATTTTGTGTCTCAGTGTGACAGGGGCCAGTGCAAAGTTCTCCCTGAGAGGGGAAAGGAGGCTCGTCCCAATTAATGCTCATCAAACACCACTGCCTGGTGCTGGCGGTGGGGAACAGCAAGAGGATGGGATTTTCCTGGCTTTGGAGCACCATGGGCAGCACTGCCAGTGCAGGACAATGGCCAAGATGCCTCTGGAACCTTCTGTCTCAGCTGCTGCTGGGCTGGAACTTGGTTTGTTCAGTCACAGGCCAGAGCTGGAAGTTAAACACAACTGCCTCCAGCAGGTGCTGAAAGGTGTCCTGTGTGGCTGTGCCAGGCTCTAAAAATTATAGGACACTTATCCTTCCAAAGTATTTTTTATTTTTGCCCTGAGGGCAGGATGTGTGCCAGAATAACCACTCTCTCCTCCTCCAGTCTCTGATTCTGATGCTGTGGGCACAGCTCAGCACAGGGCTGTGGGCAGCTCTGCCCAGCACTGCTGGCACCTCCTGGGGTGATCAGAGCCTCCCTCCTCTGTGCCCTGTGCTTGGTGAGCCCCAAGGTGCTGAGCTGGGGATGCTGCAGCTGTTCTGCAAAGCAGTGCTGGAATGCAGCAGGAGTTTGGACCTGAGTTGGAAGTTCTGGCTCCAGGTCCTCTGGACAGTGAAGCTGGATAATTTTTGGATACCATGTTCTCTTTTCTTTCTCACACAGTCAACTCTCTTAGTGCTTTTCTGGAGTCTTTCCTTTAAACTTGCTTTTATGTTTTGTCAGAAGGTGGGTGACAGGCAGCTGAGGGCTCTTGGTGTGCCCAGCTGGAGCAGAGCACACCGAGGGCAGAGCTCAGGGATCTGCAGCTCCTCCCGAGGGGCAGCTCCCATCCCTGCTCTGGGACAGGGACAGCACCCAGGGCACGGCTGGAGCTGGGCCAGGGCAGGCTCAGGCTGCAGAGCAGGGAAAGGTTCTTCCCCCAGGGGGTGCTGGGCACTGCCCAGGCTCCCCAGGGAATGGGCACGGCCCTGAGGCTGCCAGAGCTGCAGGAGCCTTTGGACAGCGCTCCAGGGATGCCAGGCTGGGATTGTTGGGGGGTCTGGGCAGGGCCTGGGGCTGGGCTGGATGATCCTGGTGGGTCCCTTCCAAATGAGATTCTATGATTCTATGATTTGTCCCTACTCATTCTGAAATCTCTCCGAGAATTAGAGTCACCCAGGCTGGGCTCATAGACTGCATGGTGTGGTTTTGAAAAGAATTGGTAAGAATTTGCTTAAGTGTGTGTCACCTAGTTCTTCTGATGAAGCAGATCCAGGCTCCAGGTCAGAGCTGCTCTGGCCCTCATGGGGGGATGGACAAGGTCTCTGCTCTGCTGAGCTCCCAGCACAGGGATGGTTGGGCTGCTGATGAGTCACTGCCTCGTACATTCTGTGTGTTGTGCAGTTACAGCAAAGTGAAATAAACTGATAGATGTGTAACAGATTAGAGGACACTCATGGAGCAGTAACTTTATCATCAGTCCTGCTGGCCTGGCTGGTTCATGAGCCTGACACCTCTGGCCCAGGGGTTCAGAACCCTACTACAAAATGGTGCCTCTGAACAGGAGGAAGGTGTTGGGGTGAGCCACCTTACAGAACACATCCCCACTCCAAAAAACTGAAACTTCTCTCACGGCATGGAGGATACACAGCTGCAGTTGGGCACCTTAATTCACAACAACAAATCACAAAACTCTTGCACAACCAGGAGATGAAACCACCATCAAGAGGTGGAGGAAAGCAGTGGGAGGAAGCTGCAAATGGCACCATCAACCACATCTGTGAAGGACAACTTGCAGCATCAGCGCCCACTGTAACCACCGCCAGCTGCCTAGCCAGTTTGCCAGGGATCACTCTGGGACAAGTGTTTCCTATTCCAGGGAAAAGGAGTAGAAATGCTTCTAAATTGCATCAAAACATTCTAATGAAGCTAGAGACGTGCAGGAGCATAAGTGGGCAGGAGTCTGGGGAACTTGTGCTACATAATTAATGAGAGCCAGTACAAACATCCATTGAGAGGATGAGGGGAAACGACCTCAGGGGAGGTTCAGGTTGGACATCAGTAGGAATTTCTTCACTGGAAGGGTGTTTCAGCATCGGAATGGCTGCCCCAGGAGCTGGTGGAGTCCCCATCCCTGGAGGTGTTAGAGGAATGTCTGGGTATGGCACTCAGTGCTCTGGTCTGGTTGACAAGGTAGGGGTTGGTCACAGGTTGGACTTGATGGTCTTGGAGGTCTTTTCCAACCTTGATGATTCTGTGATTCTATTCTATGACTCCATTGCAACAAGAGAAAGGAAATGCATTTCAAAATGTTAAATCTGGCACCAGGACTGTCCATCTCTAAATCAAGTAATTTTCCAGTGATTGACACATTTCTTGCTAAATGGGTGCTCTGAAGTCCCATAATCCCCAGGTGAGTATCCCAGGCTTTCACACTGGAAGCCATTCCAGCTGGACAGAACAGCCCCTGTGGCTGTGCCTCAGGGGGCAGCAGGGAAGGAACAGCACGGGAAGATGTCCAGGGTGTTGGTAGAGGGGCTTTCACTTTCTCCTCTCACTCAGAAATGTTTTGCACCTTTGGAAGGCACTTGAGTGAAGGTCACCTTGGCAGGTGCATTTGCTGTGGCAGGGGTGGGTGCACAGGTTTGCTCCCTCAAGCAGGGGGGACAGAGTTCTGAAGCCAGGTTCCTTTGCAGGGCACAGCAAACCCTTCCACCAGCATCCACAAGAAAGGATTCAGCTAAGCCAGCACAGATGATTCCTCACTCCCAGACCAAGACAAGCTTCCAAATGCTCTGGCACAGCCACTGTACAACATCCTCTGTCCTGAGGAAAACCAACCCAATTATCTGCACTGCCTTCCAATTAAAAGGCTGTTGCTCCATCCGCCTCATTTCCTGCCCTTCCCCCTGCTCAGACCCTCAACAGGGTCAGACCCTGACAGGCTGCTGTGTCCTGCTGGCAAGGAAAAGGGTGGCTGGTTATTTACTTTGCTGATGGCCCTGCCTAATGTCATTTGGTCCGACTTCAGGTCATGTGGTGAGCAGAGATGGTGACTGGAGAGTGTGGGAGGATCCAAGGAACTCAGGCCCAGTTTAACTGGAATTTTTTCCTTAAAATAGAAGGAGGTGGAGGAGGAGGAGGATATCCTCCTGCTCCATAACTTAGGGAAAATCTCCCAGGGCATCTCACTCATCATGGGTACAGAGAGCATGATGAAGAGATAATGTGAGACAAAGCCACTGAAGATACACATCTCATACCTCAGAAAATCTGTGCTCCCACATATCTGTTCCTGAGCTCAGTTTCCCAGACTGGGTGCAAATCCTTCCCAGTCCCTTTGGGATCCTTCCCTTTGCATCAGCAACATCCAACACATCTCAGACTGGAGAGGTGAGCTGCAGCAAAGGTACAGCCCAGGTGACATGGAAAAACCAGGGAACAAGTCACCATTTCATCAGATGTTCTTTATTTTCTAATTCTCTGCAAGCCATGAGAGATGGCTGCTTGTTTGCTGTTCACTTCCCACAGCTGAAGGGTGTTGGATCCGGCCGGTCCTGGCTGCCCCGCCTGGCTCTGCAGGGATGCTCGGGTTGCTGAGCCGGGTAATGCTGGTGAGCACCCGGCCAAGGCCTCCTCCAGCTAATCACATCCCCCTGATTAAGGGGAGAGAGACAATTACCCTTATTTGTCTTGTCAGAGCATGGATGTGATGTGTGGCTGATAGTAATCGGCAGCCACTTCGCCTCAGGGCTGCCCCGGGCAATAATTTACATAGTGCAGCTAAACCTGAAAATCCCACTAACATCCTCTTCTAATGAAGCTCCAGGTATCTTCCTCAAAGCCGCGGCGAGGCAGTATCCAGGCAACAAAGACGGCTGTCCCTCCACGAGGAAGCACTTAGATGAACACCTCGGAAGGCTAATTAACCCTTGGGGCAGCGCTGAGCTCTCCGCTCCATAACAAGGGCTTGGCATCCCTCGCATCTCTATCCCAAACCTGCCCTCCGGATTCCTCCGGCAGCCCTGGGGAGGGCTGGGGGTGCTGCAGCTTTGCTCTCTGAGCAGCTCTCTGCTGACACGTGGAAGGAGTTCACCCCAGCCTGCCTCGCTGCTCCTGGTGCTTGCAGCTCCTGAGCAGCTCCGGCGACTGAGGAAATGTGCGGGGTGGTCAATGCAGGAGGCAGCAGGAGCAGAACTGCAGGGTGAGGCAGGGCTGTCCTGTCAGCAGGCAGGGAGCAGGAGCTGCCCTGCCCCTCACTCCAGCTGTCCCACCACAAACTCGTGAAGCAGAGCAGCACCAGACCCCACGAGGTCTGCCCTGGACAGTGGCTGTGTGGAGTTTGGGTTTAGGATTGAAACCTGCAGAGGCTCCAACAGGTAACCAGGCAATAACCAGGCGGGATGGGGGGCTTCAGATTCACCAGCAGGAATTGGTGTCTCTTCATTGGAAAAGCTTCCCAGAACACACAAGAGAAGAGGCTGCTGAGACTCAGTGCTAAATAACCCAAAGGAACTGGTCTTGGTGATTTGGGGCTAAAGAGAGGCAATGTGGGCAACTAGCTCTGGATAGAGAATAGATTCAGAATAGAACCTGCAGGTGCTTGAGTCCTAAGGCCCTCCACAAAGAGATCCTCAGTGAAACCATCAGCAGCACAGACTGGCAGAGGCAGCATGGACAGAGAGAGGCACACACACTGATGGGAACATCACCCACAGGCAAAGGGCCTAAAACCCAGGAGAGTGATGTGCAAACCCAGGAGAGGAACGAGGAAGGAAGGAAGGACAGCTGTCAAACAGGTCTTAGAATGGCAAAAAGAATCACATCTTTATACCACAAAGTAAAGAAATTATTTAAGGGCCAGATCTCACCTTCTAGCTCTGGCTTTGAACTATTTTCCATTGTGACTCCAAATGATCTTGATAGGGTGATTATGAAATGTGATATAATTCAACAGGAATAAGGAGACCATGACTCAGTACTACACAGTTTGATCCACAGTCTCAGAGGAGTCTCCACAAGGACACAGCCACACTCAAAACCCAGCAAGATTTCAAAAAACTAAAGAAATTGTCCAACAAATTGACAAACTGGGTGTGAGGTGCATCAAAGGAGACAATTACACCTTACACCTGCCCATGAGCTTGCCCAACTTGTGAATTTCCTTCATGATCCCCTTCTGCATCAAGGCAAGGATGGCCCACCTGAACACCCACCTGTGGCTGTGGTCAGACCATTGGGACAAACCCATCCTGGGGCTCCTGAGTGGGAGCAAATAGGTTTTGTTTGAAGATGAAGTCTCCTTCTGCTGGAACATGGCTCTGCTCAGTACCTGTGGCTTCTGCACAGATCTGAAACACCCAGGAGAAATGTTTTCTTCAATACATATTTAATTTCTTATATAATTGAAACAAATACTGGTTTTTAATGTCTTGCTAATCGCAGTGTGTGCCACATGCTCTGGGAGGACCCTGCTTGAGCACGGGAGGTAGGACCAGATCACCCTCTGTGGTCCCTTCCAACCTGAACCAGTCTGTGATCCTTTATGCTGTTATCTGCTGCTGGTTTCTGGGCACGAGGATGGAGGATTTCAGACCCCAGCTGTATTTTTGGATATACTTTTGGTTTTTAGAGTAAGCAGTGGAAGGTGTGAGTGGACCAAGGACATGTGCACAGGAAGCCTTCAAGTTTTGCACCCCTGTTGGCCATCTCCAGGTGAAAGCCAAGCCTCAATCTTAGTGGATTGGTTTTTTTCTTTCAGTACTGGAAGAGAAAAGAAGAAGGTCAGGAATTATATCTGCAGTCCTGCCGAGTCTTTAGAGCTGGGTTTCAGTTACAGGCACATATTTAGACCTAAGATAATAAAAGTTTTTCCCTGCAATCAGATAATGCCCAGGTGAATCACAGATGGAGGTAGAGATGATGTGATTAGGCTGTGCAAGTAATGTAGAAGCCAAAGGGGCAAATGAAGCTTGAACAACTTTTCAGTCAGCATCTCTACACTTTGCCTGCTTGACTTTGCAGCCTTGTTGTTCTCAGCACAAACTTAATTTCTTAATTTGGACTCCACGGTGTAGACATAAGGTACGAAGTCCCAAGGAAAGATTCAGCATGTGAAGGTGAGAATTTGTGAAGGTGCTCACAAGAGCAATCCTGCCATGGGAGGTGTTCCAGTTACCAGGTCCCCAGTTTTCTCTTGGCTCCTTGGAAATGCTGCCATTGAAGTGACTCCTGACTTGCAAGGTGACTTATTAAAGGCATCAGTAAACTCCTTAGAGAGCCTTGGGGGAAATCACAAGCAGCAGTTCACTTCCTCACACCTGGAAATACCTCCAGAGCTCAGCAAAGCTGCAGTTCAGCAGGACTGGATTTGATGTTGGTTTTGGGAGGGGCAGCCTGGGGGCACCTCTGCACGGTGGAAGCTTGTAGCTCTCTCTTTAATTGGAGGTGAATTTAATTTCAGTAATGAGCCTGGCACATTCCAGTTCCTGATTAGATTTGCACAGCGATTAACCCAGCAGATATTCACTTGGCAAACTGCCCAGTCCATTCCAGTTGCAGTGGACTGAAACCACTTCTGCTGCTACTCTGGCACTGGGAAGCAAGGTCATCTGAAGGTCATTGTGGCAAAAGAGATGTGGCTCAAACCTGTGGTTCTCCAACATTCTCCTTGGGAAGGGCCTGTCCAGCTCCTCCTGTTGGATCCCACTTGGACTGAGATCTACAGTGAGCAATTTCTGTGCTCCATGGGACAGGAGCAGCTCCTTGGAGAAGGTTCCCAAAGAGAGAGCTGGGTTTGCCTGAGCTCCTGGGGATGCTGAAAATCTCTCAGAAGGTGCTGCCAAAGCTCTTCCATCTCTGTGTCCTTAGGGTGTGCAAGACTATTCCTGTCGTTTTCTTTCCTCAAGCAACTCTGTCCCTGACTGAGAAGAGATGGAGCTGTGGGTACCTCCAAGGACATTCACACCCCTGTGCTGACCTGAGCCTTGGAGCAGAGTTGGATGGAGAAAAGGGGTGAGTTATGCAGCATGTTTTGCATGCGAAGAATTCCATCCCCAGGACTTGCAGGAAAATGTTCTTTACCTTCACGAATTGACTCTCAGTAAAGAATAAACCGGAAGGTACTTTAACATGTAGAAGTCACCTGTTAGTTGATCAGAGCTTCCAAGTGATTTCCACATGCTCCGGAGGAGCTCCCACCACTGCCCCAGAGCAGGACAAGGTGGTGGTCAGTGTCCTCTCTGTGTCACTGCCCTGTCCCTCTTGGGCTGCAGGTCCAGCTCTGGGCAGGTGGGACCATGTCATAGAGCAAACTGAGAAGCACACACAAAACATCAAAGGATTTCCTCTGTTTAATTCCATTTACTGTTTATTGGGTGTCTTCACCATGATTATTACCAGGGCAGAGAGTGAAAATGGCCAAACCCACTAAATTTATTGCAAAAATCCATAACTGGCTCAGGAGAGACACTGGCTGATGGCTCCACCCTCCTTCACACATGGTTTATAATTTTATTATGCTAACAAAATACATTTTTTCCTTCTTCCATGGACTGTCTGAAAGGGAAATAAGCCAGAATCAAGAGATTAGCATGTGTTGTTCATGTTTATAATTTGGCACTGGTAGGATATTATAATATAGTCCAGATGCCTGGGAAGATGTTTAATGTAAGCCAGAATGATTGACATCTCTCCATACAGGATCTGAAGGCTGTCAGATCTGAGGTTATCGAGTGCCCCACTTACTGACAAATATCTACACCAGCTAAGTAGGGCACAGATCACCAGTTCACCCTGCTGGGCTCAGGCTGCTCTCCTGGAGCTGTGAGGTGCTGATGGCATTAGCAGAGGATATTGGCAATTCCTAAAACTATTAACAGCCCCAAACCTACAGCTTCCTGTTGTGCAAAGGAAGTTTGCTTTGGAAAGGGCATCAAGCCAAGTAAACTCCCATTAAACTTCAGTAACTCCCATTAATCCGTGACCTTGGGCTGCAGGGACAGCACGAGGACTTTGCCTCCCTGGCAGAGATCTTGGCACAGCAGCCGAGCTCCTGGGGAAGGGGCAGCAGGGGTGACAGCAGGCACAGGTCACGCCAGGCTGCCTCCATCTCCCCTGGCCTTCAGGCGTGTCGTGTTGGCCGGGCTCTGCTCTCATTTGGGGGGGCACTGGAATGGATTTCCTGTGAATTCTGCCGTGGGGAGCTGCTCCAGGTGGCTCAGGAGAGCAGCGGAGCTGGCACAAAGGGAGGGGAGCTGTTACAGCGATTGGGCAGCGAAAAAGGCACACAGACAGTTCTTGGTCATCAGAAGGCTTTTACTTCTTGAAACTTTGTGCTTTTATAAGATGCTCTGCAAAAGAGGCTGTGATCAGAGAAGGACTGCGTCTCTTCTCCTTTAGCAAACAACAGGTGACAGAGATTGTTTTGGGAAATTTGTGTGAGAAGAGCAAAGCTCTCTTTAGTTTTTACAAAATAACAAAGACATCATTATGAAAATGGGAATTTGTTCCCATGGGAAACAGCTAGCAGTAACTAGCAGTAAAAATCCAAAGCCCAAGAAAATACGGAACCACAGGGAGCTGCAGCACCAAGTGATCCTTGAGTGGCAGGGGCAGGGGGACCAGGAGGGAGCAGTGACACCTCAGCCACCCAGGTGCTTCTCAGGTGCACCAAGGCTGTGATGCTTTGGGAATATTTCTGCTCCAGGAGAATGTACTGCACCTGGGCATCAAAACGTCTCTGTTAGCATTTGTGGATGCTGGATGTGAGAGATCAGGCAGCAGCAGCGCGGTGTCTGTGTGAAACTCAGCCACAGAACCTTCTCACACTGCCCTGAGAAAGTGTGGCCTGAGAAACTGTGAGGAGGAACCCCAAACAGTCATTGGAGAAGGAAAACAACCTTTGCAGGTCTTGTTTGTCTCCCTGTTGTTTACTTGTAAGAAACCATTGAGGGGTTTTGTTCCCAACTGTCCAATGATGGTGATGTGCTGGTTTGCTCGCCAGGGAAGCTTTATTCCTTTTGGAACTGTCTATAAAAATGGATCTTGAAGATTAAAGAGGCTCTCATTTTGCTTCTAAGCTGGAGGGTCTGTGTCATTATTAACGCTGTCCCTGATACAATAGCGACAAGCATTCACTCACTTTTCTTTGCACAATAAAGGCCAAACTCTGGGAGTTACACTGCCACGGGGATGCTTTTGCCTGTATCAGCAAGGCTTTTCCAGGCCCATCTGAGCAGCTGCATAGCAGGAGCAGTGAATCATAAGAGCCAGGTTGGACCCTGCTCCCTTTGAATCCAACCAGATATTTGGGCAAGAGACATGAAAACAGATTTGAGAGCCATGTCCTGAGGTCGAGATCAGGCATGATGAATTGACCAGGGCTTGGTGGCTTTAATAATAATTTCCAGGTTGACATTGCCTTGCTGCAGCTCCCACTCAGAGGGCCTGGTTATGATTCTACTACTGGTTAGCAACCCAGCAGAAATCAATTTACAATTCACTTACATTTGATATAAGTTGTATTTCTCTCGTTTCTTTATTAAAATGATTTGGTTGAGCAGTTGAAGCCCCACTGTAAGTGAGCTTTCCTGGGCCTTGAATCACTCTAGGAAACCTTATCTGGACACTTTCCATTTGGAGCTGGTGCCTAGTAAGACTTCTGTGAATACCATCAGGGTCAAAAATAACTGATATTCCCCTTCTTGAAATGCCAGCATGGAGATGGTCTCTCACTTTTGTGCTTTTCCCCTACTGCTGCCAGGAAACCGTAGTTCCACAGACCCCACCTTCGATCTCTCCTTTGATTTCCTCATCCAGATCACTTCCTGAAATACCTCTGGACCAAATAAACCTTTAGGTCAAGGTCTCCCATTCCTTCTCAGATTCGAGTTGCAGGACCCATGCTGAACCTTCTTTGCATCCTCCAGGACCTCATATCACTGCCAAGAGCTCTTTGTAATTGCTGGGGTAACCTGCTGTCCTTGTGCCCTCACTCAGCAGCCTCAGCTGAGGGCTGGAGCTCCTTCCTGCGTGCTGAGGAGCTCCTGCACTTGGAGGGCAGCAAGGGAGGAGGAGTGTGGCTCTTGAGGGGAAGACCAGGAGGGAGTCAATGATGGAATCACACTGTCTTAGGAGGTCAAACCCATTCCACCAGTATTTGGTGATTCTGGTACTACTCTGGGTTTTTAAAGGCTCCAGAGGGCTGAGGAACAGCCTGCACAGACACCTGGACAGTGTCTGCTTTGATCTGCTCTGAAAAGTCAACTTAGATGACTCAGAAACCCGCAGTGGCAGAGAGCAGTGAGATTGTTAAATCCTGAACAAAGACCCTTTCACGCTTCTCCTGCTCACATTGAAAGAGGAAGGAATTATGTGTGGAAAGGACCTCTTCCCTCTGGAAGAGGGGGGAACCAGCACAGCAGAATTCAGCTGATTCCCTGACACTGCATTCGAGCCCTTAGAAGGGAAGGAGAGACCATGACCAAACAACAGATGCCTTAAGATTTTAGCTTTTATATTTTTCATATCCTGCACTGACTTATTGTATAACTCTAAACTCCATATAAAGTGTTAGTTTAACTCTCTTCACATTGTGGTCAAACAAAACAATTCTTCCAGGCCTGAGATCCAAGGACACCCTCTGCCTCAGGCCCTGAAAAGTATAAACAGAAGTGAATTGAGGGTGGAGGAGTGAACTGGGGGTATTTGACTTCATTACCTGAAGCTGTAATTGGAGAATTATCCCTAATAATAAGCAAAGAGACCAAACTTATATCTGTCTGATATAATGGACCATTGTCCATTTTGGGTGTAGCCCCCTGGGGAGGCCTTTACTGTACCTGAAGGCCATTAAGGTACATTAAATATATCCACTTTTATATTTTTAACTTTGTCTGGCCTCTGTTTCTAGGTGAGCCCGAAAAAGGCACCAGAACCAGCCCCATGGGTTCCATCAGCACAGTGCTGTGCCATGAGGATCTGCTTGCTCCCACAGGGAGTGGGACAAGCACATCAGGAAGGTTTGGAATCAAGGCAGGCTCTGACGTGGAACAAAAGCCTTGGGCAGCATCTTCGCTGTCAGTGTCCTGGGTTTGCAGGACACACAACAGTGCCCTGTCCCCTGTCCCTTGGATCCAACTTAATGGGCTCAGGCAGCATTAACTGGGAACGGCATCCCGGGGATAATGAACAGGTGTCAGCCCAGACTCAGGGTCTCGTGCTGAGGGAGGATTATTTTATTATAATTAATATTCTTATTTCTTATATTGTTAATTACTGGCAGAAGCTCGGTGCTTTGGGGAACCTGCAGTAATGCCTCCATCCGTGCTCCAGATGATCCTGCAGACTTGGAGAGGCCTTGTCAGAGCTCATCAGGTTTTGCAGATGAGTGGCTACCAAATAGCAACCAGAGGTGAGTGGAAATATTACAGACACACAGGGAAATCTCCTTTCAGACTAATCCCTGTGAATCATTTTGTTTGCATTCATGACCTCTTTTATATTATGAGTATTTGGTAGAAAAACACTTCCTTCTAAATAAGCACTCGTGAAAAACAAACATGTCCTAATTACTCATGCAAATATTCTCATTTGAGTATTTATACACTCAATATACTTGCCCATGTGAGTTGGTCTATCAAACTGCTATGAATATGTATTTTCTTGAGAAAACACATAAGCTGAAAAAACCTTTTTGTCCAACTTGCCTAAAATTCAGTTCTTCAATATGACAGCACTTTTGTTGTTAGCATTCAACAATGAACGAATTTGGTATTGAGAAAACAGAGGGTAAATTATGATTATGTGAGTATATATCTGTTTAAATGATTGTGCAACTGCAACGGGTTAACAGGGACATGCCAGGGAAAGATCACAGCACCTTTTAGCCGGAATTTGGGCCAGACTGTGCAGCTAGAAACCTCTTCTGAAGAAAGAATTCTTTTTCTTGTACAGGCCTGTTGGCATAGCTGAAATGCACTGTACCATGCTGATCCCAGCCAAACGGCCCTGTCTGCCCTGGAAATGAGATTTTTGCCCTGGGTTGGCTTAAACCATTTCCTGACCCGCTTCACATGAAACCTCTCCAGACCCAGTAGATTTCATTGAATCATTTAGGCTGGAAAACACCATTAATATCACCATGTTCAACCCTGTACTTAAGACTGCCAAATCCCACAAAACCACATCCCTGGGTTACATATCTACACATCTTTTCAATCCCTCTGATGCCTTAAGTTTTACCTTTCATGTTTTTCAGATTTTGTGCTGCCTTGGCATCAGCTCCAGGGATGGTGGCTCCACCATCTCCAGGTGGGCAGCCTGTGCCAGGGCTTGGCCACCCTTTCCCTGGAGAAATTTTCCTTAATGTACGTTTTAAAAATCCACTGGGCCAACTTTGGGTCATTTCTTCTTATTCTATTCTTTTTCATCTGTGGGATGGGACCAACCCCCACCTAGGTACAACTCTTTTCAGGGAGCTGTAGGGAGAGAGAAAGTTCCTCCTTCCATCTCTGTAGATGGGCACCACATTTGAAAATCTAAAGTCAGCTGGGACCCCCACAATGAGCCAGGAGTGCTGACACATGATGGAAAGTGGTTCAGTGAGCACCTCTGCCAGCTTCCTCAGCGGCCCTGGCTGGATCCCATCTGGCCCCAGAGACCTGTGTGTGTCCAGGTGGAACAGCAGCTCACTGACCACTTCCCCTTGGGTTATGGGGGATTTACTCTGCTCCCCACCCCCTGGGTACCCTAAGAACAACTATTCTTACACGAAGCTAGGAGAGTGAACTTCCATAAAAGACATCCTTTCCTATTCTCTTTCGGGTTTGGGTGGAAGATCAATGATACCCGTAATATTTCCTAACCTCAGAAGAATCTGCTGTCATTTTTTAACCTTCTCCTCACTCTTTTCTCATCTCTTCTTAATACACAACAGTTCCTCACAAAATGGACATGTTCCCATTAATAATAGCCATTTTTCAACTTCTGGATGAATTTTTCTACTGGAAAAGTTGACTCAGTCAAGTATCTGTTGTTTCAGTAATTTAAAGTGTTAATGAATGTCTGTTTGAGCTGTAGCCTTCACTGGAGCAACACTGGTGGGCACTTGCCTCCTGCAGATACAAATTTTCATGTCGGAATTTCACACGTTTTGGACTTTGACTTCTCTGCTTAATGTGATCATGTTAGCCAGAACTGTTTTGCCTCTGAAGAGCTGAGTTATGGCTCTGAGTCAGTGCAGCTGAGACATCACCAGCACCTCTCTCTCCCTTCTTTTCCCCTCCCCTCTGTGGCAGATGGGAGAGGAGAATTGGAGACACAAAATTTAATGATCATAGGTTGAGATAGGAACAATTTAATGTAAACGGCAATGAGATAACAAAAAGAACGGTGACAGCAACAACAGTAATGACAGAAGGTACGAGAAAAGAAACAATTCACATGAAAATACTCCCCGGACAATAAACAATACCGTGTCTACCCTGCGTTTTCTTGCCTGGAAGGAACAATTCTCCTTGGAAGAGCCTCCCTTCCCCTGCCCCCGGGAAGGAGCTGAGGCAGTACAGGATAACCTCAGGGTCCTGACAGTGCCTCCTCCCGGCTACTGCAAAAATTAATCCTGTTCTGGACAGAACCAGCCCAGTGCTGGAGGACCGAGATCCTCTGGAAGAGCTGGAAGTGTTGAATGACTCATTGAGCATGATGAGCTTATTCAGCACAACCTCTTCTTAGGGTACACAGTTCTGCCATTTCTTTCATTGCTTCTGGCCCAGGAGGAAGATTCTGGTCCATTAACAAAGAACCTTTTGATCCCTACAAAGACCATTAAGGGTCAGCATCAGTTCTGCATTTTGCTGCTTTGACAGGAATTTCTGCAGGTGTGCACAGAGACTCACTCTGCCAGACTCGATGGTGCAGTGGAAATAAAATCTTGTGTTTCCTTGCATAAACTCTGGAGCCAAGCAGGGCAGAAAGGAGTAACTATAAGCCAGGTATACCTCAATGCCTCTGTGCCCCTGCAAATGATGGCTGGGCAGGAAACCTCTTCTGGAACAGTCCTGACATCTCCGTGCCTGAAGCAGAGCTGGCGTTTATAAACAAGCCTGGAGCTCTTCAGAGGTGACAGTTTCTCTGCTTGGTGAGGAACGTATCAGAAGTAAAAAGTTTGCTGAAAAATCAAGGTATTTTCAGTAACCCTTGGAAAGAAGTGACAATTTCAGGGAGGGTAAGTGCTGCCTCTTCTTCCACAAGAGATTGCAGACGAGCAGAAATCCCTCATGCAGCACATGGTTTTCCCTCAACTATGCATTGCCACTGGACTAAAATACAATTAAATTATGTCAGGCTTCGGTGTATTGCTGTAAATGTATCCTAATGTCAGTTTGTTGCATTTCAGAGCACCTCTTTTTCAGCTAATTCATAAAACTCCAAGCTGCCGTGGGTTTGTGGCTGATTCCTATCTTGGTGTTAGCTGAATCACCCTGAGCAGGTTTGCATTCCTGACAAGGGAGTGTCATTTCCACCCCTCGTTGAGATAAGAACGAACACAAGAAGGTCCCTGTGTAAAAAGAAAGGGGAAGATCAGAGGTTTGAAGAGGAACACACAAAGAAATCTAAATTCCTCCCTGCAAGCCAACCTCCATCATCCTCATCTTTGTTACCCCTTAAAAGAGCAAAATAACGACTGGGCAAGACACGGTGAATATAAAATAATGCTGTAACAGTGAGAAACTTATTTAAAAGATTTCAGCTTCATAGCCTGGGAAAATCTAATGGCTGTGGTCATTTGGACAGCGTTGGACAAGCACTGGACAATGCCATGAGACACAGGGTGGGATTGTTGGGGTGTCCTGCACAGGGACAGGAGCTGGACTCGATGATCCTGATGGGTCCCTTCCATCTCAGCCTATTCTGTGATTCTGCGATTTCCACGTGCTAAAGTCTGAAAAATTAAATCTGTAAAATTAAATCTGTAAAATTAAATGTAAATCTGTAGAAATGTAAATCTGTAACAGTAAAATCTGGAAGCTTGAAGAGATTGGGAAAATAAGAAAAGCAGATGAAAAATTGGCATATCAAAACGTTGGAAATCAAATGGTAACGTTTTGTGTGTTTTGTAGTGCCCATGCACTGTGTAAGCTAAAGCAAATATTCATCCCTTTTTCCAGTAATTACTGGACAGACTTTCTCCAATGACAATGTTCACATCTCCAGTTGCAAATGTCATATTTTCTAAGCTGAAGACATTTTCTTGCAATTCACTTCCTAAATTTTCCAGGCTTACACTCCTCCATTACTATATTGAAAATAAGCAGCAAACTATGGATCACCTTTTCTTTTAACTATGCAGTAACAATTTTAAATATTTTGATATTTCTGTGGTTTGAGGAATCATTGGCTGCAAGTAAAATCATAGCCTTTAAAAGGAAATCATCATTTTGTCGATGGAAAAAATAATCAATACATTTCTGAGCACAAGGTTCTGCTGCCTCTGTGTCAGACACACAGATATTTAGCTCCACAAACCTGCTGAAAATCCCTGAGCTGCAGGAAGCCTTGTTGGGAGCAACGCCAGCACTTCCCCACCTCCATCTCCTCCTCCGTGGTGCCAAAACCTACGTGAAGAAAACAAGCTGCAAATGCTTCTTAAGGAAACATTCAGGGCATCTTCCTGACTGCCCTGGAGCCTTCCCAACAAAACCCAAGCGACAAATAATGTCCCCTGTGGTGGAACCTGCCCGGCTGGTGACTTACCAGGGATTGTGAAGCCACATTCCTTGGTACAGTTTGTCCTGCAGTGATGGATCTGCGTGTCCATGGCACGGCTGTAGAGGACTCAAAGTGAAAACTGGAAATAGAAAGTGGAAAAAATATTTTCTTAAAGGGACATCACATGAAGCAGTGAGCTGTCAGGTGGTCTGAAGAGCTGAATTGTGAGTCTGAGTCAATGCAGCTGAGACATCAGCCCCATCCAGTTATTCATGGAGCAATGCTGAGCATCTGCTGGATATGGGACAGCTGGGACTCAGTCCCAATCTTCCAGGCAAGGACATCCATGAGGCTGGGAAATGGGGTCATCTGCAAGCCCAGGTTGTCAGGCAAGCTCATGGAGGTGATGCAGATCCCAGCCTGGAGGTCAGCTCTCAGGTCAGGGTTTGGCTCAGAGGGGCCCATGGCCAGGGGTGGGCATGGCTGTGACTCGGCTGTGCCATGATTCAGTCTGGGGACAAAGGTCAGACCCCAGTTTGAAGGCAGATCCTGAGGAAAGTGGTTCAGCCATTGTTGAAGGCTCCAGCTTTCCTGCCAATAGCTTTCTTCAAGGTCATCATCCATGCTCCATCCATGCTGGCCCAGGGACCCAAACCTCCAGGGAGGAGGGGTGCCCAAAGGCATTGACCTCCCCATGGTCAGTGGCCCTCTGGCCACATGTGCCTCTCTGTTCCTGTTTGCAGTGAGTTCCTGTGCCTCTTCCACTGCAGGATGACACAACTGGGGCACAATCCTGTGTGTCACTGGAGCCTGGCCCCAGTGAGATGGAGCAGCCAAGAGCTGTGTTTGCTCCAGCACATCCCTGGGATTAACTGCAGGAATTGCAAAGATTGCCCAGAGGGAAGCTGGTCATCAAATTGGCTTCTATGCCAGTGCTCCTGGCATAGAACAGAAAATCGTTAACATTTGTAATCTTGAAGTGGCTAAAGTGTCCCAGCTTAACTTATCTGGAGGCCAAACAGCAGCTAACACAGTCCAAGAGGGGGGACACTCAGCTCTACCATCGGGGTGGGCCTCACTGCAAAATGGAAAAGTGGCAAGAGACTTCCAGGAAATCGATTGCTCTCTGCCAGATCCTTCCCCTGAGTTCCCTGGTTATCACCAGTGCTCCAGTCCTGACTCCAGCAGTACTTTCACTTGTCCAAGGCTTTTTTACCCTCTTCTTCCAATGGTGGATATGTGGTGGCTTTGTGGTGGCAGAGAATGTGAGTGTTAGAGACAGCAGCTGTCCCGGGAATTGAGTCCCACTGAGCCTTGTAAAGGGGGAATTATTCACCCCCTTGTGCTGGAGCATCTGGGTCTGAGTGTCTAAGGGTGACATGTTTCAGTTAAAGCTTCTGTGTCTTTTAGGTGCTCTTCAAAATGTGAGCGCATACCCTGCACACTTCAGTTCCCATTGCTTCCCCTCACCAAAGGTTCATCCTCCTGCTTTTGTCTGAAACCCATTGTCCATTTATAAATGGATCTGCTGTGAATTTCTCATTCAAGGATTTTTTACAGCCCAAGTATTTGGCAGAGAATCCAAGAAAATCTTACAATAGATGGGGAAAAGCAGAATTGTGATCTCCCCAGTTTCCAACAGCACAGTTGTCACTCATTTCCCACCTTGCACGAAGGTCTGGGATAAGTGACCAGAAGGCAATGCCAGGCTCTCTTTTGGGAGTGCTTGTCTGCAGCACCTTCACACGGAGCTTCTTATGCATGCCTTGAAACACATTTCCTGGCACATACTTGCACTTGGGTAAGGCGGCACCTTATGGCTTCCCTCACTCCCAAACAGACTTCACAATGAAGATGTCCTTCCTGAGAATCACCTGCTGTCCCCTCTCCCTCAATTCCCTCCTCAGCTACACTCAGACTGGCTTTTCTCTTCTTTTGTCTTGCTCTTAATTTGCTGAAGCTGACATTAATTTCATGCACACCAGCTCAATACAAATACAGTTCCACCAGCTGTGATGGGTTTGCTTTAGATGCAAGGCAAGGCAAAAGGTATCAGGATCTGGTTGTCTCCTTAATTGCTGTTTTTTTCGTTCTCCATTTTTAATTGTCTCTCACTGATTAAGAAAGAAGAGGAAAATCTTGTCATTCCACCTGGCCAAAATTAACCCATACTCCAGCCTCCTCCAGTTTCCTCATTTTCAAGCAGTGCTGGAGGAATGGACCTCTGCCCATGCTCCAGTAACACACCAGCTCTGCTGCGGAGCACAGGTCAGCTGGAAGCCCAGTAGGTGGAATTGCTGGGTGTGCACTCCTGGAGTGAACACTTTGCCTTTTCCTGGCAGCACAGTGTGGCAGCGGTGGTGCCCACACCACTGCCCTGCCCAGAGCACGGCCAAGGGACCTGGCACTGCCCACGGACACTGTGTAGCCCTGCCTTGTCTGCCTGCAGGAGAATTTGGAGCTGAGGGAAGCTGGTGATGCAGCCTTGGAGGCTCAGGTTATCCTGCACAGCACATCCATGCCTTGGATGGAGCTGAGGCATCACCAAAGCCCCTGACCACACCAGTGGTGATGTGGAGCTCACAGCTGGCCCATGGGCAGGCAGCACAGCCCGCTCTGCAGACAGACCCCCACGTGGGACACTTTGTCCCCTGTGCCACCTCGGCACTGACCCATGGGCCACCCCTGGCACTGCCCTGTGCAAGGGGGAGAGCCTGGCACAAGCTCAGACCAGCCTTGCTGAGCTAAGCTCCCGCTCCCCCAGTTTGCTCCCTCCCCCATGAGTCTGGAGCGTCTCCCTCCTCTCCCCGCTCGGAGGAGCGCGTTCCTGCAGATTGCTTTGTGGTAATTAGCACATCGGTGGGGCTGGGAGAGCAGAGCGGGGAAGTGGAACAGGAGGAGAAGCTAACGAGGTCAGAAGACAGCATGTGGCATCCCCGCGAGGAGAGGGAAGAGGATTCAAAACCTGCTGCAATCAAAGACGCACCTGCCTGGGATGAATCCCCGGGGCCAGGAGAGCAAAAGGAGAGGGAGAGGATTTCATTCTGCAACATACGGCAGCGAGTCTTTCCCTCCCGTTTGTTTCACAGACTAATTAGGTCAATGTTGCCCTTGTAGATTCAGCCTGGAAACCTGAGGTCTGCCCGCGCTGCAGATTGCAGGTCCTGGCAGGCGGGAAGGGACGGGCTGGACCGCAGGATGGGGACAGCTGGGTCTGGGTGTGTACGGGGCTCTTGGTCTCTTTGTACTTGCTCGATTTAAGATGCTTTCCACTCCCAATAACATCCTTGCTTTCCTCAGCCCCACACGGGCAGATTTACTGAGCGGTAAAACAGATCTGGCTTCAAACCCACCTTGCAGCCATTCACAAGGGTACCTAAGGCTGCTGTTCCCACCTCGCTGCCAGCCCTGAGGGCGCTCACAGCCTGCTCTGGCCACAGCCTCGTTCACCTGCTCCGTGTTTCTTTCATACCACAGATATTCTGGGAAAGTTCTTAGGGATCATCTCCAGAAACCTGAATTTTGGGAGCATTTTGCTTCTGTGTTTGCTCTTAGTGGGGGAATGCTGAGCTGCACAGTACAACAGTGGGTCAAGGAATGCAGCAAAACCAACACAGGCCAGAATGGATCAGCATGGAAGAGAGAGAAAAAGATCCATCACCTCTCACCACATTGATCCCAGGACTTCTGCAGAAAGAAAAAGATAAAATCAAGATGTTACATATCCTGAACATGTTTCATAATTTTATTTGACAGCAAAATACAAACACAAACCCTAAATCCCTGGGTATGAACTATGAAGCAGCTGAACAGGGAAGAAAAGAGGAAATTATTTCTTACAGGGATTGTTATTGCCCAAAAAGTTGCTGATGCCCCATCCCTGGAAGTGTCCAAGGCTGGGTTGGATGAGGCTTGGAACAACTTGGTCCAGTGGGAGGTGTCCCTGCCCATGGCAGGGGAGTGGAACAGATTGAGCTTTAAGGTCCCTTCCCACCCAAACATTCTGTGATTCCATGACTTCACTACCCACCACAATGAAATCCCTCCTGGCTCCTCTGGAGCACAGTGGAGAGCAGAACTGGTCCAGCTGGACACAGCTTTGATAAAATATCTTGGTTCCTAGGTCCATAACAGCATCACATCAACCTGTTGGGGTGGCAGCAGCCCCCAGATCTGTGCTGGGAGGGTCAGGCTCAGGACAGAGCTCCCAGCAGTCCCATTCAGAAGGGCACTCAACCAGGAGGTGACAGCCCCTTGGGCCAGTGCAGCACAGCCACGCTTCATGGGGGGAAAGGAACGGAAAGCTGATAGCACCCAGCTAAATCACCACGGGGACTGAATCCTGGTCACCTCTGTCCTCTCTGAGCCCTTTTTGCACACACATGTGCACACACTGCCAGCCTCTCCTCCCATTTCAGCAGGTGCTGGTAAAGCCTTGTGGCACCTGACAGGCCCTGTGTGACACCTGTGCCCTTCAGCACCTGCCATGCTCTGTTTGGGTTGTGCTGTCCTTACCTCCTGCATTATCAGCTCAGCCTCTGTGGCCTCTGTGGGCACTGAGGGAGGTTGGTTCCTGCTAGAAGCTCACCCCTGTCACAGTGAAGCTCAAGGTTCCTGCAAGAAGCTCACCCCAGGCCTGCTGTCACAGCGACTCCATGCAAATGATTTCCTGGGAAGCTGGCAGTGTCCCTTTGACTTTTCCAGATCAGAGGTGCTTGCTCTGGAAACCAGAAGCAAGTTTTCCTCCCAGCCAGCTTGGTGGGAAACACAGCCCAGGTGCTGGCAGAACCTGCAGGGTCCAGGCTGGAGCCCTTTGGCTCCTGCTCAGCCAGGTTGGCTCGGCCCCTGGGCAGGTGATTGCTCTTTGGGCAGCAGTGCATGTCCCCTGTCATCACTGTCACCCTGAAGTGATGGCACCACAATGCAAGGCCTTCTCTGCCATCACTCTGCTCCAATTCCTGCAATTTCCTGCACACTTCTGCTCCTCTCTTTCTGCCACACTACACATCACCCCAGGGCTGATGGCAACAGCAACTCACTGCTTCCATGTAAGGGGAGGGAGGGATGGCAGGACTTCCCCTTCATCAGAGAGCCCTTTCTTCACCAGGCTCTTAATTTTTTTACTCTCTTTCTCTCTGGACTTTTGAATCCTAAATCCTTCCTCTCTGGCTGACAGTGAGGACTGGTGAAGGGAAGGCAGATTCCTCCCTCGCCACCTTCCTGCCCTGCCCTGCCATGCCATGCAGGACAGCCCTGAGACTCAGCTCCTGGGTGAGGAGTGTCCCTGCCAGGAGCAGGATGTCTGTGGGAAAGGTCTTGCTCATATGGTTCTTCAGAACACAGACTTTGCTGGTGTCTCACATTTCCAGGAGCTTTAACAAGAAATCTTACTCACTCCTGGCCTGGGCTGTGCCCTTGATCTTGTGTTCCTGGTGCCAGTGACAGTTGGGTCACCCCATCCCAGGAGGTGTCACACACTGCAGAGCTCATCTGAGCCAGACTCACTCCTGTATTTAGCTGTGCCATGGCCTAGGACAGGGATGGAAGGGAACAACACATCAAGAACCACAAATTTCACTCTCTGCAGCTGGGAGCTGGGAGCCCAGGTCTCCTCTGTGCTGCTGCTCTGAGGAGTTCACTCCTCCTTGCCCTCTACCAGGGCAGCTGAGGTGGGATTTCCAGGGAGAGTTTGTATTTCCAGGTAAACAGACACACAAGGTGGGGGCAAGCCAGAAGAGCTGTTGAAATGAAGCCATCACCAAGCTCCCTGGAGCACTGCCTGGCACAGTGAGCCCGAGGGAGGGGGACACTCTTTCCCATCCCTGTTGGGTTCAAGCTCATGTGCTCGCATGGGGCCCATCTCATGCACACCCTCCTGCCCTGTGCAGGACTCAGGCTGAGATCCAAGCCTCCCACCTAACTCCCTCTCCATTTCACAAGCCCTGAAACCCCTCCAGGGCACAGACTCGGGACTCCAATACAGTTGTTTCAAATCTCATCCACTCAGCCATGCTGCTTTTCTTCTGGCGATGGTTTGTTTAGCCTGTCCCTAGCAAGTGACCCATGAGGAGCCTGGCAGTGTTTATGCTACCGCTGATTAGCAAATAGCCGTGTGACCCGCTGGGAAAATCCCAGTCAAGTCCTTGTCTGGCTGCTGACCCATGTAAACACCGGGAATTACTCCTGCGGCTGCAGTGATGCAGGTCTGGGGTCAGGGGATTAAGCTACAGGGAGCGAGTGCTGCTCTGCTGCTCGGTGACAGCATCTGCACAGAGGTTTGGTGCCTCACACTGACAGGCGCCACCTTCCCTGCCCTGCCTAACTCAGCTCTCCCAGCGCTTGGGAGACAAGCCCAGAGCACCCTTCTGTTTGATCTGCTCTCCTCGTGGGTCTGGGAAACCAGCAAGGGGTGCAAAGAGAACAAAAAAAGAGGTCAGAGAAGAAGCAGAGAGAGAAAACACACACAAAGGAACAAGGGGCTCTGGATGGCAGTTGTGGGATATCACTGCTTTTCATAGATGCCACTTGGGAAGCAATCCAAAGGGAAGAGGGCATTTCCCACACCCAGTGCCTGTCCTGCAGCAGCTCTAGTCACTGGATCAGGGGTGAGCATGCTGGGGTCACTGGGGCAGAGACACAGTGCCAAAGCAGCACGAGCTGGTGTGATGGACTCTGTGTGACAATCCTGCCACCCCTGCACAGCTCAGGCCACAAATGCTGACTCTGCTCAGGGTTTCTGCTCACGTCTCTTGAACACTTACTTCCAACAAGTTTCCAGCTGTGCCTCTGGCTGTGCCTTCCATCCTTTGCCTGCTTGGAAGCAATTATTCCAGCCAAGTGGCATTCGAGGTTATTCACAGAGCCCAGGCAAAACCCGGAGCTGCACATGTGAACTGACAGCTCTCAGAGGGGATGCTGCACCAGGGACACAAAAAGAAACAGTCTCTGCTCCTCCTGTGCCTGCTCCAGTTATTCCACATGAGAGGCACAGGAGGAAGGAGAGCAGTCCCTCTGATGTTTGCCAGCAGAAGGGTGAATGGGGCACGTGAAGGGCCAGGGTGACCCAAACTCAGATTAGGAGGAAAGGGACAGCAGGTAAAGCCCTGGGCCATGTCTGGACTGATGGCAGGGGTACACTCTCCAGGATCCATTGTGTCTTTGTTGGATCCAGTGAGGCTGTGGTGTCCCTGCTGGGCTCCATCCCATTGTCCAGAGGGTGATGGTGTCTGGTGCCTCACCCAGAGACAGTTTGGTAACACTGAACTTGAATCTATCCTGGAGAGGTGATGGCGTGGTTTATACTCATCTGTATTTCCGTGGTTACATCAAATGGGAGAGAGGAACAGAAACAGGGGCTTAGCAGCTGAAATTCACGTTTGCTGGAGAAATTTCCTCACTTCCACCTGACTGTACCAGGAGGTGCAGGGGGAGCCAGCTGCTGTGACACAGCTGCTCCTGGCATGGTGCCTGAGACAAAGAGGATGGATTACTAGGACCTGGGTGATATTAATAAAAGATAGTTGTCCTGAAAGAGTTTTGTGTCTATCTCCAGGCTCCATGCAAAGAGAACTCTCCCTTCCCAGGCAGTGTGTCTGTAACAGGGCTGGGAACAGCACACACTGTCCTGTGCACCAGCCCCAGGTCCTGCTCACACACACCCTGTGCTGCCCTGGGTCCTTTGCCTTCTCACTTGAACTTCCAACCCCTCCCCATATCCAGGGGATAATTAATAACACATGTTTTCCTTCATCTTCATTGTAAACTGATAACCCACCAGTGTCTCTTACAGTGGAAACCCATCCTTCACCTGCCCCAAGGGCTTATCTGATACCTGCTGCTCACCTTGGCTCGGCACAGGACCTGTCAGCAGGACGATTCAAGGAGATGGTTTCCTGTTTTTTGCTGATCTGGGTCATTCATAAATTTAAATTCCAGTTAAAGGCTGTCAGCTGTTTTGCCTGATAAACAGATGCACACGGGATTTGCTTCAATTTAAGAGAAAGTAACACTTTCTTTGACTAAAAGTTGCTTGGAAAAACTGTGGCTTACAGAAATTAGTCGTGCAACACTCCCAGCTTGGAGACCTGCTTTCTTGCCCCGGTATCGCGTCGCTTTGTTATTCACCTCAGCACTCCGGAGTTAATTGCAGAGCTCACACTTTCTCTTGGCTCGTTCGCTTCCTGCTGTTTCATGATTCATTACTTGTAAATGAGTCCCTGCGGTTCCCACAAAGCTGATTCCCAGCCTCACAAAACCCTCAGATCTGTCCTTTGGCTGAGCTTTCGCTGTTCACGCCTGTGCCTGCTACTGGGGAAACTGTCGCTGAGTTACAGGTACTAGCTGCCATTTGAAGAATAGTTTCATCTTCTTGAAAAAAAGACCTTTTTTTTTTTGGAGGTCCCAAAGTTTCTGACTCCAGCCAGAGGCATTGAGCTGCACCAGCACAAGGGCTGTAAGTGCTGGCCTGCAGGAGAACTCCCATCCTGCCAGGATGCCAACAGCCTCTGGTGTGTGCCATCCCAGCTGCCTGCCATGGATGTGATGCAGGGATATCCACGGGACCACGGGCCCCTCTGAGACCTCCTGGAAATAAAAGCAGGAGGAATTTGTGCAAGGTAGGAGTGACCTTTCCCAGCTGAGGGGTTAGGACTGCTCCCGACTCATCACCAGCAACAGGTGAAGGTTAAGGATCAGCCAGAAGGTTGCAACACAACCTGGCAGTCATTTGGGGCATCTCCCCTCTTCCTGAGGGGACATTTTAAACCAGCCTGCCTGACAGAGGGGTATGCACAGCTTTGATAGTACCATGGAATGGATCACTGAATCCCTTCTCCTGGATTGATGGTGATATGCAGCCCTTTGTGCTCACAGCTATGTCCTGTTCCTGGACAAACTGTTTCCCCACTGGAATGAGTTCCACGCAGCAGGCTGGCATGGCAGGAATCTTCATCTCTGGACCCCTTCTCCTTTGTAGTCAGACAATAACAATGATTTCATTTTTGTTTCACTTTCTTCCTTGTCACCAACATTTCTTCTGTCCCTTTCTTTCTTTACAAATGGTAATTTCTGTCTTTGTCTTGGCTGTAGCTGTTTCAGTGCATTGTCTTTTGCCAACAGAAATGAAGTCCTTCTCCACAGACAGATCTGAGAAAATTAACATCATGCTGCAATTTGGAACAAGCACAGCTGCAGCAGCTGCTCAGCTGAAGAGAAAGAGGCACAAGAACAACAAAAGTGAAAGGCACCTCCGACCCAGAAGAGCTTTGGGGCCATACTCTGCCTGTGTTCATCAGAGTGGCATTCCTTTATGATCTGAAGTCAGTAAAAATGCCTTTGGGACAGAGTTGGGCAGGGTTTTACATTCCTGCTGAATTTGCATCAGCTGGGGAAAGAAGAGGACTGGGAACTCTGGGCCAGTCACCTGTCTATGCAAAGACAGGCCATGGAGCACATCCTCTTGGGATCCTTATCCAAATGTGTGCAGGATGGGGAAGTGACACAAAGACCTAGAACGGGTTTACTGAGGGCAAATTGGGGCTTACAAAAAGGCTGGAGAGAGACTTTGGACCTGGAGGGACAGGACAAGGGGAAGTGGCTTCACACTGATGGAGGGCAAGGGTAGCTGGGATATTGGGCAGGAATTGTTCCCTGTGAGGGTGGTGAGGCCCTGGCACAGGTGCCCAGAGAAGGTGTGGCTGCCCCATCCCTGGAAGTGTCCAAGGCCAGGCTGGATGGGGCTTGGAGCAGCCTGGGATAGTGGAAGGTGTCCATGGAATGAGATAAATTTTAAGGTCCCATTATATCCAAGCTGTTCTGTGATTCTGTGACTCTATGAAAACGCAGAGCTGCCTCTGCCTCCTTGTCCCATGACTATCCCATTACCTTATTCCCATTCAAGCCAATTTGAATAAGACCAGAATGAGCACCAAAGGGTTAGAAATAATCACGTCAAGTTTTTGGTTTAAAATGTTATAGTTCAGGAACTCAAATTTAACAGAAGTGATGTTATCACCTTCCAGCTGCATTACATCTTACATCTCCAATGTGCACAAATGCACTCAACAGAGGTGGAAATCTCTCTGGGTATTGTATGATTTTGGGAACAAAAACTGAACATCTTCCTAGACCACCAAGACAAATGCCGGAATCAGAGCTAATGAACAGCACAACCAGCTGCAGCTGCAGAACCAGGACATGAAGGAAAAAAGACTTTTCAGCACTTCTGCTTCCAAAGTGAACTTTCTTCCTTGAGCTGAGCAAAACAGCACTCAAAGAAAGGCTGGCAAAAAGGATAGTGATCCCTCAAGTTTCCAGCAGCCACCACTTCAGGGATTTTGGAGGAGGTTAATGGTATTTAGTTATTTACAGGACTGAGTCCAAACGAACTGGAAAGCTTCAACTCTGGGAAGCTGACTGATAATGTTGTGGTAACCAGCAGAATGCCTCAATTAATTCTTCAATTAAATCCTCAATTAACTTATCAGATGCAGGACAGGCTGAGCTGGACAAGGCACTTGATGCCTCAGCAGAATCCTTTGCCAGGCTGGAAGGAATGTGGAAATCATTCAGGATTAAAATTCCTCTGGCCCATCCAGTTGCCCCTGTGCAAGCACAGCAGGACTGCAGCCCCAGGGTGATGGCCGGGACAAAAGCTTCCTTGATCTGCCCTCATGCCACATCCCCTCCTCGCTGCTGGACTCTTGGGGACATGCTCAGTCTTATGCTAGAGAGTCAGGGAGAGAACAAATAAAAATGGCAAGTGCTTCCCGGTGGGGTGGGTATTGCTGGGTTTGCACTCCCTGGGCTGTTCACTGCTCTCTCTCTCCTGAAACACAGGCAATGGATGGCACCCATTTTTACCTGCAAACAACGCAGGGATGCTTGTGCAGAGCTTCCCTCTCTTCCTGACCCAGCTCCTCCCACTCCTAAACGAAATAAATAAATCCTGTTACCTCCCACACTCAGTTCTGTCAGGGCTGTGTAACTTGCACTGTCCCTGCCTGGTGTGGGAGCCCAGCACGCAGGGGCTGCCTCTCTCTTCACACCTTCAGCCCCTTTGAGCTCTTCATGCTTTTGTGCTTTTCACAATGTTGGCCTCTTCTCAGCAAGGATTTGGGTTTACAACCTGCTCACACCTCACAAAGTCCCATTTGTGTGCAGGAATGTTCAACAAAACGAGCTGGAAGCTTTAGTTTGGCTGCAGCACAGCAGGAGAGAGCACTCAACCCTTTTGACTTGAGGGCTTCTTCTGTACTTGAGGGTTTCTTCTGTAATGACTCACTTCGTGCAAGGAAATGTTATAAATTGAGGCAGGAATTTGTAGCACAAGTGTGAGTATTTCTTTATTGTCAGTTAAGCAAAAACAGTATAAAAATTAGCTGTGAAGTGGCCTCTAAGTGAAAAACTCATCACATCTCCATCAGCCCAGCAGAAGTAGAGTGCAAATGGGATTGTGTCAAGAATACAAATGGTTTTATTTCAGGAGTTTTGATTGAATTAAATAGAAGTTCAAATTATCCTGCCATTGAATTAACTGAATGTCACTGTATTTCTCACACATTTAATAAAGATTTTAAAGAGCACTTACAGCAGGGTTTGGTGTCCTTAGGGCTGCATGAACGATGAGTGATTTGTCCTTTTCCATGAAGTGCCTTTTGAGACATCCCACACCAGTTGTGTGACACTCTCACTACCAACCAACAAAGCATGTGTGCACTCAGAAAAGGATTGAAATCCCTCAAGTTTTTGCCCCTTCAAAATTAGAAACTAAATGGCACAGCAGGAGGAAGAGGCCACATGCAGAATCGGGTTCAAAGTGCAGAGTCTAAGAAAATCTGTGCAAGGGAGTAAAAGACTTTTAGGACTGCTGTGAATCCCAGTGCACATCCCTGCACTGTGGAGCTGTTGTGTCCCTTGGGGTGGACACAGGGATGTCCCTGGTGGTGACAGGTTCTTCTCAGGGGATGTGCTGCTCAGTCATACCATGTGTTGTACTACACCTGCAGTGCACACACACCCCCAAATGTTTTACTCAGGGTTTTATGTGTTTTGAGCTGGTGCTCAAAGCCCATCCAGCTCCTGAAACAACCACCCCAGTTCTGCTGATAGCCTGTTCCTGTTACCTGCTGCAGATAGAGGCTGGTTGTTGGAGGCAAAGATTTCTGTTGGATTTCTTTGACTGTGGACACAGCCAAAACGACCCCACTGGCTGCTGGCCCCGTGGTGTGCCTGTGGAATTGCCACCTGTCCTGTGGCACAGCAGCCCTCCACATGGCTGGGGCAGAGCAGGAGCTCAGCTGCCCTCTGAGGTTTCCTTGCTTAGCTTCACCTCTGTAGGAGTCCATCCAGGAACCCCCCAGGGCATTCCTGCTCTCTCAGGGCTTTGTGTCAACCTGCATTTCCTTCATCGTCTCTCTAGAGCCTTTGTGTCTTTCCTCCTCTCGCCCATCTTGCCAGGAAGACTCACAGGAGTGACACTGTGGGACCTCATCTTTCTCAGCCAGCAATGCTGGCCTGGAAACTCTTCTGCCTGCAGATTTGCTCCATACTTCTCCAACCCTCTGCTCATGCTGCTTTTCTCACACCAGTTCCTCTGTTTGCTTAGCACTTTGTCAGTGGAGCTGCTTCTGCCTGTGCTGAGCTGTGCTGTGCTGCTCCCAGGCCAAGGCCAGGTCCCACGGCTCCCACACATCACTGTGCTGGTGGCACACACTCTCCTGCTGGTGATCACATATGCTCTGCTCCTAAAATGGAAGGATCCCACCTTTTTTACAGCCAAAAATAAACTTGAGGGAAAGGGACACTTGGGTGAGAGTCTGTGTCAGCTGCTCTGTGCACAAGAGTGATCTTGTCAGATTTGTGTTGGGGAGTGAAACATGGAGATGTTCTCACCCCTTAACTCTGCCAGAAATCCTATGGGACCTCCAGCTATGAGGTCAGATCCTATGGGACCACTGAGTGCCTTCATCCCTGCATCATCGAATTACAGAACCATGGAAGAGTTTGGATAGAAAGGGACCTTGAAGCTCATCCTGCTCCACCCTCTTCCATGGGCAGGGACACCTTCCACTGTCTCAGGTTGCTCCAAGCCACATCCAACCTGGCCTTGGACACTTCCAGAGATGGGGCAGCCACAGCTTCTTTGGGCAGCCTGAGCCAGGGCCTCTCCACTCTCACAGAGAAGAATTTATTCCTGATATCTCATCTAACCCTTCCCTCTGTCAATTAAAAGCTGTTTCCCGTTTTCCTGTCACCACCTGGCTATATAAAAACTCCTCCTCCCTCTTTTTTCAAAGAGGCATCTGCGAACCTATGGGAGAACCTGTCGCTGTAGGACATGAAAGAAAGGCAAAGGACTCCAGGAATATTTCAGAAGGCAAAGCATGGAAAGCTTTATTGTCTAATTCTTACTACTCTTTTATAAGCTGTTACAATACAGAATTAACGTGATTGGTGAATAGGAACAACACCTCCCTAATCCCATTGGTTAAACTAGAGAGACAGCAAAACCCCACCTGGACAAGATTGTTTTGAGAAAGAACAGTTGTTTGTACAAGATTGTTTGGAGAAGAAAACCTTGTTGAGAAGTTTTCTCTTGGGAAAAAGTTAGCTGCTAGCAGGCTAAAAATTCTCTCAGACTCAGAAATACCAGGCCCACAAGAACCTAACATTTTCCCAGAGCTTCCTGGCTGATCCTAGTCCCTAAAATGTACTTCTTGCACCCTGGTACCTGTTTGCAGCTCCAAACCTTCCCATGTACTATTGGGAAAAAGCAGCTTCCTTATGCCTTGAATAGAGCTGTGTCTCACTGAGGTGAGACTATTCCCAGAGGAATGGGAAGACTCAGATGTTCTCTGGAAATCAGAGAATATATGAGATGCAGAAATCACCTTTGCTACCAGGCAAATGTTGAGGTGAAAGCAGAGTTCAATCATTACAATGCAAATATTGTTGATACAGATTTAAAGACAGAAAAATGAAGCATTTGAGCAGAGCTTTAAACAAACTCCAGCTGGGATGTTTCATGTGGTCAGTGAGCTGATGGGACACCCACAGTCATGGCAGAGAAACAGTATTTTTAAAAAATTCCAGTCTTTGACATGTTCACAAAAGCATCCTGGGTTAGGGACAGGTATAATTTCACATCCCCAAAGCTCCTCTGGGATTCTGGTGCTCCCTCATAGTGATTTGTTGTGACACACAGGTCTCCTATGGATGGTCCCACCTGATTTTCTAGCCTTGGTGGCCTCTGTGTGTGATAACCTGGACTTGACCAGATGGTTCAATTCCTGCGTGGGGAGAGGGCTCAGCTCTGTCCTGGACTTTGCCATAAGATACCTGAAAATGTCCCTCTTGGATCAAGGTTGAGATGTGCTGAGAGCCAAAAAGGTGCTGGGGGAACAGTGACCCTGGGTATTTTAGTTCAAGGAAAAACAGAGAATCACATTTATTCTTTTCCTTGACTTTTCTGTTGAGGATATGAACAGTCTGGGGGAGATGAGACCCTCCCTGTGTGTCTGTGCAGTGCCTCACCTCCTGCCCTGGGCCTGGCACACCTGGCTGGCATTCAAGTAAACCTTGGCCACACTCTGTTTATGTATTGTACGTGGCAAATAGTGAGGCCAAAACCAGTTTTGCCTCTTGGCACCTCAGTGCTTTGCTGAGTGTTCCTGCCCTGCAGAGCTCTTCAGGTTTGCTGAACCTGACCCTCCCTGGGTGACTGCATTATTTTTCTAAGCACTGAGACCCTGTTCTGTGCCTGGCAGTGACATCCTTACCCCCATGCAGGACCCACCACAGCAATTCTGCCCATTTACCAAATGCCCAGACAGGCAACCTGTCCTGCACCTTATCACAACAGCAAAACACTGAGGACTGACAAGGTCACAAATAGCAGGGATGGCTTGGGTTTGCAAAACCTACAGGCACACCCTGACATCCTAGGGTGAAATCATCTCAACAAATGTTCCTGCAGATCTGTCACATTGTCCTTTCAGCTCTCTGGACCAAGCCTTTGCTTGAACACTTGGTTCATTACCACAACCATGACTGAAGAGCAGCTCCGTGAGATAATTTTATGATGGCTCCTTGTTGCTGCTAGAAAGAAAAGGAACAATTAAGTCTCCTTGGCCAATAAGAACAGAAGGTGTTACTTGACAGCAGATAAAATTTAAGACTTGAAAATACAAACACAACAGTCAGTGAATGAAGATTTGGGCACCAGAGAAATCCTGCAGACGGTCAAGCTCACAGCATCAAAGAGGCAGGTGAAAATGGACCTGTGGAAACATGACAGGCTAAAAACATTAAAGGCAGATGATTGAATGGAAAACCCAAGCAGCATGCCTCCTGTGGGTAGCAGGTCTCTTTTCCCTACACCATTCTTTTCCTTGGATGACTCATGGCAAAGTCCTTGTCCCAGTTTTCCCTGGTCTCTACTAGAGGCACCTCACAGGCTGGAGGGCTCACAGACCTGTGCAGCACTGCAAATCGTTAGAAATCCAAATCTCATGGTTCATGTGCAAGGGCCAGGCAGCTCTCCTGGGAGCACAGGTAATTAAATTTTGTTCAGTCATGCAGGTAGAGAAGCGGCTCTTGAAAATTCTGCCTCTTGTCCTTGCATGTCTTCATAACACACTCTGTGGCAGCTGGCTTCTGGCCTCTCCAGAATGCACGAGATGGAAATGCACTCATGCAGAGGGCTGGAGGAGCTGAGGACACTGCTTAGGCTTCAGATGGTCTGTGTGGTTTCTCTGATCAGAGGAAAGGTGTCACAGAATCACAGGATGGTTTGGGTTGGAAGGAACTTTAAAGGTCGTCTTTAACGACCTTTCTGGGCAGGGACACTTCCCCTTAGACCAGGTTATCTCCTGGCAGAACTGCCACCAGCACAGTCCCCTCAGAGAAGGAAACTTCATTTGTTAAAGGAAAACATCTCATTCTGTTTCTACAGCTTCTCCACTCATCATGAGTCTGCATGAGTCTTTCTGCAGACATGAAGGCCTGCAGCCTACACCCTCACCAGGCTGGCCAAAGAGTGACAGCAGCACAAGCAGCACCTGTCACCCCTTCAGCAGCAGCTGGCTCTGGCAGACCTCCCTTTGCTGTGTGCAGGACATGCAGCTCTAACTGAAATGAGGGAACCAGGACAGTGCAAGCTCAGCCCCCTGCTCTGGACAGTGTCAGGAGTGGAGCTCACACCTCACCTCTCTGTGACTCCAGGTACAGGGGACACAATCCCACACGTCACCAGCACAGTCAGTAATGAAAACTGATGCCCAGTTCATTGTAGATAGAAAACACTGTCCCTAAAAGGTCAGACTCCTTGACTCCTTCTTACACAGGAGAAACTGAGGCACAGAACTGTGACATGACTCTCAGGGCTGAGCACTCAGAGCTGGTCTCAGTTCAGCACTCTGTCCAAGGCCAGCACTGGCTCCATCACACAGACTTGAGAGCTTTAATCCCCATCTCACACATCTCCTGCACCTGCAGAACTTTTTCTCCCCACCTCCCGCTTTGGTGACAGGCTGCCCCATTCTCCTTCACAGTTCTCCAGCCAAAACATTCCCTTCCTAGCACAGGTGAGCTCTGCAGCACAGCAGTGGGTTCACTCCTTGCCTCCGAGGAAAAAGGCAGCTCTTCTCTATGGAGAAAAAGAAGTAGAGAGGAAGAGGCCTGAAGGTGGAACCCCCCTGCCCGAAAGAATCAGCACCTATGGAAGGATCACAATCCTTCAGTCGCAGTGGGTTTGGGATGGCACCGCAGAGACTGATGCAGGGGGGTGCTGCCAAATGCCCCCTAACAGGCAGGGCACGTGTGGTGCTCCAGGATCTGGTGCTGAGAGCAGCTCTGAGATCCCCACGGGTGTCACCACAGCCTGCTCGCGTCCCTTTGTTACTGCACAAACTCTTTTACTGGTCCATTCCACCATCTAGTGGAGATCTCTGAGAGGACAGAGTGCAGCAAGGTGAGAAGGCAAGAGCTGCCACAGGACATGATAAGACAACTAAAAATGGAAATGACATCCAAGATTATCAAGTGCAACCTCTGCCTGAATCCCACCATAAATGGAATATGTTCACAAACCATATCATGAAGTGGTTACTCATTGTTTGAACACTTCCAGGGACGGTGTCTCCACCACTGCCCTGCGCATCCTGCACCAATGCCTGACCACTCTTTCAGTGAAGAAATTTTCCCTAATATCCAACCTGAACCTCCTCTGGCACAACTTGAGGCCATTTCCCCTTGTTCTGTCATTCATCCCCCCAGCCACTGCTCATCAGATTTGTGCTCCAGAGTAGGGTACATGTAGTAACAGCTCTCGTTCCTACACTATTTTCTATCTTATTTAAGATCTGCCCAGATCCTTTGGTTGCTCAGGGTAACAGATGTGTTTACTTTGCACTTAGATGAAAACTTGATCAAGTTCAGAGCATGAGCATAGACTTGTAAAAAGGTTTGAATATTTTACACAAACTCTGATTAATCCTGCAAATGGAGACCTCAAGGAGCTGTCCAGAAGGCTCACAGGGAGCATCCTGCTGTGTGGAAGTGGGACTGGACAGTGCTTGACACTTGTCAGTGACTCCACATCACCCCTGTGAAGTTTATATTAATCATGAGGTGAAACTCAGAGATCAGCACACAGTGGAAACCAAACGTAGAACAATTTCCCCAGTGTGTTGCAAGGCCTGGCTGGCACTGGATCCTGGCTTTGATACATGTGCTGATGGGAGTTGGTTAGGAAAACCTAAAAATGGGGATTTTTACAGGCACCTCTATAAAGGGAAGTCCATCATCTTATGTCAGATAGTACACACCTTCATTACTAAGAAAGGGTTTCCATCCCAAACCACTGAAGAAGCCTTTCAGAAGACATTTGGATCACAGCAGGAACTATTTAATCACTACTTCAGCAGTCACAGAGTAAGAACTGAGGGTGAATCTGGAGTAGGGCAGATGGCAATCACCCTCATGCCTTGATTTTTGGATGTCTGCATATTCTGTACTTAAAAATCAGCCAAGATGCTTTTCACAGGTACTCAGAGACAGAAATGCCCAGGGCACATCAGCAGCACGAGATGCTCTACCTGGAGGGGTTCAAAGCCAGGCTGGATAGGGCTGGGAGCAACATGGATTAGTGGAAGGTGCCCCTGCCCATGGCAGGGAATGGAACAAGAGGATCTTTAAGGTCCCTTCCCACCCAAACCATTCTGGGATTCTGTGACTCCAGGTGTCCTGTCTGTCCTTGGTGATACCAAACTTCTCCTGCAAAGCCCTCTGCTGCTAACACGGGATGGGGTCAGCGTGGATGGGGATGGTGACAGGGATGTCCTCACCCACACTGCTGCCAACGGGAGCATGTGCAGGGCATTTGGAGCAGGCATCAGTCAGAAGAGCATGAGCTGACAGCCACCTGTCATACGAGTGAGACAGGTGCTAAATGTACATATCAGACACCTGTGCTGATAAGCAACACTGGTAACAATAAAGATAAAGTGTCTTCTCTGCAGTGCCCAGTGGTGGGGTGGCAGCCAGCCCACACAACTGCCAGACCCCACGGGGTCTGCAAGCTCCTGGATTTTCTGTCACTGTCAGGAACACTCCAGAGCAGGGTCATCTTTAGCCACTTTCATTGGTCACAGAGAAAAGAGTCACTGCCTGAGACTGGTATCTCAGTCTCAAAATATTGTTACAACAGGTCATCCTGTCACCTTCAGGATGGACCATGCTAAGAGGAGGCTGTGAATGTCCTGACTTGAGTAATTGCATGTATATATCATACATATTATATAATTTATTATCACTGTCATGAATATTATATCCATAATAAGCCTTTTCCTGTACGAATAATTCCCCTAAACTACAAGGAAGTTCAAGTGAGTGTTTGAGGATTCCAGTCTATTCATTCCTTGCATAATCCCAGTAACACATTAACATTCCCCAGAGCTATGCCAGTCCTCCCAGCAATGTTTTCCAGTTAATTTGTTTTGTTGTGAATCAAATCCTGTTAAATAAACAGAGCAGATCCATTTCATCTCATTTCACATTTCTGAAAGGAAAATATTCAGTCTGTATTTTACTGGGAGCTGAGAACAAGGCACTGTGAGTGCAAAACTTACTGAGGGTGAAACACATGCACACACCTTCACTCACTTCTGCAAAAAGCTGATGTAATTTTGCATAACTCGAGATATTTGTGATCTTTTCTGGGTCACTGTTATTCCACACCATTTAATGCTCACAATAGCTCCCACTGAGTGCAGCTCTCTCCTGAGCACCACGGGATGTCCAACCCCTGAGGCCTTTAATGAGGCACTGAGAAGAGGATTTGTGTGTCCTGAAGTTAATGCTCACATCGAGGTTACACACATCTTCACAAGAATGGCCTTCCCTTCAGCTACATGACACGTGTCTTGTACCCTACTCATGAAATGGGAAAAGCTGGGATGTCCAAACGCAGTCCTGGGAGAGCTCAGCCTCCCTGTGCCTTATCAGGATGTGCCACCAGGCAGCGACAGTGACAGCCCGAGCACAC
Organism: Acrocephalus scirpaceus scirpaceus; assembly: GCA_910950805.1. NCBI lineage: Eukaryota > Metazoa > Chordata > Aves > Passeriformes > Sylviidae > Acrocephalus > Acrocephalus scirpaceus. The sequence continues at coordinate 4,776,684 of OU383796.1, forward strand.
ACAGCCCTTGCCTGCTGTCACCCAGCTCACTGCCACAGACCCATCACCATCATTCTGCAGAAAAGGTGCTGCAAATGGGGGTTTTATCCCACCTAGGAGCTACTCGTAGGAAAGCAGAAAAGAAGAAGAGCCCCTCGTGGAGGAATGAATCAGCATGGCCAGGTAATTCTGAAAGCAGGTGATTCCTGCAAGAGGGCAGCAGGCACTGCACTCCTGTGTGCTCCTGTGCACTCCTGTGCGCTCCTGTGCGCTCCTGTGCGCTCCTGTGTGCTCCTGTGCACTCCTGTGCAGGGTCACCGTGCGCCGGCAGTGAGGGAACAGCCCCAGCCCACGGGAAGGCAAAGAGACATCTGCCCACAGAGCTATCAACACCCAGGGGACCATGTCCATGGGGAAATGTGCTGGCAGGACACACGGACACCAGAAAAGTAGACCAACAGTGACAGAATGCACTTCAGGCGCAGCTGAGGGAGCTGGGAAAGGGGCTGAGCCTGGAGCAAAGGAGGCTCAGGGGGGCCCTTGTGGCTCTGCACAACTCCCTGCCAGGAGGGGACAGCCGGCGGGGTCGGGCTCTGCTCCCAGGGCACAGGGACAGGAGGAGAGAGAATGGCCTCAGGCTGGGCCAGGGATCCTCAGGTTGGATATTGGGAAACTTCTTCACTGAGAAAAGGTGGTCAAGCCCTGGCACAGCTGCCCAGGGCAATGGTGGAGTCACCATCCTTGGAAGTGTTCAAGGAGGGTGTGGATGTGGCACTTGGGGACATGATGAGGAGGTGTTAGGCCATAAGTTTGACTAGATGATCTTAAAAGTCGTTTTCCAACGTAGCTCATTCCGCGATCCCCGGACCGCTCCCGCTCTCCGTGGGACACTGAGGGGGCCGGGGCGGGGCTATCCCAGCTCTGGCCACGCCCCCTCCCTCAGGCTGTCGGCCCGTCCCGGCCCGCCCCGGCCCGCCCCGCGCATGCGCAGAGGCGGCGCTGGGCCTCATGCGGTTCCCAGCCGAGCCGGCCGGGATCGGCGCCGCGCGCGCTCCGCACCTCCCGCCCGCTCCCCCCGCACGCGCGCTGTCGGCGCGCCCGGCGGCCCCAGGTGAGAGCGGCGGGCGGGACCATGCGGGCAGCGCTGGGGGGGAGCGGGCGGCAGAGCGGGACCACGCGGACCCCGCGGGCCTGCCGGGACCACACGGGCGGCGCGCGCCGCACGTCCCGCGCGGCGGTGGCGGGAATTTCTGGCGGGAGGAGCGGGCAGGGCACCGGCCCTCAGCGGCGGGCGGGGGAACATCCCGGGGGTCGCTGTCAGCAATGTCAGCGCCGGGGCGCGTCCCCAGCGCAGAGCCCGCGGTGAGGCGGTGGCGGTGTCTGTCGCGTCCAGGCGCGGGACAGATGAAGTACATCCTGGTCACGGGCGGGGTCATCTCGGGCATCGGCAAGGGGATCATCGCCAGCAGCATCGGCACCATCCTCAAATCCTGTGGGCTGCATGTCACCTCCATCAAGATCGACCCCTACATCAACATCGACGCCGGCACCTTCTCCCCGTACGAGCACGGTGAGTGCCCCGTGTGCGCGGTGTCGGGGTCTGCCGGGTGGCCCCGGGGCTGGCCTGGCTTGCCGTGAATGATCTCCCCCGTACGAGCCTTTGTGCCTGGTCCTGCCTGCGGGACCGCAGGCTGAGCCTGCCGGCGCTGCGGGCTGGCTGCTGGGGCTGCGGTGTCCCCAGCTGGGGCTGCGGTGTCCCCGGCCCACAGCACAGATGTGCTCTGACCTGTCCTGGCCGCTGCCTTAAGCGGTTCAGTCCCCAGAGCGCTGGTCCTCTCGGTTACAGAAGGCTTTTAGTTCTGTTAGCCGTTCCTAAACTTGCTGTGGCAATCAGGGAAGGAGTTTCCTTGTATTGAATTCTTCCACGTGCCTGACATATGTACTTGTGTGTGTTTCTGTGCTTGCAGGAGAGGTGTTTGTGCTGGATGATGGAGGGGAGGTGGACCTGGACCTTGGGAACTACGAACGCTTCCTCGATATCCGGCTCACCAAAGACAACAACCTGACCACTGGGAAGATCTACCAGTATGTCATTAACAAGGAGAGGAAGGGAGATTATCTTGGTAAAACAGTCCAAGGTGATGCAAAACTTCTTTCCTGGCACTTAGAAATGTGTTCTGTATTTCAGTCCTGGCTGGATGCTTTTGCCTTTCATCCTCACTTGAGGCTCTGCACCATCCTGCTTGTGTTTGGACTGTGCTGGACTTGGGTGCAGCTGCCTAATGTACCCAGTGATACATGTGAACAGACTGCAGACCAATACACTTTGGGGTTGTTTGTTATCTGTTAAAAATGGTTAATGCTTCTGTTAACTCATGTCATTAGAAAACCCAAAGGATTTGTGAATATCAAATCAGTCCCTTCCCTTTTTAACCACTCTCCACAGCTGCTTGACATTAGGACTTTTACAGACAGTTAAAAACAGAGTAACTTTCTTTGCTTAGAGCAAAGAACAGTTTGTGCTTGAATCTTTCAGCTTAAAGGAAATGTTGCTTACATGTGTTTAAATTAAGGCAGGGTTCCATTTCCTGCCAAGGCACTTGAAAATCACAGCCAAGAATAATCACTTCAAAAATGCATAGCTCTTTAAAGACACAAATTCCTGCTCAAGCCCTGTGGGAAGCACTGGCTTGTGATTGTCAGTAATTTGCTCCATAATGAGTTAAGAGGGGGAAACGTGTGTGGGGGCTTTAACCCTTGCTGGGTTTCTTTTCCAGTTGTTCCCCACATCACAGATGCCATACAGGAATGGGTAATGAGGCAGGCACGGATTCCTGTGGATGAAGATGGCATTGAACCCCAAGTTTGTGTGATTGAGGTTTGTAACTTTTAAAAACAGTAGGTAGTTTTATTTCTTGTATGCAGTAAACTGATCTATATGCATATTTTGCATATTTCTTTCCAGAAATGTTCGACTTTGCATGTTATTGGATGGGTTAAAAATTCCCCTTGTTAACTTTACTTTAATCTTTTGAATTGCAACCTGCAGCATGAGGAGCAGTCCCACAGGACCCCAGGGAACGGCTGGAGCTGTGTCAGGGGGAGATTTAGGCTGGAGATCAGGGAAAGGTTCTTTCCCCAGAGGGTGCTGGGCACTGCCCAGGCTCCCCAGGGAATGGGCACGGCCCCGAAGCTGCCAGGGATGACCCAGGCTGGGATTGTTGGGGGGTCTGGGCAGGCACTGGGGTTATACTCAGTGGGTACAGCTCAGGATATTCTATGAATTAACCTAATGAATTTTTTAGCTCTTGTAACTTAACATGCCAGTGTGAGTTAATTGTGCTGTGCCTTCTTCTTCCTTGGTGGATGGAGGGAGGGGAGGTGAATCCCCCTCTGGAAACAGCTGTCCTTGCTCCTCAAAGTGACCAGTTTGAGCGCAGGGAATAGCACAAGTTGGTGGTGGCAGTTTTCAGTGTGTTTGTGGAACATTCTGCTGCCAAAAGGAGCCAGAGCAGGGCGAAGGCTCTGACATTGCTGAGCTGGCAGCTGGGGTTTGCTAAGCCAGGAGAGGGAGCTTGTCACAGAGCCCAGGTCATGGTGACTTGGACTCTGCCTGCAGCTTGGGTGCCAATTTCTGTGCCAGGATCTGAAGTACCAAGGAGATACTGTCTGACAGGGCCTGGGAGGCTCCGAGTGTAGTCTTGTGTCTGTTCCTGAGTGTGTCCACTCTATATAGTTCCTAAAACTTAACAGAAATTTTGCTTCTCAGTGCCACCTAATGTTCATAAATCATAATTTTCACATCTAAGTCTTTCCTCTGAAGAGAAAATAGAGATCAAGCTGATGTCTCTGGAGAGGTGCTGCCCATAGAGAAAGCTGTTTTTCTGGTGGTTTTTTGATTTGTGGGGAAATCATGAAGGTAGAATAGTATCTGGAGTAGATTGCAGGCTATGAAAGTAGTGCTTACCACTGAATGAATCCTTACCACCAGGTGAATCCTGGTGCTTCGAGTGGAATAAAATCACAGGAGATCCTGAATTGGAAGGGACCCACCAGGATCATCCAGCCCAGCTCCTGTCCCTGCCCAGACTCCCCAGCAATCCCAGCCTGGCATCCCTGGAGCGCTGTCCAAAGGCTCCTGGAGCTCTGGCAGCCTCGGGGCCGTGCCCATTCCCTGGGGAGCCTGGGCAGTGCCCAGCACCCTCTGGGGGAAGAACCTTTCCCTGCTCTGCAGCCTGAGCCTGCCCTGGCACAGCTCCAGCCGTGCCCTGGGTGCTGTCCCTGTCCCAGAGCAGGGATGGGAGCTGCCCCTCGGGAGGAGCTGTGTTGGTGTTGATGCTCCTTTAGGCAATCAGAGGGATGTGCTGGGGAGATGTCTGTGTGTTTTTATGTATATTTTCATGTCTTTAGTGCACACCTTCACCAGGTGCTGTTCTGGCAGTAAGTTTAATTCCCCCTGTCTGTGTGTTCCCAGCTCGGGGGCACCGTGGGTGACATCGAGAGCATGCCTTTCATCGAGGCCTTCCGGCAGTTCCAGTTCAAAGCCAAAAGGGAGAATTTCTGTAACATTCATGTCAGTCTGGTTCCCCAGGTAAGGATCTGAAACGTATAGGTGGTCAGAGGCTCCAAAATCAGTCAGTTTTGGTCATCAGTCCAAAATTTCCTAAATAGGTGTTTCTGAAATGCTGTATCTCTAAGTGCTGTTGCTTTCGTGTTTCTGTGTATATATAAACTTCTGGCAGAAATGCAGAGATTATGTGCTTATGCATTTAAAAAGTCTTACAGGAATCGAACAGGAACTTTTTAAAGGGTTTAAATGTGTAACAAAGGCTTGGGGGTTGCAGAAATGCAGCATGAGCATTCCTTGTGTCAGACTGAACTGGGTTTGACAGAGCAAATTGATAATTATGGAGCACAGATCAATCTTTGCTGCTTCTCCCATTTTCCCCTTCTGTCCAGACCAGGTAATTTACAGAGAAAAATTAGAAATATAAAACATGAGGTGTTTGGAGGGAGCAGTGGATAAACCTTAGGCTCTCTGTCCCTCTCCTTCCTGCACTCCAGTGGGCAGGTTGGAACTTGCTGTCCTGGGGATTAAAATTGGCTACGTGAGCTTCGTGTGAATTGTCCAAGAACTGAGTCAAAGTTTTTATGAGGTGGCTGAGAGTCCTGATTAATGCTGAATCATTGCTGCTTATCACAATCTGATACCCCAACTGCTCTTCTCTGACCAGCCAAGCTCGACAGGGGAGCAGAAGACCAAACCCACCCAGAACAGTGTTCGTGAGCTCAGGGGTCTCGGGCTCTCTCCAGATCTGGTAAGGTTTGTGGTGCACAGCTTTGAATGTAAAAATCTGACATGTTGGAACAGCAGTCTTGTCTAAGTAATGCTTAAGTTGAGAGCTCTTGTACAGTGGTGATAAATAAGGAAAAGAAATGGAGTTGTTGGGTTTTTTTTTTCTCAAATCACAGAGGCTGCACAAAGACAGCTCTTCTTAGAGCTTTGTTTTATGAATGCCTGAGTGTCTCTGTTTTGCATCACAGCCCTGATGTTGCTGCTCTGTTAGATTGTTTGCAGGTGCTCCACTCCACTGGATACCTCAGTAAAAGAAAAGATTTCCATGTTCTGTCATGTTGAACCAGAACAGGTAAGGATTACTCTCTCTGCTTCCCTGCAGTAAATATTGGAGCTGTTTGTCAGATGCTGAGGGGAGTTTTGTCTGACTGCAGCAGTTCCAGCTCTGTGTTTTGGTAGCTGCATAATTCATTTGCTGCCTTGTCTTACTTCCCTTCCTGACACATGCACCTGTTGCTAAACCAATTCTTTTTGTGCCAGCACCCAGGTTTTCTTTTAAAGTGAGATTGGGTCAGCTTAGAGAATTCTATGGAATCCAGGGTGATTTCTGAATCACTGTTTTGACCTCAATTATACTTCCACATCTCTTAAAACAATGAGATTTTCCAGTATTTAGAGGCGAAAGGATTGCCCAAAATTAGTTTCAAAGGGTGTATGACTGTACTTCATACACTGCTCTTTTCACAATATTATTCTTCTGCCCAAGGATTCTTGAGGAGAGATTTCACAGAGGTTGAAATTGTGTTTGGGAGAGGCATTATTTCACTTGAAGGCTGTGATATGCACAAATTCCATGTTTGCACGATTCTTTCTGTACTGAGACTCATAACACATTCTAAGGTGGACCTTGGAAATAGTATTTGCACTTTCCAATCCAGCTGGAGCTTGAAAAATGTCTTTTTGTGAAAGTCTGAGTATAACTTCACAATCCCAGGTTCTGTCAAGTAATTTTTATTAATCCGCTCTACAGCAAGACCCAACTTGACTCCTGCAATTTCAAGCACTGCACTGCTGTGCTTATATGCAATAATGGCAATAATGTTGATGTGTCATCAGTAAAATATCCACCTCCTGTTTGCCAGGAATTCAGAATAAGTTGGCTCTTGTCCTTTTCCAGGCAGTTTAGTGCAGTTCTGTGCAGTTGCTGCTCTGACTGCTGTTGCACTTGGATTGAGAAGTAAACAGCACTGAGGGTGAAAGAGGAAAGTGTGCAGCCAAGGAGGTTTGACTGGTGCAATGTTGAACTCTGCTTTCATTTGAGTCAGTAGAAATGAGGATTTAAAAAAGCTTTGCCAGTGTGTTTTGGATCCTTAAAGTACAGGTTCATTATTAATGGACAGGTGACAGTTGTCCTGAGCCATCTTTTCTCATTTCAATGAACTAGAACTGTTGATGTAGATTTTCCTCATTGACCTAAGAATTCTCATAGTTGTGTAGTCCTAAACTTGATGAGGGGCACCCTGTAAAGTGTACTGCTGTGCTGGGGTCACAGATTTCCCTGGGTTTCAGTCAGACTGGGAGCCTGGGTTAGGAAAGGGGAGGCTGTGCCTGTGGCAGTTTGACTGTAGCCTCACCTGGGATTCTGTATCTCAGGAGTGTCTCTGGAGTGTTCTTTGAACTTTGCTGTGTTCTGCTCACATAATGTGCTGGGCAGCTGACCCCTGCTGCTGGGTTATTGTGTTATAGCCCTTCCCAAGGGGCTCCAGGGAGCAGTAGTGCCTTGGAAGTGCTGAAAAATGCCTTTTTCAAGCATAAGGAAACCAATATTAAGCTATTGATATGTTATGTTATTCAGCATGTTGTTGGAAGTTCAGGTGGTTGTATGGTTAGAGACAGGAACACTCTGAATATCTGAGTAAAAATGAGTGTATGGCACTGGATGCCTGTGTTTCAATGACACCTTTATTTTATGAACAGGTCATTTGTGTTCATGATGTCTCCTCCATCTACCGGGTTCCTCTGTTGTTAGAGGAGCAGGGAGTTGTGGACTACTTCAGGCACAGGCTGGACCTTCCCATCGAGAGGCAGCCCAGGAGGATGCTCATGAAGTGGAAGGAGATGGCTGACAGGTGAGCTGCACTGCTGGCACACTGCAGCACACCTCAGCATTGGTTGTTGATCGTGTGAGATGAGGAGTGTTATTTCCTGTTCAAGTGTGATTACGTGCTCACATTGTTTTTTTCCTTTTGCTCAGAGCCCCATTCAAACTTTGAATGTTTTCAAGGTGGGGAATCCACAGCTGCTGTAAAAAACCTGTGCCAGTGCCTCAGCACTCTCATTGTACAGAATTTCATCCTTATATCTAGCCTAAATCTCCCCTCTTTTAGATTAAAACCATCACCACTTGTCCTGACACAACAGAGCCTACTGAAAAGTCTGTCCTCATGTTTCTCATAAATCCTCTTAAGGTTGCCATAACGTCTCCCTGGAGCATTTTCTTTTGGAGGCTGAACCACCCCAGTTCCCTCAGCCTTTTTCCATAAAATCCTGTGAGATAAACTTAGTGAGATCCTTATCTTCTGTTGGAAGTGTACTGTCTGAGTCAAACCCAGCTTGAAGTAATTAAAAACTGGACAGCTCTGCCTTCCCTTTTTATAAAAAAACCTCTCGGTACAGTAACATTACAAAGTGTTGAAATCCTTTTGTAGCTATATGGAGATGTCAGGAGTGTCAACAATGAGTATTTTTGAGTGTGCTGTCAGGCAAGTGAGGCAAGTGTTTGGTGTCTCTTCTGAGACTCCTTGCACACTGGGGTTTTTTTTGTGAGGAATAGACTCAATGTTCATGGGGAAACAGTGATCAGAATCTTTTCAGAAAGAGCTTGAATGTCAGCTAAAGCCTTAAGTATGTTTGTTTTTATAAGAAATTAATTTTCAAGATCTAGATGCTTTCCTTTATTTCTGTGCCTGGCATAAGCCAGCCCTGTCAATAACATTTCCTTTTGATGGGGAAAGCCCTTGGTCAGCAGCTGGGCTGAAGGTATTTAGCAATTCAGGGAGAAACTTCAAACAAACCCTTGGCTGTAGCCAGGAATGCCCTGTGAATCCCATGCTGCAGGTGCTGGGGATTGTAAGTGTGGGCAGCACAGCCTCAGGACTCCAGAAATGCTTTCTGTGTTTGTAGCTGCTGATAGGAGTTCAGCAGCAGCGTGGGAAGATGCTGTGCACTACAAACGTATGCCAAGCTGTGCTTTGATCCTCTCCTAGGAGTTCACTGCAGCCTTTGAATCTAATACAGCTTCCTGAAAAGGCAGTTTGGATCTGCTCAAAATGGCTTTTCATCATCAGGAGAGATGAGTTAATTTATATGTGGCTTTCTGCAACTGTTTTCCTCGGTCGTTGTTTTGGTTTTGATCTCGCTTTGATCTTTCTAAATCATAATTATTATAAAAGGTCACTCATCCAAAGACGTCAGCTCTGTTGGACAGACAGGAGAGCACACAGCTGTTTGTTCCTTGAAAAGCTGAACAGAATGGAAGTTGAATTTCCATTCCCAGGCAGGGATTCCCATCCCTGTGCTGTTACTGCAGGAATGACCTGTGTGCTCTGGTGTTCTGTAGGTACGACCGTCTACTTGAAACATGTTCCATTGCACTCGTGGGCAAATACACCAAGTTTTCTGACTCCTATGCATCTGTCATCAAAGCCCTGGAGCACTCTGCCCTGGCCATCAACCACAAACTTGACATTAAGGTAGGGATGGGTCTGTGTGTGGGGAAAAAACTCCCCCTCTCCTACTTCCACCTACAGTGCTGCCATCCTAATTCAGATTTTCACAAACCCACAGACAGAAAGGGAGAAGTGATTCAGCTGGTGAACATCCAAACTGTCCTTGCATTGAAACAGCTGTTTTGATGTTAACAGCATTAAAACAGCAGTTATCATTAAACCAGCCTCTCCTGTGAGCTGTGTGAGGTGTCTGGGGTGGATGGAAACTCCTCAGTGCTCAGCTGAGCTGTGACAATGGTAGATGGATTGGAGGAGGGCACTCTCTGCTTCAATTTCTCTGACACTTGTTGCAAGTGATCCTTTTTGGGGGTTGTTGCTGTTAACCTTGTGGCACTCAGGTGTTGAGATGCTCCTGCCTCAGGCTTCATTAAGGTTTTCATGCTGGTTTGGCTGCAGTGATGCTTTAGGGGTCTTGGTCATAGCTGGATGCTCTGAAGAGGTGAAATATGTACCTGTTGCCAGAAATTTTATTTTCATTTCAATAGACTTCTAAATGTCCAGCAGTTTCATGATGTCAGTGAGTCATGGAAATAGGTGGTTGCTTTTTAACAGTACTGATCTAGGTCGGGGTTTCCTTTCAATTTCCAAAATCAGTAGAGGTGAAAATAAGCAAAACAAGCAAGACTGGTGAAGTGCAAACCCTGCTCATGCATCTGTGGGTGTTCCCTGGCACAGGTGTGTCTGAGTGGCTCAGGAGTGAAGTGAGCTCTGTGAGCCTCGTGCACAGAGATCTCGTGCTAAAGAACTGAGGAGCTGTAGTTAGTTAAAGAACTGATTGTTACTTTTGCAGCTTCCAAAACAACAAACCAAAAAAAGGACAAAACTGTTCTTTTAAAGTGTTAGCAGCCTGCCAGAATGTCCAGAAGTTCAGAGGTACTGGAATGCTGGAGATGAGAAAATGGAAAAATTGCAGGGTTTGTTTCCATTGTCATAACACCCTTTAATTACAGCAGCCTGTGTTTCACCATATCCTGTTTCTTCTTCAGTGCCTCTTGAAGAAGATGTTTATTTGATGAGAGAGGGATAGCTCTTTTTCCTCTCTGTGTGGTGGTTTGTGTCTGCACATGTTCCCACCGTGCTGTGCTGCATTAACACCTCACTTTTAACATTACAGGCGCAGGGACTTGGTGTAAGTCACAGCAGAGCTGCAGAGAGGGGAGGACAGAGAAATCAGGGGTTCTGTTTGTGCACCAAGAGCAGGCTGGTGAGGAAAGTAGTTTTGTTTGTTGGCTAACAGATGGGAAATCAGCCCAGAAAAAACCTTAAGTATCCATTAGGAAACAAATCCAGAGCTGTCCAGGAGGAATGATGCTATCTTAATTTAATGAGAATTCAGGAGGTTCTGTACACTCTTGTTGCAACATCTCCTCATCCTTTTATTTTGGATTTCTTCCCAGTACATTGACTCTGCTGACTTGGAGCCAGACACTCTGCAGGAGGAGCCTGTGAGGTACCACGAGGCGTGGCAGAAGCTCTGCGGTGCTGAGTGAGTTCTGGGGCCCTTTCCTTGGAGAATGTCTGATGAACCTGCAGCTGCTGACAGCCTTGGAATCAGGGGCCTCACTGGAGGCTGTTTTCAGCACACTCTGACAAGGCCCCAAACACCTCTCGGGGCATTTAGGATAAGATGTTAAATGGAGAATTGTTAAATAAGTGAGGGAGGTGGTGAAAGGCAGCAGTGGGGGAAATGATCATGATAGTGAGGAATGCACACCTGCATGATCAGGTGGAAACTGTGAGAGAAAATCAGGAGGAAGGAAATGTGCTGGTGAAGGCTGTTAAATCCAGAGTGAGAATGGAAGGTGTAAATGGGGTAACAAGTTCTTCAGAGATAAAGTGTGAGGGGGGAAAAACCTTAGTATGCAGAGGAGTGCCAAGAGTTAGCACAAAAACCAGAACAAGTGAGGCCTGTTACCCCTCAGGGTGGCAGGATTTGAATGAGATCAGAAGAACTTCCTGCAGAGTTTGGTGTTAGGACAACCTGACACTGTAGCCAGAGGTTTCCTTGGGCCTGGCCGGGTGATGTGTTTGCAAACACGTTTGGTGCAGGGTGTGTGAGTCCCACAGCATGAACCTTTTCAGTATGGTAACCTGCAAAACACTTGGGATCTCTCTTTGGGAAGGTAAAATTGGCATTTATAAAATATTTCCCTGTAAATTCTGCTTTATGTGACAGCTCATATGAAGTCATGAAAGTGCTGCAGCCAGGCCTTGCCATGTGGCTACTTCAGAGCCCTTTCCAGGGGAGAGGTCTTGCAAGCCCAGGATTTTCTGGGAGGGAGGTGATGTGTGTGGTTTGGGTGTGTGGTTTGGGGCAGCCATGCTGAATGGAATCTTTTCATCCTCATGCAGTGGAGTTCTGGTTCCTGGTGGATTTGGTGTTCGAGGGACAGAAGGCAAAATTCAAGCTATTTCCTGGGCAAGAAAACAGAAAAAACCCTTCTTAGGTGAGAAATGTGTTTCATCCACAGGAAGAAATAAAGCAAAGGAAAGGAGGTTGAACAGCCTGACTGGTCTGCAGCTGGAGCTCCCCTGGTTTTCACTGGTGTGTGGGATGAGCAGTTTTGCAGGCAGTTGTCTGAGGAAGGCAGTGATCTGTGCTGAGCTGGGAATGCAGCCTCACCCCTGGATAGCTCTGAAGTGGTCAGAGTTGGCTGGGATGTGCTGATGAGGAGTCTGTAAGGAGGGGAGAGCAGTCTGGGGATGTTTCTGATCAGGCTGTGATGATCTTGGCACCAAGAAAGACCTGACTGCACTTCAGTGAAGTGTCTGTGGTGAGAGGCTGAACTGGTGTGTGAGCAGAGGGGATGGGAAAGGGAGGGAAGGAAAGCTTGTCAGGACTACAGACCCCTAAATCCCAAAGATCTGCCTCGTCCAGGTTTTCCTCTGACTCAGGATACTCTGTGAAGGTGTGTGGGCTCAGATCCATGTGATCCATGTCCTGCCTTTCCTTCCACAGGAGTCTGTCTGGGAATGCAGTTGGCAGTGGTGGAGTTTGCTCGCAGTGTCCTTGGTTGGCAAGGTAATGGCACAAACCCTTCCTGCCTTTGGTCCTTTCTTGGGTTGCTTGAGCGATACCTGTGACTTTTTTAGATACCTGTGATTTTAGATTTTTCATAGGTAGGTTTAATTTTCTACCTAGGCCTGTAAAAATCCCAATCTCTTTTGCTAATTCAAAGTAAAAAGAGCAATTTCCTTACCCTATTTAAACAAAAATCAATGGAATAAGGCATGCTTATAATGACAGAAAGCTTCATATTGCTGAACATGAGGTTCAGCTCCTGAATGAAACATCTTGGTGGCCTATGTGTGCTGAGCATCCCAAATTCCCACTACACCAGTGGGAATGAAGCCCAAAAAGCAGTTCAGCCAGCCAGCAGCTACAGCTCCTTCAGTGAGTGGAGTTAATTTCTGAGCCCCACTGCTTGAATTGAGCAGGTCCCTGTTAACAGAACTCCCTTCAGAGACTGCTAAATGGAGTTCTCAGACTGATTTTTTGATTCTCTGCAGTAGTGAGGGTGGGGAAAAAGGAGTTTCTCAGACCATTCTGCTCCTTTCCCCCTCCCTGCCTTAATTTCTGTATTTGAAGCTGTTGAATATTTGTTTTTCCTGAGTGAGGGTGGGTTATCCTAAGACTGCAGCTGAAACTGATAGCAAACAGTGCTGACAGCCCTGTTCCTGCTGCCTGGGGTATTCTGTGCCTGAGGAGGTGCTCAGCACACTTGGGGTTGAGGAGCAGCTGTCCCTGGGGCAGGTCCTGTAGGTGATGTCAGGGTGTGACCCACTCTGATTGCTGAACCTTACATTGCAGATGCCAACTCAACAGAGTTTGACCCCAAAACTTCTCATCCAGTGGTGAGTTCATGGTGATTTACTTGTGATATCCTTACTAGACTTCCCTCCACATCCCTGGGTGTGATTGCCAGGAGAAGCTGTGGCTGCCCCTGGATCCCTGGCAGTGCCCAAGGCCAGGCTGGACAGGGTTTGGAGCAGCCTGGGACAGTGGGAGGTGTCCCTGCCATGGCAGGGGTGGCACTGGATGAGCTTTAAGATCCCTTTCAACTCAAACTGCTGTATGATAGCTACAGACAGACCTGAATTCCTGGGAACATTTGTGGAAGGTTCTGTGTTTTTGGTCCACCATAATGATTGGCTTCTGCTATAATTTAAAATGCTACTCAAAGTGAGAAGGTTGTCAAAAACCAGCTTACAGTGTTATTTATTGGAGTAAGCAGTTCTGATTTGGGGTTTTGTTTCCATAAATTTGCTTGTTTAACATGCAGGTCAGTGAACAGCACAGTACTGGTGTGTGCAGTCTGAGTAAACTCTGAGGCCATTTCTTATGTGAAAGTTTCCTGAATATCCACAAACCTCCCACATGTACTGTGCAGCCTGGACTGAACAACTCAGCCAGCTAACCTAGATCTGCTGGTCTGCCTTGTCAGGACAGTGTTCCTTGGGCTGGTTTCCTTGGTTTTTTGCATGAAAGTTGGTGGGATTTTTTTCTTTAATGTGTCAGAGTCTGCCTGTTACTGTTATTCCTCCCTGATTCTCACCTCTCTGAATTCTTTCCACAGGTCATAGACATGCCAGAACATAATCCTGGGCAGATGGGTGGGACAATGAGGCTTGGCAAGAGAAGGACACTCTTCCAAACCAAGAATTCAATCATGAGTAAGGCCCTTCTTCCCTCTTCTGGAAATGTTTCCTGGGAATGGCTTACATGTATGGTGGGGTGGGGAAGTGGGACCTGGGGATGTTGAAGCATCCTTGGCAGGTGTTCACAGACTGTTCTGGTGGGGAGGGGGGATCAGGGAATTTGATCCCCTCCAGAAGTGGCAGATTCTGAAGGATGCTGATCAAATGAATGAGTTAGAAGCTGTGATCACTGCTCTAAGAACATCTTACTTCTGCTGCAGGGAAGCTGTATGGAGATCATGACTTCTTGGAAGAGAGACACAGACACAGATTTGAGGTAAAAATGCTCATGTAGGTATTGAGCTTTCCTGTGTAATCCAGACACAAGAGATCATGGCTTGTCTTGCTTCTGCTTTTCTAGGTCAATCCAGAACTGAAAAAGTGTTTTGAAGAGCAAGGTCTGAAGTTTGTAGGGCAGGATGAGGAGGGGGAGCGGATGGAAGTGGTTGAGCTGGAAGGTGAGTCCTTAAGCAGTTGGTTTGTGGCTGTGGGATGGACAAGGGAAAGTGTTTGGAGGGTAATGGAGCATTTCATGTGGGACCCATTCAGACTGTCTCGGAATGTTCCCATCCATAAAATGATGGCAAAAATAAAATCCCATGTCCCTCTCCATTTATGGACAAAATTCATGGAAATGATACTCCCCCATCATCAGGGCTTCAACATAATCAGGATTTCACCTGCAGCTCAGCCATAAGCTTGAGAGACTTGACGTGAATATTTTGTTTGTTCTCAGAGCATCCTTTCTTCGTTGGTGTTCAGTATCACCCCGAGTTCCTCTCCAGGCCCATCAAGCCATCACCCCCATACTTTGGGCTCCTCCTGGCATCTGCAGGGAGACTCACCCACTACCTACAGAAGGGCTGCAGGCTCTCCCCCAGGTGGGTTTAAGACAGACCCTGGTCAGAGCTGTCACAGGGCAGTGCTGCTTCCTGCAGGATAACCCAAACATCCTCTCGGCACAGAGTCCTGGGGATCACCTGGTATTGCACCACCCCTTCTTTCCACTCTTCTCTTGAAAGCTCATTGGTGTGTTGAGGCTGATTGTGGGGCCACAGAGCTGTCCTGCAGAGAGGCTCTGGCTTTAGGGGCAGGAGATCTGCAGCCTTGTGCTGTCAGTCAGGGTCTTTGGGGAAGCTGAGGCTGGGCCTGATCTTCTACATGACTGGAGACCTCATGGGCTTTCCCCTACGTTCCTCAGACAATTCCCACCTCATGGTTGGTCCATTAGAAACTTGTTCCTGTTGCTGGTTTAAAGAACAGGCCCTGGTGGTTGCAGCCTCATTTTTTTTTTTTTTTTGCATTCAGCTTTCTTTGGTTCAGTTTGCAAAGCAAGTGATGTTTTGGGTGGATTTAATGGTGCAGTTACTTGGTGCTGCTGTTCCTCAGTGCCTGCAGTTCTGTTTGGCACTTGGGGCTGTGCACCAAGTAACAACCATTTGGTACTGACCTGTTCTCACAGAGAACACTGAGGGGTTGCTGAGTGCTGACAGGCACTAAACAAAAACCAGACCAAATGCAGAGGAGAATTAGCAGTGCCTGTATCAAACCCAGGCAAATGCAATGCCAGAAGGAAAGTGTTGGCTTTGTGGGCTGAGCTGCAGTGCAGCTGCACCACGGGGTTCCTGTGTTGGTGTTGACATCACAGTGGTCAGGTGTGGTCCAGAAGAGTTTCATGTGTGAGGGACTCATTTCAATGCCTCCAAGGGTTGAGGGATATTTTGATTCTCTGCTTTGGTACATTTGAGTTTGAAATGGCTCCTCACAGCAGAGGAGCCAAACTTTTCCCTGTGCTGCAGCATCCCACGTGAATTATCAGTCCTTAAAGCTCTTGTCCTACCTAACCCCAAATCTTTTACTCCTGCAGGGACACCTACAGTGACCGGAGTGGCAGCAGCTCTCCTGACCTGGAGATAACAGAGCTGAAGTTCCCTTCAGCAAATCATGACTGATTCCTGGTAATGTTTCATGATCTCAACCTCTTTTGGTAGAAAATTCTTGCCCAGTCTTTACTCCTGGCATCTGCCTTCCACGTTACTTGGTGGAAGGCTGGCACAGCATGAGATGTGCTGGTGCTCACACACGTGTTCCAGCCCTGCTGAGGGCTGGGTGGTGCCTCTGTGTCACAGCTGGGGATGTGTCCCCTTAGCAAAGTGACACACAATAAAATACAAATGCACACAGAGGAATTCGGGGTTAGATTCAGGTAAAAGCACCAGTGGAGCACACACTCATTAAAATGGGGGCAGAGCTGCACAAGGAGTTCCTGGGTTTAGGAAATTCAATATTTTGCAGTCCCTCACCTTTGTAAAAACATTTTGGAAATATCCATTGTGTCCATGTCCTGGGACAGCAGTTCTGTCAGACCTAGGGCTCAAACTCTGGTCTGTAAGGGCTGCAGTCTTACAGGGATGTGGAAACTGGATGTACACAGTCCTGGCAAGGAGGAGATACTAAAACCTGGCACTCAGACTGCACCAGCAAAACAGACTTTAAATTTGCATTCTCCCTCTGTGCAGTAGGTGATCAGGGATGTGACACCTGCCCCTGCTGGTTTGTGTGGGGGTTTTGCAGGAGTTGAGCAGCATCTGCACACAGCTGTGGGGTGACAGCAGGGCTGCACTGCTGAGTGCCAGGGCACTGAACAGGTCCAGCCCTTCCCTCCTTCCCCTTCCCTGTGTAATTTTCACCTCCAGAGTGACCTGCAGAGGAAAGGCAGGGTCAGCCCCAGTCTGTCACAGGACAGCTCCCCATCCCTGGGTGTAGGATTGGGACCAGATGTGATTGCTTGGTGTTGGGCTGTTCCTCAGCTGGGTCAGCACCAAGCGTTGAAGAATTCTCCCTGTAAATTTTTATCCTGAAGATCCTCTGAACCTTGGTCTCACTGACAGGATCCCGTGTATTCCCTAATGTGGCAGGTCTGGTGGCTTGCAGGCTGTCCCCACGTGAGAAGCTGTGGGGAGGGTGGCAGTGTCCCTGGGACTTGTTTCAGCCCAGCTCCCTTAGGGCTGCAGCACTCTGAAAATGTTGCTTTGGTGCTGGCTGTGGGCAGGGCAGGGGTTCAGTCCTGGCTGAGCAGTGCTCACTCCCTGTGCTCTGTGAGCGTGGCTGTGTGGAAGCAGCCCCTGTCCACTGCCTTTGGTGGTGCCACAGTGCCCCTGTAAAGCTGACAGACACCCCTGAGCTGGGCTCAGGGCTCTTGCCAGTGTCAGACTCTGCCTCCAGTGCTGTGCAGTTCCAGCCTGTCCTGTTCCTCTTCCCTGTCAGTAATTCCTGCTCCTTTTCTCTCTCCAGGTGTGTCCTTGCTGCAGAGAGGAGTCTCCATTAGGTTTTCCAGGTGTTCTTACAGCAGTGGCTTCAACACCCTCAGCTTTGGGCTTTCCTAACTTATGGGTTTATAACTTTCATTCTGATCCTGTCCCTTATTTCCTCAGCTCTTCTGTCCTTTCTTTATTTTCTACATAGACTTGGTTACTTGTGGAGGAGAGTTCACAGAGGCCCCTCCAGTCTTCCTCCAGTTGCACCAGCTTGGAGGTCAAAGCAAACTGGGGTGTGGATTTGCTGTGTTGAGGGGAATCCCATGGCACACGTCCTTCCCAGTGCAGGGAGTGCTGGGCATCCAGGGTGCCTTGGACACTGACAGTGGAGTTGCTTTCTCCAGTCTTTCTGCTCCCTCCTCAGTCTCTACTTACTGGTGAAATTACAGATGGCACAAGATTTTGGGGGCTGGCTTAGTGTCTGAGCTGAGCTGTGCTGCAGAGAGGACTCTGGGCAGCTTCATGGAGCCTCTTTAATTTGGTGGTTTTTTGGGTTTTTTTTTCAGGGAAGGGGGGAAGGGGATGATTTTTGGTTTATTTTTTTTTTCAGTAGCATTTGCAAACCTTTGGCACTGGTGCTCTTGGTGCATTCATTGTCACTATGAATTTGTAACCAGGAAGATCTTCCTGGAATAGTGTTACTCTGGAACATGCTCAGCCCTGGCTGACGTGTCACTGCAGGGATGTGATTAACTGGGATCAGGTTGGGGGGACAGGAGAACAAAGCTGCCAGGGAAGCCCTGACCCAGGGCTCCATGTGAGCCCTCCCTGAGCCAGCGCTCCTGGAGCTGCTCCTGGGGCTGGGAAACTCCGACCCCTTGCATCAAGGGGGAGGTGAGAACAGAGTGAACCACTTCCACTGCTGCCTTGAACTGTGTCCCTGGCCTGGGGCACAGCAGCTCCTGGTGCTTTCTCATGGATTTGAAGCGGAGCCTTTTGTTGCCTTTTTGTCCACGTTGGAGTTGTGTGTCCTGTGCTCTGCAATTCCCAAGGGCTGTTCTGAGGGAGGGGCTCACCCTGCCCTCGGTGTTACCTGTGTTGGGTGTTGCTGTCCAGCTGAGGGGGCTGAGCTGCCTTGGTTCCCTGCCTGCTGCTGCCCTGGAACGCCCTGTGTGGCCTTTGGTGATGGAGGGCAGAGGAAGGAAGGAAGGAAGGCGTCTCCGTTGTCTGATGTCGCACACTCACACTTCAGCAGCTCCGTGGAGTTTATGGAGAGCTGCAGAGTCAGACCTGGCTGAGCCACGAAACCAAACCCTGTCCTGTCCCTCCTCGGTGATCTCCTCCCCAGCCCCCTTTGCTTTAGTCCTCATTTGTTTTAAATACTCCCTGTAAAGCTGCTGTGAGCCTGGAGAGCTTCGAGCATTCCTCGTGTGCCAGTTCCAGCTGTTGTGCAGGAATTACGGAGTTGCAGTGCTCTGCTACTGCCCAGTCCTGCCCTGGCTGCTCCTGGGGCAGGGTGAGATCCTCCCTCAGCTGAGCACAACTGTGTTTTTTTTCTCCTGAAATGTTTGTTTTGGCCAAAACCGTGCAACTGACTTGGTCATTAAATGCTCATTTTTAACAAACTGAGTAAGGATCCTTGAGCGTGGGAGGGAAGGAAAGGACTGAAGCACAAAACTGCCCAATCTTGAATCAGTTTCCTCTAAGCTAGCAAAAATTTGAGCGTATTCATAGTGGATTTAGACATGAAACTCCAAAGTCTGAAGTTTCCTTCCAGCAGTGGAGAAACCTGGGGAAGCTGTGCTGAGCCTGCAGGCTTTGCAGGGCAGGAAATTACTTTGAGCTGCCCCAGGAGGGTTTGTCCCACCCCAATCCTCCACCGCTGGGAGTGTTCTTTGCCTGGTGCAGGACCAGACCCATGGCTCCCTGGGCCATGGGGTGATGTGGGGCTGGCACTGCCACCACTCTGCTCTCTCCAGAGCAGCCTCAGCCCTGGCTCTGGCTTCAGGAACAGCTCCCCTGGTACCAGTCCCCTGGAGCACCCTCACCCAAGGGCACCCTGTGGCTCCTGTCCCCACACTTGGCGAGGAGGGGGAAGTGCTGTCCCCTGTGACCCCTCACCCTCAGCACTGGGGCTGGGCTGTCCCCCTGCTCCCCTCTGGGCCCTGCCTGCTCCCAGTTTCAGGGTCCTGATGGGAGAGGTGGGGCAGGAGCAGCACTCAGCACTTCCTGGGCAGGACTGGGCTGTTCCCACTGCCCACCCCTGGGTTGGCTGGTCCCACAGCAGCCCTGAGCCCGCTGGGGCTGGGGCACTGCACCCCAGTGGGATGGGCAGCTGTGCTTTGGTGCCCACCCTGAGCTGCTGCACTTCAGCTTCTGAGCTGAGAAATGAGCAGTTAAAGAAGATGCAGTGAAATTTTACAAATAATTTGGGCATCCCTGGGGCTTGTCATGGAGCTTGGGTGGCTTTGGGGCCTCACCCAAGCACTGCTGTGCCCCAACAGCACAGTCCCAACCAGAACATGGATGGATCCAGCTGCCCCCAGGCTGTGCTGTCAGGGGCTGAGGGCACAGAACTTCTGCTGCAGTCCCTGAGGGGATGGTGCTGTGGGGGAATGGTGCTGGCACAGTGGAGCCCCAGGACCCCATGAGCCTGGCTGGGGTCCCTGTGCTGTGACAAGTGGCCTCAGGAGGGAGTCACCTGGACAGGTACCCTGGGGTCCTCAGTGAGCCTGGGGGCAGCAGGGCTGGGCCTGCAAGGAGAGACCTGGGGGCTTCTGCCCCCTCACCCGCTATGGGACCTTGACAAGCAGCCAAGACTTTCCAGCACCCACCTCACTGTCCTCCCTGGGGCTGGGTACCCCTCACCTGCCCTCTCCTGCCACCAGCCCCTGCAGAATGTCACCAGGTGGGTGCTCCAGTTCAAGCTGGGACACAAAGCCACAGCTCTGAGCACATCACCCCTCACTGCATCCCTCATCACCCTGGTCACGGGGGACAGCCCTGCCGAGCCCCAGGTGGGGCCTGGCCAGGCCCCCTCGGCCTCTGGCCCCTCCATGTTGCCCTGTGGGACGGGGCAGCCCCTGGCAGCCCTCAGGGGCTCGGGTGGGTCTGTGCTCATGGCCATGGTCTGTTTGGGAGCATTTTGAGGGGCTCAGGGCTCAGCCCCCACCCCTGCCTGGCTGCAGGGGCTCTTTACGTCCCTCACTGGCACTGGGGCCCCAGGAAGGGCTCTGAGGGGTGTGGGCAGCGATGGGTTCAGGGCCTCAGCCGGGAGTTGCCCCTGCCCCGACATCCCCCTCGAACTCCAGACTGGAACAAGGAATTGCAAAAGCCTCTGTCAGCCCCAGGCAGTGCAGCAAGGACAGGCGGCGGTGTCAGCCTGGGAATGCCTCAGGGGCCGATGGACACAGGGAGGACACGAATCACCGCCGGGTCATTCCGTCCTGTCCCTCAGCCCCACCCTGGGCCTGCTCTCCCTCCCTGCCCGGAGGAGCGGCCGGGGCAGTCCCGGGGATCAGTGCCTGGGATCAGTCCTGGGGGTCAGTTCCGGGATCAGTGCCTGGGATCAGTCCGGGGGGTCAGTTCCGGGGATCAATCCCGGGGCTCAGTTCCGGGGATCAGTGCCTGGGATCAGTCCGGGGGCTCAGTTCCGGGGACCAGCCCCGGGGGTCAGTCCGAGGCAGCACCCACTGCCCGTCCCTGTGCTCCCCTCACAGCCGGGGCTCAGCCCAGCACTGCTGTCAGTGCACAAACAGCGGGAAGGAACTTGGTATCCTTTTATTTATAAACAAATCAACGTAAAATAAGTGCAGAGGAAAGCACTGGCTGCCCCCACCGGGGCCTGGCTGCAGCGGGGCCGGGTCACACCGAGGGGTCCCGGGCTGTGCTGTGAGCGAGGGGCTCTGTGAGCAGCCCCCAGGCCCAGGCCTGCAGCGCAGGCTGCGCTATAGGACAAAAAGCCATTTTGCCTTTTTATTACTTTGGGGGTTGGGGTATTTTGTTTTTTTATTTTTTGCAACTTTGCCCCTTAGGGGTAAACCTGACTCAGTGCAAGAGCCTGGAGGGTTGGTCACCACAGGGGCCCGTCCTGCTGCTGGCCAGGCCCTGGAGGCTGGCAGGGGAGGGTGTGAGCTGTGGCTCCGGATGCAGAGGGTGAGCTGAGGACAGAAGGAAGTGCTTGGAGTGGAGATCCCGTCCCAGCCCTTTGGTCACTGCAGAGGAAGCGTGTTTGTGTGTGTTTGTGTGTGTGTGTGTGTCCGTGCTGAGGTGTGTGTGCGTGTGGGCACACACTGGGGACAGCCTGTGCTGGCCCCATCAGCCCTGTCCTGTCAGCTGTGTCCTGTCAGCCCTGTCCTGTCAGCTCTGTCCCAGCTCAGGCCAGGCTGGTGCCGGTGATGCTCCGGGATCTGGGCAGCCCTTGCCCCACACGCAGCCCCCAGCTGGCAGCTGCTGTCCAGGGGACACTGCGGTGGCACAGCTGGTGGCTCCACTCTGACAGTCCTCGTGCAGCTGCAGAACCATGTCTGGGACCATGGGAACCACTCAAGTGCCATCAAAAATAAATACATTAAACTGCCTGAGACCAACAGGTTTCTCGGGAGGGGCAAAGCCCTCACAGGAAGAACGGTGCTGGGACAGGTCACCACCCTGGGATGTTCTGGCCAGACCCAAAACCCTCTTGCACACGCTGAGCTGGGACAGACCGAAACTCTAGAGGAGCAGGAGGGCCCCTGGGAAGACAAACCTTAGCAGCTCTGGCTAAAAATCACCAAGAGTTGCGAGTTCAACACAGGTAGAAAAATCATCTCATCGTTTGAAACAGACAACTCCTTAGTAAAAAAAAAAATTAAAAAAAAAAAAAGGCGAGAAGGATCAGCCGAGTCCTGCAGCATCCAGGCAGCCTCCAACACCAGCCCAGGCCCATCTGTGCCAGGGGCATGCCAGGCCCAGCCCCGTTGCTCAGCTCTCCCAGCTCGCTCCACGCTCCCACATGGCCTCCCCAGTCTGGAATGAATATGAAGGCCTCCACCCCTGGCCCGGTGTGCCCAACTGGAGCCAGGTCAGGAGCTGGGGGCAGGCAGAGCTGGGTGGATGGGCTCCCCCAGTGTGGAAGACAGGGCTGGGTGGTCAATGCTCTGAGCTCGCTGTGGTGCCACAGGGCTGAGGGCAGACTGGGGGCACTGCGCCCCTTGAGGCTGGGCAGGCTCAGTGCCCCAGGAGCGCTGAGCCACAGCGAGAGCGGGAGAAGCTGAGGCAAACACCCAGTCCCCACGGGCACTGCCTGGAGTGCTGCTCCATCCCAGGGAAGCAGGAGCTCACGGAGTAGTGCTGGCTGGGCAGCAGGGAAGAGACCCTCCGCTTCCAACGCCCACAGCTCGAGTCTGGCGCAAAGCCCAGCTGTGCCGGGCTCCTCCTGAGCGCTGTGGGGCCGGCCGGGCGGCGGGAGTGTCCGTCTGCGGCGGGAGGGGGTGTGTGCATGCGAACCTGTCGGCAGGTGAGCGCGGGTGGGGACGGCCAGGAGCGGAGCTTCCAGGATCCATCCTGCCAGGAGTCCTCTCAGAACTTGCCTTGCTTTAGCTTGTCGATGTGGTAAGTGAGCTTCAGGGCTGGCCCCAGCTTCAGCCCCATGTACTTCATCATCATGTCACTCCGCAGCAAGAGCAGGGCTTTCCCGTCGATCTCCTGCAAGGACCAACGACAGTGCTGGTGATGGCACCTGGGAGCCCCAGCCCTGCCCGAGCCAGGCCGGGCCCTAAATGCAACAGCAGGGCTGGGTGTGAGAGCCCTGCTCAGCAGCATCCCAGTATGGACATCCCAGTAGGGATATCCCAGTAGGGACATACCAGTAGAGACATACCAGTATGGAGACCCCAGTAGGGACCGCACACTATGGACACCCCAGTATGGATACACCAGTATAGAGACCCCAGTATGGAGACTCCAGTATGGACATCCCAGTATGGAGACGCCAGTATGGAGACGCCAGTATGGAGACGCCAGTATGGAGATTGCAGTATGGACACCCCAGTATAGAGACCCCACTATGGAGACCCCAGTATGGACACCCCAGTAGGGACCGCACACTATGGACACCCCAGTATGGACATCCCAGTAGGGACATCCCAATATGGACACCTCAGTATGGAGCCCCCAGTATGGGCAGCACAGTAGGGACATCCCAATATGGACACTTCAGTATGGAGACCCCAGTATGGGCAGCACAGTAGGGACAGCACAGGTAGCCCCACATCCACCCTGCTGCAGCCCTGGACCCATGTGTGTGATGGGAACTCTGCTGGGTGATCAACATCCAGGAGCCATTTCCAGAGAGCCAGCTCATCCTGAAGGGAGGTGGGGAGGAAGGAAAGGGGAGGTTTCACTGACAGGAATGACAGAGGCAGTGGCAATGCAAGGGAGCAATCGCTTGCTCCAGGGCATTGCCATCCCAGTGCAGGGGGAATCTGGCAGAGGATGCATGGATGGTGACAGCTCTGCTGTGACACACACAGCCCTCAAGTCACGGCTGAAGATGGAGGTGAGGGAACAGATCCTGAAACCCCAAGAGCCTGTGCTCTGAGACTGGATATTAGGAAAAATTTCTTCCTTGAAAGGGTGGTTAGGCACTGGCATGGGCTGAAATCACCATCCCTGACATGTTCAAAAAACATGTGGCACTTGGGAAATTGGTTTAGTGGTGGCCTTGGCAGTGCTGGGGGAATGTTGGACTGTATGACCTCAGAGGGCTTTTCCAACCTGAGTGATTCTGTGGTTCTATTTCTGCAGCCTCACAGCACAGTCCCAGCCACTGGCAGAGAGTGGTGGAGCTCCTCATCCCCACTGGGGCTGATTCCAACACAGCAGCTTTCAAAGCATCTGATGCTTTACAGCAGAGCCAGATGTGTCCCTCCTGAGACTAAGGAGGGGATGGATCATGGAGCTTAGAATAACCAGAAAACAGCTTTGTACTTGGCATTCACAAATGTAAGTCTCCCAGTCCCTGGCAGCACTCCTGTCTAATAGTCCAGGTTGGGTCCAGAGCTTTGCACTGGACAGTTTTCCGTGAAGAAAATGTTAATTGGCTTGAAAGTGAAAAATAAAAGTCACAGCCTCAAACAACAGAAAATCCTGTCCTATGTCAATACTCAGTTGCTTTCAGGTTGGTGAGATCTCCAGGGATCTCCAGTACCAGGTTTGATCTGTTTTTCCCTTCCATAGACAGAAGCAAGGCTCTCCTCAGGATTGACAATCCAGGGCACTTCTGTCCCTTGGTGGATTTTCATAATTAAAACAAGCATTTCTCAATTATTGGTGTTTCTAAAATAGAACAAATTAAAAAAGGAAGTGTTGGGTCAGCCCAGAGCAGGACACAGTGCTGGGTGTTTGCTCCCATTGCTCTTCTTGAGCAGCACCAGAACATGGACTTCATCACAAGGCAGAGGGAACACAGCTCCTGCAGGGCTCAGGACACGCAGCTGCCAAACCTGTCCTGTAGCTGTAATGGTACAAACTCCATGCTGGGTGTGCAGCTTTTTTACACTTACAGATGTGCACAAGGACCAGAACCTTAGGAGATTCCCTGTTACAGGAGCTGAGCAGGAACACGCTCTGTGAATCCCACTTGGAATGTGTTTCTTGCCAGAAGAAATTTGCCACTAGGTGAGTATTAGACTCCTGGAGGAGCAGAGTTTGTGTTTTCAGCACTGAGATTCACTGCAGAGGCTCTGTATGCACCCAGGCTGCCCCCAAGGGGTTCTAACGAGGATCCAAGCCCGGAAAGGGCATGAGCAGAATTTATGAAGATCTTTTTATTAAGCACAAAACTCCATCTGGTGTGAAGTGCTGCCGTGTTCTGACTCTCCTGGGTTTTGTTTGTGTGATTTGCTCCCTCCCAGATGTAACACACCCACACTCACACCTGTACATGAACCATGGCACTCACATGTTTTCTGAAGAGGTCAGCGTGGGGGCCCAGCTGTGGGTCTGACTCACGGATGAACTGCATCACCTCCTCCACCGTCCAGGACGAGGGGTCACGGCTGCTGAGCCGGGAGCTGTCCCGGGAGCCGAGGTACCTGTCCGACCCTGGGGATGCCAGACAGAGCCGTTACTGGGGGTCCCTGGCACCGCCCCACGGCCATTCCCCCTCAATCCACCACTCAGCTCCTCTCCCACAGCAGGGCAGAGACACAGCAAGGGGCACATCTCAGGTGTGCCTCAGATTCCTGCAGCGCAGGCCTGGCACTGAAGCCTTATTCTCTCTCCTTAGGCCTGACTTTATAGAGCAGCCTTCTCTACTGAGCCCTTGTCTCCGCTCTCAAGCCCCACTCCCCTTGTTTGTCCCCAGCTCTCACTGCTCCTTGTCCATGGGCTGACACTTCCCACCTCAGCAGAACACATCCCTGCCATTCCCATGTCGCTCCCCATGCGTGGTTCCTCCTCCCCTCCCAACACCTTTAGCACATCTAACATGGCAAAGCTGGTTTGTTTTCACTGGCTGCACCTTCTGATGGACTGAACCCACGGGTGACCTCCCATTGTCCAAAAGCACAGCTTGAGCTGGCACAGGTCCTGCTCCCAGTGCACAGCCCCTTGTCTCAGCTCTGCCTGAAAACTTGTGGGGGAGGCACCAGCAGTCTGAGCTTTTCAGAGGCTTTTCCCAATGCCATGCACCTAAAACAACACTATTTGCAACCCCACATGCTGCAATGAGCAGTTCAGCTCTCCTGCCCCTCTTCCTCTGCACAGACAAGTGCCACTCATGCCCATCCTCCCAGCCCCACCAGGCAATTTTCAACTCCCCAGCCATTCCCAGTCCATCCTTACGGACTCAGACACCCATTTATCACTTGGATACAGTTCAGCTCCTGCCTGTTCCTTTCTGCCCACTGACTTCCAGGTCCACCCAGTCACCAGCCAAAGGAGAAATGCCACCTGTCCACACTGCCACCTGCCAGGTGCCATCACACCTAACAGACTTGTTTGGCTGTGCAGAGCCCAGCCTCTGGTACTTGTTAGAAGTTAGAAAGGTGTAACTGGAGATAGAATAGCCCTTATTGCCCAATTTACAGCTGCAGGGCTGTTCTGAGCTCTTACCCCCAGAGCTAAGCCTGCGCAGGGCAGAGGTGCTGCCCTGGCTGAGGCTAGAGGGCTGGTGCAGGTGCCTGTATCCTGGCAGGCGATAGTCTCTGGAGCTCCTGCTGTGGCTGGATGAATTGACAGAGTTCAAGGCAGAGTCCATGGGGTCCAGGCGAGGCTCTAAGGGCCCTGGGAGGCCATCTCCCAGGACAAAGGTTTCACCTGGAATGCACCAAGCTGCAGTTAGTGCACCCGAACGCCACGGCCCCACGCTCCCGTGTGGGGCAGAGCCACAGCAGCGGCAGCGCTCGCTGGGTCCCACCCCTGGCTGGTCTCTCCCCAGCACAGAGATCAAACCAGGCACTGCTGGAGCCCTGGTATTCACCAGCTGCCTATCTGTAAATGGTGCCACCACCTGCCAGTGCCAGTCCAACCAGTGCAGTGACAATGGTCCCAGACTGGAGCAGCAGCTCCTTCGTTCAGCTACTCTGCTCATGCCACCACCAACCGTAGCCCAGCCCTGTGGCCTGACTGCCCTGGGCCCCTCTGTGGCCAAGGGAAACCATGGGGTAGGGCAGGGCTGTCTCATCTGGATGCCAATGGACACAGGACTCACAGACAGTCCTGAACAGGAAGGGGAGGGGATGCTCCCCGAGGGGTCAGACACTGCACGTCCTCAGCATCAGCGTGCAAGGGAACGGCCCTGGTGTTTGGTACTGGGGTGTCAGACACAAGCAGAGCAGGAGGCAGCTGTGCCATCAGGGCCAGGCAATGCTCCCACAGTGTGCTGGTCCTCTGGCCCCAACAGCAACACACTGGTGATGAGCTGCTCATCCTTCCTGGCATCCTGCTGGGCCCTTTTCCAGCCTAACCACATCAGAGGCCAACTTCCCATACTGAAACATGCACAGGAGGGCCTAGGGCTGAGGGCTCTCCCCAGGCAGGGTGTTAGAGCAATAGTGGCTTCCTCACCTTCTCCAGAAATACACTGAATTTGCAGCTGTGCATGGCACTGTTGGATGGAGGGGCTGAGGAGACTGTCCAGGGCGATAGATTGCATTGGCTGAGCCAGCAACATCTGCCTGTGCTGTTACACTGTGACAGCTCCATTGCAGGGCCACTTTGCAGGTTTTACTTATTGTGGCACAACTGAGTCTCAGCCCAGGTGGTCCTTGTGCCTCATGAGTCACCCTCAAACACCTGTGTTCTTTATGGTGAAACACTGCCAAGGAGGGAGGCAGCTCCACAGTGAGGGGCATTGCCTGTGCACTCCAGACCTGCCAGCACACATGGCTGGGAGCTGCAGCTCCTCCACCAGCATCTGTAGGGACCCTGAGGGCAGCTCACAGCCCTGAGCTGCTGCCACTCAAACACCACGGCAGGTGACAAGGCTGAAGAGGCCTGAGCACTGGCCAGGCCCTGGGTTTCTCCCTTGGCACTTCCCAGACTACAGTAGCAGCAGGTGAGAAGGCAGCACAGCACTGCTGTGCTGAACTGGGATGATGGTGAGGGTGCAGGATCTGCAGCCTGTGAGACCCAGAAGCTGTTGAGGTTTTCCTAAATTCCCCACTGAGCTGATGCTGCCATGCTCCAGGTGAAGAGACGTGCAGCTTGCCAGAGCCTGAAGTGGTTCCCAAGTGCTGCAGACATTGGGTACCATCGACTGGGGCAGCCTCTCCTGGCTACACCGTATTTGCTCTGGTTTCTGTGACCTGTGGCACTATTCTGAGAGCTGGGATCTTCTGGTCTCGTGTGCTGCTGCCTGTGTTTGAGCAGAGATCCAGAGGCCAGTTCAGCTGGTCCAGCCCTGACCTTCCAGGGGTTCACATCATAAGGATATGAAATGGGAACACCCTTGTCTGGCTGTTGGCCAGCCTGCTGTGGGGCTATCACTGGGTAATTGCTGTTCCCATCTCAGGGCTTTGCCACTCTGCACGTGAGGCACTGCTGCCTTTCTTTGCTTTTAGGTCTCTGGGGTGTGCCCAGAAACAGCAGCACAGCCTTAAAATCTCAGGTACAAAGTGCTGGTGTGAAGTCTGCTACCCCTGGTGACCTGTCCTGTGCTGACCCACTTGTCACTTGCTTCCTGCAGGGACAAGTGTGATCTCACCTGCTCTGGATGAATAAAAAATGGTTTGCTGACACTTGGCTATTCCTGAATAACTTCAAACCCCTCCTGCACTCCCACCATTGCATTTCAGTCCCACACTGGACATAAACCACAGCTGGCTGCTCTGGAAACCTGCTGGAGATCCCCTGCCCAGCCAGACCCACCTGTGGGTGTCACTTACACCAATTCCCCTCCAGCTGCTTCTAAGCAACTACATTTGGTCTCTTGTTCAACAGGACAGTTCTGTTTAAACCCCAAAAGACTTCCCATTAAACATCTGGGGAAGGGTGCTGACTGCCAGGGAAGGACAGAGGCAGGACAGGGGTCAGTGGGCACAGCCCTCTGCGCTGTCCAGGACAGTGGCTGTGGGCATGGGAACAGGTCCAAGCTGTGCATCTCAGCCCTCCAAGGAAACCCAGCACCTTCTGAGGTGACAGAGAGCTTCAGCTTGCCAGGAAGTCCTGGGACACTCACCCAGATCTGCTGGGTCACACAAACACACGTGTGTGAGTGCTCCCAAAAACCCCAGAGCTCTCACAGTGGGGACTGGCATCAGCAGAAGGAATTTCAGGGCCGAGGCTGGGAGAGCACATGCACAGGTTCCTGTCGGTGCCAGGCTGAGGATCCAAAACTCACCCTCAGAAAACAATTAACACAGGAATTAATTAATGACAGGAATGCACTGTGATGCATTCTGCAAACATGGGATCCTGTTCTCACATGCTGGTGATCACACACCTGAGGGTCATGGCTGAAGCCCTGGGAGCACGATGTTTTTTTGGCTAGGAGGTGAAACCGAAGGCACACAGTGATCCCCAGGCTCCCTTTCCCTGCACAGATGAGTCCCTGGCTGCAGTGGCACTGCAGCAGAGCTGGGGGCTTTGTGGCAATGCAGGAGAGACTGAGGTTTTTCCTAGAAATACAAGTACACAGGGAACTGCTCAATGAATGATACCTCCAGGGAAGGGAGAAGGAGACGAGGCAAGAGGGGAATAATTACTGCCCCTGGGAATCATCTGTAGACAAGATGCTCTTGCAAGTGGCAGGGCACAACTGTACTCAGGCAAGATCCAGAATCCTTCACCCTTGATAAGCAGAGTTGGAGAAGGAGGTGCTGATCCTCAGGCAGATTTTCTTACACAAACTGTTGGATTTAACTAAAGGCTGGCAGTTGGCACATTGTAGGGAAATATGCCACAATTAGTGGCTGAGAGGCAGGGAGCAGATAATTAAAGTTTAATTAAACAAATAGTGCTATAGACTCAACAGTGTCATTTTACTGCTAAAACACGGGAGTTTGGCCACAAGCACAAATGTGATTTGCACTGCTTCTGAACACCCACTGCTTCCAGCAAGTGATGGGCTGTGAAGGCAGGTCCCCACTGTGCTGGGACTGCAGTATTTCAACAAAAAGCCACACAAACACCACTGGATGCAAGAGGAAAAACAATGTAAGATGTGAGATCCTCTCCTCGTGTCTCTGCTTCTTGCCAAATGCAGGGTGGATGGAGATGTCCCACTGCTGCTCACAGCCTTCCATATGGCAAACTGGGGTGTGTTCAGGAGCTGCTGTCTGAGACAGAGCTCATTCCCATGAGAAGATGTACCTTGGTCAAGAAATACTCAATATCTGAGTGTTTCAGGTGCATATTCTTAAAATATATCTTTTGAAATGCAAATATTCCTGCCTGAACCTCAATTTCATGGTGGAGGAGGATGTATTCATTACAGCTTTTAGCCATGGGATAAGAATGAATTTCTGGATGGAATTTGAAACTGCACCTCATTGCTCCCTGCCTGGACGAAGAACAGAACCAGACCAAGCTGCTGCAGGAAGGATCAGCCCCCTCACATGCACACACACTTCCTGCCCACTTGTTTTTCTGTGTTTTTCTGGAAGAGGCTGGAGAATTCTGGCATCCAGATGGCACAACCCATTTGAAGGCCAAGGGATAACTGAATAGACTTTGAAGCAGACTAAGAATCAATCGTGTAGAAACCTAATGAAGGCTCCTCCTTGGAATTACCCATTATGGAAGCCTTCTCTGTTCACTGACAGTACGGAGTGTGCAACATTCACCACCCAACCATGGCATCTGAACCTTTGGAGCAATCCAGTGCTTCAAGAACAGGCTGAACACTGCATGTCCCACCTGCTGGGGGAGGAGGAGGGGCTGGGCTGTCCCAAAGGTTACCCAAATGCAGTGGCTGATGCATCAGAGGGGAATCAAGGAGACGAACTCCCATTTAGAAGTGAGAAACAGAAGGGGCTTCAGGGAACAGTTTTTGACTTGTCAATTTGCTGGAATAGATGAGGCAGTGCCACACACCACCTCTGTCTTCACTTCAGCTCTGTGGCAGACCCAGTTCTAATCACTGCAAATAATGAGGCCACTAGAAACTGTCCATCATAGAATGATGAAATGGATTGTGTTGGGAGGGACCTTAAAGCCCATCCAGCCCCACCCCCTGCCGTGGGCAGTGACACCTTCCACCATCCCAGGCTGCTCCAAGCCCTGTCCTGCCTTGGAAACTTCAGGGATGGAGCAGCCACAGCTGCTCTGGGCAGGTTCAGACCAGCTGTGCTTAGAGACAGGGGCAGGGATTCTGCAGAGCACAGGACACAGTGATGGACACAGACCCAAATCACCCACAGTGGTGCCAGGCTGGGCACTCACACCTGGGATCAGCAACCCCAGCAAAACCAGGGAAACGGGGATTTCAAAGGGACAGCAACAGAGCATGAAGCCACTGAACTATGAGCCCACCCAGGAGTCTCCAGCAATTTTTCAGGGATTTCAGTCACAAAGAATTGTGACTAACACTTTGGCAGATTTCACCATCCATTAATTAAAAGCCTCAGTAAGATTAAATCTTCAGTCTGCATTATGAAGGGTTAGCAGCTCAGAACGAAAGTGGGAGTGTATTTGCTGAAGATTACTCAGTTCAGCTACCTGAACTTTCTGGAAATCTCCCACATGTGCATGCAAGGGACACCTGTGGATCCCACACCAGAGAGGACACTGCTGCAGCTGCTGTTGGGAACATGGCCCAGCACATCTGCACCAATGGTATCCTGAGGGGCTCTGGGAAGGAGCAGCAGCAGGATGGGAATGGTGTGGCTGAGCTGGTGGAACCAGTGACACCCCCTCGCTGTTTTAGGGAGGCCTGTGAGGAACAAAATGAGATCCTGGGAAAGGGCAGCAAGTTCCTTGCCATACAGCTGCACATCAGCATCTGTACAACAGGCTGCAGCAAACCCTCAGGGAAAAATCCGGGGGCAGATTGACTGAGGCAGCTGGGCAGCTTGAGCACTGTTAATCCCATGCACAGCGAGGGAAACTAAACCAGATTATACGGTGTGAGGTGATGACTGTCAGTGTTAGAAAGAATTCCCGCTGCATTCCACATGCCTGACACATCTGTGTGGGGAACCTGTCTCACCACAGAGCAGCTCATCCACTCCCCTCTGGAATACCAAGCACAACCCATGCCAGGGACAAGCAAAGCAGCTCCCTGAAGCCACGGCTCGGTTTGGCACGGCAGATCTGGCCCTGCTGCAGCCGGGACAGGGCACTGGGAACAGCCAGCTTTGGGAAGAGACACGCTGTGCTCACCTTCCAAAGGGTGACGGTCATTCTTTGGTAACTTGGGGGAGAGAGGAGCACTGTATGGAGGGGACTCTTGGGAATAGCGCTTTGTACCCCGGCCTGGTCCCTGCAGAGAGCCGTCTAACGAACTGCTTCTGTCTAGGAAAAGAGAACAAGCCCTCTTTAGGAGTGGAGACCTCCTGGGAAATGCAGTCTTGACAGAGTCCCCTGAGCCTTGCGTGCATTGCCAGCCTGGGCACCCACCACCTGTTCAAGCTGCAATCCAGCACATCTGGCAGGGCTCAACTGAGCAGAGTATGCAGGTTTTATTAGAGAAAAAGGGTGGTGAGAAAACTAACAAAGAATCTTAGCCATGTTTTGCCATATTTCACCCAAATATCACCTCTAATTGACTTAATTCCATTTCACGTCATTCTACACCTTGGCTCATCCCACACAATTCCTGCTCGTCCCACTGTCACCTTTCAGATGCACATAACCCTTGGACAGCTGGATGATTTGCAACCCCTCTGTGCCATACACAGTGCTGGATTAAACCCTACTCCAATTTTCAATCTCCCCCCTCCATGGACCCCTCAGGTGCTGTCACTGCTGCTCCTCTCCAGACACATCCCAAGGATGGGACTCTCCATAATCATGTCCCAATGACTGGGGACATTGGGATGGGCTGGGACATCTCTGCACACACGGCGTCAGTGGGTGGATGGACAAGGAATGGAAGCACTGACACTGATGGGGACAGCAGCCAGGTAAGTGACACAGGGGTGGCAGAGCCTGTCCCAGCTGAGGTGCCCCTCCAGCTGCCCCCTGCCCACACAGGCCAGCAGCTCCCAGCTGGGCCCTTGCAGCCACCCTGAGCATGGGTGACACGTGAGAGCTCACAGAGTTCCTGGGGGTGGGCACAGAGGGGTGAAATGCTCCTGCACAAATGCCAGGAGCCACCAGCAGCCTGGAGTAGCCCTGACAGCTGGCACAGGGCAGGAACAGGGGCAGGAGGGGCAGCAGGTACGGCGGGGAGCAACGGGACCGACACCAAGGGAGATGCAGAATGCCCAACAAATGGAGGTACAGGTGGGGGGAAGCACCAGATGGGCACAACTGAGTTGATTAAGGAGAAACACAAAGGTAGAGAAGGTACCTGTTCAATCCATACCCTTCACGGAAATGAAAGAGCTGCTTGCACTGAGGCCCTGGGACTCCATAGGAGTATGACCAAACATCACTATGACATTGCCAGAAAAACAAATTCCATCCTCAGGATGAGGTCCTGTAAGAAACACTCACAGCCCAGAGAGGGGAACAGATGTTCTTGGTGTGTTCCCCTGGATAGCCCTGTGTCAAACTGCACAACCTTCACCCAACAGCCACAGAACCACAACACAAGGTGATGCTTTACAAAGGCTTCATCAGGTTTTGGTTTAGGTTATTTTTTTTTAAGGTGATTGATGTTAAAAGTAATGCAAACACAGCAGGTCAGGTTATAGAAGTTAATCCTAGGAATCAGAGGTGAGGTTGGTGTAAATTAATGAGAGGATAAACCAAAAACAGAATTCTGGTTTTAAGGACAAGTTTTAAGAAAATACAGAAATAGAGTAACAGACAGAGCTGTACTCAGATCATCAGGAATAAAAAGAAAATGCCCTCAGTTCAAAAATGACATAAACTTCATGAATGTGTATCACCAAAGAGGAAATAATCTGAGAGGGAAGGATATCAGTGGATAAATGCTCACTTTGAGAAGGACACCGAGAACAAACAGATTGTTTACTTGGATGAAAAAAAGGCCCTGCTCAGGATGGAGCTGTGCACCTCAGAGGATGGGGAGTGCAGGGATGAAGGGAGGGTTTTAACTCATTCTGTGTTTTGAGACAGTGCCAAGGCAAAGACGGGCCCGTGTTTCATCTACAGAAGGAACAAGCACAGGGGAACAGAGCCTGGGGACACTGTGCAGAAAGGTGAAGACTGAGAGAAAAGGAGAAAGGGTTGTCCTTGCCTCCAGGTGACAGGACAGCTGGGAGGGATATTTCACCTCTCTTGCCTTGGGAGGCTGGTGGGGGGAAGAGCAGCTCACCTGCTGTGCCTGGATGGTGCTGTGGGCCATCCCAAAGCCATCAGCATGGACACCTTTACGAGCAGTGACACTCACCTCATCTTGTCAGGCCACTCAGGACTTCTAATTTAGGACAATGCACCTTGCACTGAGTGCACTGGCACCTCCCCCCTGGCTGCAAGCACACCTACACACCTGGCTCAGGTGTGGATGCATCTGTGCCATCCACCTGCACTCAGTGCACTTGTAAGCTGAAAGATGGCAGATTTAGACCGGATATATGGAAGAAAAGTCTTCCCTGAGGGTGGGCAGGCCCTGGCACAAGCTGCTAAGAGCAGCTGTGGCTGCTCCATCCCTGGAAGTGTCCAAGGCCAGGTTGGATGGGGCTTGGAGCCACCTGGGATAGTAGAAGGCATGGCAGGAGGTGGAGCAAGATGAGCTTTGAGGTCCCCTCCAACCCAAACCATTCTGGGATTCACTTCCAGAATGGTTTTTCACTTCGGCAATACTGAGCACTGGAGACAAGGCTCTAAGGATAAAAGAAACAGGACAGGAACCAAAACATCCACCATCGACTGAGTCAGACAACTGAATGTCCTCAACCTGGAGACTTGAGGGTGCAGAGGAAGCCAGGAATGACAACGCACCTGAAACTCTGGGTCTGCTGCAGTAAATTCTAACAGAACTCACCACCGCAGTACTGAGAGTCACTTGAAATGTGGTGCCAATATTTGAAAAAAAAAGGTGGAAAAAAAAGATTTTTACAATAAAATGCCTATGTCCCACCTCAACAGCACCACAAGGCTTGTGGCAGGCTCTGAAGGACAGGGCAGGAAATACACATGGCACGTTCTATGGCAGGTGTTCATCAGAGGAGGCTGACCCAACGGCCTCCCTGTGATGAGGAAATCCTGATCTACCACAGGAAGGAAACCAACCTCATACACCTGGAACTCAGCAAGATGGTACATACGGAGAGCCACCAGCTGAGACAGAACATGAATTACCAGGAGCCTTGTTCTATGCACAGAAATCTGATTTGAGAGGTAAAGCTGCTGGCAGCACACTGAGAAGGAACATGAGACTGGGAGCAACTGCCAGTGACTGTGCCTGAGGATCATCCTTGAGCCCAGTTTAACAACTGTAATAACTCTGGCAGAAATTTTAGAGATTTAATGATGAAATCTGCTGATGTCTTCCCATGTCAGGCCAGATAAAGTAACATATAAAATCAGGCAGGAAGGATATATATAGAATCAAGAACCAGCAAGGTGGAAAATCCAGCAGCTTTATCCAGATGTGCACCTGAAGCACTGTCCCATGAGCTGGTGCCCTGCAGGTGATAACAGTGGATGAGAAGAACAGTGTATGTGACCAGGACAGGCTGATCATCACCTGTTACAGGGTCACAGTGACTAAAAGTGCCTGCAGAGACATTTCCTGTGACCATGGTGGTGCCAGTGCTGTGGCACCAGGTCCCATGAGCTCCTCCCCAGAGTGCAGGGTGGCACTCTGGCCACCCCGTGAAGTTTAAGTCAAACCAACACCGTGAGCAGAATGAAAAGCAGCCAAAAGATGAACTCTGCTGAGGGCTACAACTGCTCTGCAACTACTTCCAGAATAAAGACAACCAAGTTAAGCTAAAAGACAATATTAAGACCAGGAGACACAGACACCAAGTTGCCCAAGAATAAATTAGGGCTGGAAACTACAACAGAGTTTCTAAAATCTCAGCATAAAACCCTGCAGCAGTCTCCAGTGGAAAAGCAAAATCTGCAACTCCAGAGTTAATCCAAGAAGCACCAAGTGCTGTGGTGCTGTAACAGCAGGAGCCAGGGCTCAGTGGTCCAGAAGGACTCTCCAGCCCTGTGTTTTCAGACAGCTCCAGATCACATCATGTTCATGTTTGATTGTTCATGATTGCTATGAGCAGCAATCAGCTGCCCAGTTCCCTGCAAACTGCTGCTCCTGATGTACAGCTCACTCTGTTTCTCTTATTTCCATGTACTCAGTAAGGCACAATGGCAGGGCACTGCTGACCTAAGGGTTGCTGCAGACCCTCCCTCTGCCCCAAGCACACACACCAATTCTCCATGGCACCCACAGGGGTGCTCCTGCAAAGCCAGTTTGTTCTGGGAACTCACACCAGCTCCCAGCCCTAACCAGTGGCCGTTTACTGGAAGAACCAGCCCCATACAACACATTCCTGTACTGGAGAGGAAACAAGGCAAGACACGCAGAGCTGAAGGTGAGACCACAGCAGCCCTGACATCTGGTGTGATTTAAGGATGTACAACTCCACCCTCATTGCTCCACGACCAGCCCAAACTTCCCAAAATCACCAGCATTGTTTCCCTGTCCTCACCAGAAGCCACTGCAATGTGTAGATAATAAAGTTCACCACCTTCTTTCAGGTGCCTGAGAAAGGTGTTACATGAGCAGATGCCCAACAAGCTCAGACATCAGGATGAACTGCAGGACTAGGTGCTGTCACACCTCTGACTGTGGTTAATTCTTCTTTAAGTGCTGCAAACACTCTGAATCAGAGTTCAGGATGGGCAGGCCTCAGCATCGTGTCAGATCCAGTGCTCTGCCTGAGTTTCCCTGAATTCTGATTTATACTTTTCCACTCTGCCCAGCAGCCCAACTCTTGGCACAGCCACTCCTGACCTGTCATGGAGGCTGGAATCTCTGTGTGTGAGCTCATCCATGCCCAGAGCTGGGTGCTTTCCCTCCCACTCAGGTTTTGCTCTCTCTCATGATGACAGGGTACCTCCACACTGAAACATGGGGATTTCTTCTGTTTGAGGGCTCCTCAGGGGAAAGCCTCCAGTCACAGTAACAAGTCATGCTGCTCCTGTCCTTGCATATCCTACAGCTCCTCTGCTCCTGTCCCTGCTGGCTCCAGCCAGGAGGAGGCAGAGGATGGGAAGATCCTCTTGCTCTCTAGACTCTGCCTGAGGTGCTTTGTGAGGTGCAATGAATGGAAGCACTGTGGCATTTGGCTGTTGCTCCTACACCTCGTGCTTAGCAACTTCTCCTTAAACAGTTCTTCCTAAGTGTCCATCCTTTAACATTCATACAACTTTTTCTTTTCTTGCCAGAACCATAATTATGCAAAGGATTAACTTTGGAAAGACCTCAAACAACACAACAGCTATTTGCTGACTAGAGGGGGAAGAAAGCAAGACAGGAGAGGAGATCAGCATTTGTCAACCACCTAAGAGGGTGCAGCCAGCTTTGATCCTCTCCATGATTGACATTCCTGGGGCAGGAGCTCCCCCAGAACCCCAGACAGCCTGCAGGGCAGCTGTCACCACAGGCCTGCTGCCACTGCCCAGCACTGTGGGGGAACTACTAAAGCTTTCCACTGCTTCTACTTCAGAGCAGTTTTGCAGCCTGACAATTTGCACTGTGGCATGAACTGTCTTGCTGGGGTGAGCTGCTTCAATGCCATACCAAGGAAAACAAAACCACTTCTGCCTCAGATTGCTGCATGAGCATCACCCCTGAGCTGGCCATGCTGTCACCAAGGGCTGCACGCCCTGGCTGCTGCCAGCAGATCCACAGACGCCATAGAAACCACTCTGCTTTAATTAATTTCTAATTACAGTTTACCTGCTGCATGTTATCACTCTCCCTTTTCATGCAGACTTTCACCTGAATTCCTGGCTGTATGAAGTCACCATAATCAGATTACAGGAAGCGGGAAGGACTGGGGGACGACGAGGAAAGGAGGGAAGACAAGGAGACAGCACGGATGAGCGGAAACCTACAGCGGAGATGGAAACCAAACTGACAGGCAGAAAATGCAACTGGAATCCTACACAACAAGAGCCCTGAGGGCATGAGCACGACACTGGGTGTGATGTAATGAACCCTGTGAGAGGGCTCTGGAATAGGCCCCTCTTCGGAGATAGAGATAAAATCTGGGTTAAGACACGGGGCACCTGGGTCCCTACAGTGCCGCCCCCGCCCCAGCTCCTACCTGGTAGATACCTGTCGTGGTCGTACTCGTGTGAGCGCTGCATGTGGCTGTTCTGAGTGAAAGGCTGGTTCCCAAAGAGGTTGTCACTGCGCAGATTGTGGCACAGCTTCTCCAGGAAGCGGAGGACGTAGGTGATACTGTTTACTGCTGGTAGGTTCAGAGTGTGCTGTTCCCGATCAAACACAGCTGGAGACAGAAACAAACAGAGCCCAACACGTGAACCCCCCGCCAAGGCGGGAGGCTACGCCCAGGGCCGCACAGCCAGCTCCTGGATCTCAGCATCGCCGGGCTGTCAGAGCCAACAAAGCCACTGCCTTCCGCCGCCGGGGCAGGCCAGGACCAGCCTGCTGCACCCGGCACGGGGCCGGGGCGGCAGCGCCAGGGGAGCCGCGTCCGAGGGAACGGAAAGGATTCCAGGAGGGGCCTGCGCTCGCAGATCCAGCTACGCACGGCCTTAAAGGAAAAGTAAAACCCGGGGTGGTTCTTGTCTTCCCGTGAGGAGGTGTGGAATCCCCCCTGTTGTGGCTCTTCCCAGGGCTGGGGCAGTGCGGGGGGCCGGTCGGTGGGGCAGGATTGCTGCCCAGGCTGATGCCAGGACTGAGCACTGCCTGCTCCAGCAGCTGTGCCCGCAGGCCATGGGAACTGCTCCGCTCTGAGTCAGCTGCCAGCTGTTGCTTCACTGACACAGATGTGTGGCAAGAAAGAGAAGACAGAACTCTTCTGTCCGCCCCTGGCCTGTGGCTGCAGCGAGCTTCAGGACAGACATCTTCCAACGAGAGAATTCTTGCAACAACCTCTCTGGAGGCAAAGTGCTGCGGGCCCGTTCTCACCTGAGATGACCTCTCCCCCGTGGCCTTGTTTTAAGAAGGAGAAGACTGTTTTCTGATGATAAGCACAATCAATGCAGGCCTGTACTGCTTGCTGCAGGACAACAGAAGCTCGAGCTGGTCCAAAATGGTCTGGCAGCTGCTGAACTTTCTTCTTGTCTAGGTGGGGCCCAGTGCTGCCGTTCTTGTTCAAGTAAATGCAAACTGCCAAGATGAGAAATGTGTTTGCCGTTAACCCACTCAAGAAAGCAAGAAATAGATGCCTAAAATCCAACCTGAGAGATGCTGAGATTTTAAGACTGTCCAATCACTCACAAAGTGGAATCCACCACGACTGCCTGACTGCCACTCCTCACAGTGGAGCCACTTCTAGAGGGGAATCACCTCCAAAATCTTCCTGCCTCATGCTCACCTTCCAAACTGCTGCTGTTTCTCCCATGCTCTCCCCTGCAGTCAGGCTGTAAAGTGGTTTCCATGCCAGCCAGGTAAGGTGGCTGTGATGTTCAGAGGGGAAGAAGGAATGCAGCCCCCACTTTCTAGGGGTTCCCACAGCGTTTCCTTTTTAGGGAAACTGGCTTCTTTAGGTTCCTCTGAAAACTGCCTAATTACATTCTGGGGAAACAGAGGGCTCAGCCCATATCCAGTGCTTGACTCAACATGTCAAAAGCAGCTTTGCATTAGACTTTCCTGGCCAGATTCATCCTCAGCTGTAGCAGTGCATACACTCTTCACTGCTGCTCCTCCTCCTTCCCTGTTCCCTCCTGTCCCTGTGTGCCTTGATATCCTGGCTGGAGCTGGGCAGATCACGGTCCTTCAGCACC
Organism: Acrocephalus scirpaceus scirpaceus; assembly: GCA_910950805.1. Lineage (NCBI taxonomy): Eukaryota > Metazoa > Chordata > Aves > Passeriformes > Sylviidae > Acrocephalus > Acrocephalus scirpaceus. Next base: position 4,816,187 of record OU383796.1, read on the forward strand.
TCCTCTGCCCCTTGAGCAGTTCCAGCAGCTGTGCCTCGCATGGTGTGGGAGAGCTCACGCTCAGGGCTCACAAGGGGTGCTGCACACCCCACTGCCCTCGGGCACAATGGGCCACAAGTGTCCCTGGAGAGCTGTGGAGTCACCAGCATGCAGGGGAAGGGGGTCCTTGCACTCAACAGGTGGGCTTGCAATCTTCCTACTTCATTATTTCCAATAGAATGATAAATGAACAGCTGCTCTGGACTCACGTGCCTCTCTCAGGCCAGCCTTTCTGGAGTGATAAGGATTGCTGGTTTACAGGCTTAGGAAGAAATAACACTCTCTCGGGGTGTTGCTGCCTGCCTGCTGCAGTTCCTAACTGTGCAATCCTGTTAAGAATGTGGTCCAAGACCCTCCTTACCTGTGGGAGCCTGCATGGCAGAGCTGGGGATTGTAGCAGCGTCCTGGGGCACAGTGCTTGTGTCTGGCTCTGGGGTACTGGTTGTTGGAGAGGTGGGTGCTGGGTTCAGCAATGTCCTAGGTTTCCTCTGCAGAAAAAGAGGAGATATTTCTCCTTTTACCCCTGCTCTCCTTTTCCACCCATGATCACTACACTCTCTCCTCTGCATCCAACAGACAAGGCACTGTGGAACATGACACATTTCTGATGGTGATGACGGGGTGTCTCAAGAACCTAGTAATCAATACGTGTGTATTTTACAAACCACAACCCTGCAAAATAACAAGCCTGGGATCTGCCACCTCTGTTTGACTCAGACTAGCCACACACAAAGGACAGGAGAGCTTATTCTACCCTTTGGCCATCCTGTCATGCTCCCAGCATCTGCCATGCTACTCCACAGCCAATGCACTTCCAAAGACACGGATTCTTGATGGAAATGATTGTTAGGACACAGACATTTCTCTACAGCTCCGGGGCTGGGCTCTGAGGATACTCCCAGCCCACAAACCCCTCTGGTCTCCTACTTGCTGCAGTCACACAGCCAGAGGCTGAGACAAACGTGCACAAACACACGCATGCACCAACCCATGGCAGGACCTGCAGCACCTGCTGTTCACCCGCCTGCATCAGCATCAGCTTTTACCTTACTGCCAGGCTTGGGGCCTCTCTTTCTGGGGAATTTCAAAGGCTCCACTGACTTGGAGGGTGTAGGCATGGGGTGGTGGATTAGCGCTTTGGTCGTTCGACCACGCTTCTTCCCTGTTTTGCGACGCCTTTGCCCTTGTTGATGCCCCAAAACAGTCTTTGTGCTACTGTGCATGCTAGGTTTCTCCGAGTTTACTTCGGAGGCAGGTAAAGGGCTCTTTGGAATCACAACTGAAATAAAAAGAGAAAAAGCAAATGTAATTAAATCAGGTGAGAATCAAAACAAGAGCAGCCTCCATCTTTATACAGTGTCACATGGGAAAACCTGGAGCACTCCCAGCCCCCTGGGCGGGGGCACTGCTCTCCATGCCAGAGTAAAAACCAAACACACGGAGCCCTGGCTCAGTACTCGAGCTGGGGGACACTGGGCCTTAACCTGGATGGGCTGAACTCCAGAAGGATCATGCTTGCAGCCATACCTTCCTTCCTGAAAATAACTGCTACCTACAGCTCGTCCTTCTGCGAGTGGTGACCTGCCAATGGCCACGGAAAGGGCTCTGAGAGCATTCCTAGGGGGGATCAGTCAAGACCTGTCTGACAGTCACAGAGCCAGCACTGCAAACACTGGAAATCCCCTCTCTCGAGGCTGACATCAAACCTGTTCTGTCCCTAAATTTCCAGCAAACTCCAGGGGAAGGGACCAGCTCCATCCTTGCTGCCTGCAAGGATTACTGCTCCTAGCCTTGAGCAACAGCTCATCTCAGCTGGACCAGCTGCCCTGCTCCTCCCACATACTACCAGAGGCAGGTCTGTTCCTTCTTCTCACTCTTTCCATCACAAAACCAGGCTTCTGGTATACTTGCCCACAAATCCCCTACACTTGGTTAGTCATCTTTCCCAAGCCTGCTAAAAGCCAGAGATATGCTGGCCAGAATTTCCTTCCATTTTAAATTTCTCCTAAAAGGAAACAATCCAAAATCCTGCTGCATTTTAGAAACTGCAGAGTGATCTTTGGGATGTCTTGTTTGTCAAATCTGGAAACCTCAATGTATGTGCAAGGAATTAGCAAAAAACACAAGCAAACACTTTTGAAATCAGGGGCTTTGTAGTTAAGGAAAAAAGTCTTAGCCAGGGAAACAGAGTGCCATAAAAGATCAATACCAGGATGGCAAAACTGTGGGCATATACAGAGATTTTTAAGGTTTCTGTAATGCGGATTTTAGGAGCAGTTACTGTGAACAAGGATTAATTCCCTTGGCACAATGAAGTTGTGGCTGCCTCTGGATCCAAGGCCAGGCTGGACAGGGCTTGGAGCAACTTGGGATAGTGGAAGGTGTCCCTGCCCATGGCAGGGGTTGGAACGAGATGAGTTTTAAGGTCCCTTCCAACCCAAATCACACAGTGCATCCAGGATCCAGCCCCATTCTGCTTGTCATGTGGGCATGTTTAGTTTTAATTTTATTTCCTTGCTTTTTAGCATTAGCATTCTGTATCAGAAGCTGGGAAGAAGCACACAGTCATCAGGATCTATCTGACTTCCTGAATAAAGACTTTCTTGTGTCAGGCAGACACAGGGAATGTGGCAGAAACAGGGTTTCACTGCTCTTTGTCTGAGCTGTTCATGTTAAAAGCATGATTATTTTGCTGCTAAGGAAATGAGTGTGATAGCTCAGGTGCTTCTTACAGCTTACTCCAGGAGTGTCACCTGCTCCAGGTGACATCTGACACTGAGCTGCAGGGAGGAATGGCACACGTAAGGCAGGTGCTGATCATGGAATCGTGGGGCCTCTGGCATCAGGTGTGCAATGACTGATCTCAGCAGAGAAATGTTTGTATCAAAGCATTTATTACAATCCCACAAGTTGACAAAAGAGGGATAAACACAGGTCAAATGGAACAGGGTGCCCAGAGCAGCTGTGGCTGCCCCTGGATCCCTGGAAGTGTCCAAGGCCAGGATGGACAGGGCTTGGAGCAGCCTGGGACAGTGGAAGGTGTCCCTGCCATGGCAGGGGGTGGAATGGGATTTATGATCCCTTCCAGTCTACACCAGTCCATGATTCCATGATTCTACAACTCTCCATACTTCAAAGAAACTGTTAAACATCAAAGAGATGTGGAAGCCAGGGCAGGGAGCATTTCATTTGAGATCTGCACAATGCTCAGTGTCTAAACCAAGCTGTGCCACAATGAGGTTTCTCTCATGTGGAGGAAAAATTGAGAATTCTACGGACAAGCTGTGAGGGAAACCCATCTTCTCAGTTTTACTCATGACAAACCCAGAGAAATGGTGCATTTGGGAAGCTGGCATGCAGCAGGCAGAGCAGCTGGACTGCACCCTTTGCTCCCAGGCTGGGACCACATCACTGGCAACTCAGTGCCAGCAAAAAGGAGACTGCTGTCAGATGAAGTCCCGGGGTGCAAGCTTTCACTGTATAATTTTATGTTAAAAAGGGATTTTATCTCTTGGTGAAATAAATGCAAGGAAAATCTGCTGCTCACTTCAGCTGTAAAGATAGTACACATAATAGTAATTTGCCAGGCTTGAATTGGTTTTAGGATTTGGGCAATAAAAGCCCATAGCTGGGTGCATGCAGAGCCCATGATGGGATATCTCACATCATTCAGCCACCCAGAGGAGCTCCCACTGTGCCTGTGCCCCTGGCAGCACATCCTTGGTCCCTGATACAGCCACGGCTCCTGCAGGGATGGAGGAGCTGCCACAGCAAGGGAAGCTGTTCCCCCAGACAGGCTAAATTACATCTACATGTACAGCCAGCTCAGGACAGAGAGACACAGACTGTGACCTAGATTGGAGCTGTGTGCCCAGCAGTTCTGCTGAGCACAGCCCTGAGCACAGCCCTGGACAGGCACTGATGTTTTCCCTGGGGCTGATTCCATCAGACTGATGCAATGCACAGACATTTTTCTGACCCAGAGTGATTTAATGAAATGAGGTCTTATCCTCCCACGATCCAGCAGACTTGCCTGGCTTTTTGTTGGATTTGAACCAGAATCTGAGTAAACACCAGCCTGTGCTAATACATTTCTCTTGCCCTACCAGATGCACTGAGCTGTGGGAGGAGGAGACACCAAGAACTCCAGAGCAGAGTCCTCCCACCAGCTGTACCTGCACATCAATGGTGCAGCCCCAGAACACAGGATTACAGCTCTGCCTCATCCCCAAGGCACCACTTCCAGTGACTGGGTGCTTCCTAAAGGAGCCTGCAGTTTCTTCTCAGGTGCCTGTTATTGTCCTGCAGGATTTCAGTCCCTGCTGTCATGCAGGTGTGGTCCAGAAACACGGGATTGCTATGCAGGGATCTGTGCCCAGCACTCAGCCCTGCCTGCACCCACCCCAGCACCCACAGTGCTCCAGGGGTGGAATTAGCTGTGCCCAGCAAGCAGGATTATCTCACAGCTCCAATCACTGCCCAAGTCTCCTTTAACTGCCAAAAGCTTCAGTTTACTGCATCTTATTCTTACTGTTATTACATCTTAATTATTAAGGATCTAAAGCTATCAAAGAGTGTCCAAGGGGGGGGGCACAAAGATGCTGAAGGGCCAAGAGGGGCTACACAAGGAGCAGCTGAGGGCTCTTGGTGTGCCCAGCTGGAGCAGAGCACACCGAGGGCAGAGCTCAGGGATCTGCAGCTCCTCCCGAGGGGCAGCTCCCATCCCTGCTCTGGGCCAGGGACAGCACCCAGGGCACGGCTGGAGCTGGGCCAGGGCAGGCTCAGGCTGCAGAGCAGGGAAAGGTTCTTCCTCCAGAGGGTGCTGGGCACTGCCCAGGCTCCCCAGGGAATGGGCACGGCCCCGAGGCTGCCAGAGCTCCAGGAGCCTTTGGACAGCGCTCCAGGGATGCCAGGCTGGGATTGCTGGGGGGTCTGGGCAGGGACTGAGGTTGGATTGGATGATCCTGGTGGGTCCCTTCCAGCTCAGGATATTCTGTGATTCTGTGACTCAGCTGGTCACAGTGCCAGCCCAATAGTGAGCAGCTGCCAGAGACATCCTCACCTTCTTTTTCCTTGTACAAGCCACTGAGAGGAGCCACATTTTCAGAAAATCAAGTGGAGCCTCTCTTACTTAAAAAATCAATAGTTTGCTGTTCCTGAGTAAAGCAGCATCTCTCTGTGCCAAAGCTTTGCTGCTCACCTGAGCTCTGAGCAATCTAACCAACACTAAAGCTGGCCTTGCTTTGGAGGAGTTGAGCCACACAACCCTGAGATCCCTTCTGACCTGAATTATTCACTCATCTGAACTCATGGTTATTTCAGCTCATTAAGGGGACAGAAAACTAATCATTGGAAATTTTCCACTGGCTGAACTGTCTTGTTTTGGGTCACACAGGCATCCAGAACAACGGCAGACATGGAAGGGGAGGAGGCTGGCTGGCATTGGATCCGTCTGGCACAGTGAGAAACATCACCCTGAAGGTGCAGCTCAAACACAGCTGAACTCAGAGCCAGAGTTGGGCACCACTGTTGATGTTATTCATCACTGAAGGATTAGTTTAAACAAGAGGTCTGAGCTTTCTGCAGAAACAGAGACTTGACAGAGAATTCCTGATTTCAGGCTCTACCTCCTAATGCTAAAATATCCTGTCAGCTGATACATGGCACCTGCAGCTGCCCACCACACCGTGACTGAAACTGTTGCTTACAGGAGATTCTGCACAATTGCCATCCACACTCTGAGGGTTAGTCAATGCTAGGAAGCAGTATTTGTCACCCATCAGCTCATCTGAGACTTGTCACAGCTTGAGGAAGACAAAATTATGTCCTTGGGATAAGAATTACAAAGTCAAAACATGTAGAAAAATATGGAACAGAAAAGTTGAAGTTGCAGAAAGGTTTCCTGCCTTTCTCTCCTATTTACAAGGTTCATTTACCAAGAGCTGCAGGAGCACAAATCCCAAATTCCCATTTTCTGTGCCAAGGGCTCTGTACTCTCAGATGCAGCTGTAGTTCATCTGCTTCTGCCTGGAGATGTCTGGAATGGTCCCTGCAGTGTCCTGAAGCACAGGGGGAGATTTCTGAGCACACCACGCGTGCCCACTCCAGAGCTCCTCTGATGATGTCCTGCAGGCCACATCTCCAGTTGTCCTTTGGTGCTCACTGCTCCTTGTCCCATCTTCAGCACTTCCTGGGCAGAAGCAGCACTCAGAGGTGAGTTGAAGAGACCCATTTAAGATAAGCAAATTTGCCAGAAAGCAGAAATCTTGCTGTGATCTGGCTGAATCCTTCCCTGTGTGAGGCATTTCAATCCCAGACATCCTGAAGGTTGGAGCTGGACAGGAACCAGAGCTCATTGCCTCTCCCAGAGTAAAATGGGAATGCTTCAAAGCCCTGTGATTCTTCCCAGAGCAGAGATCATCATCACTGGCCACCATGAGCACGACTGGGACAGAGATACAGAAATACAGGTCCTGGGAAGGCTCCAGACTTGGATTGCCCTGAGCTCTCAGCAGACACAGCAGATACAACACAGGACAAAGGGCTGGAGCATGGGTGGGAGACATGAGCTCCTTGCAAAGACAGGGATTAAGAACAAGACTCCACATCCTGGAATTCAAAGGTGAGAAGACAATTATTCTGATAATTCAGTATTTCCTGCAGGGATTTGTGCTCTCCAGCCTGGAACACCTGTTAGAGCTGAGACCAGAGGAGATATCCAACACAGTGCTGGGATCCAAGTGCTGCAGGATTTGGCATGTTCTACCTGCTCTCATGATGAACTCTCTCTTTTCCCAAAGATACACTTCTTTTTTACACAATATTTGTCTAACTGCAGGTTTTGACTACCGAAATTAGGTTCTTTTATCCACTAATCCCCTGGCCAGTGGTTACACAGTAGCACACAAAGAAACCCAAACCCACAGTCCCCAAAACTCTGCATCCCACTTATCCTCACCACGGGGGTGAATTTTAATGTCTTTTTTGGGTAGGACATCCACAGGCACATGAAAAGCTGTGACTTCAAACTAAAGCAATGCCTTTTGTGCATTTATTGAACCTCAAACAGGTTCTGAATATTCATCATCAGTGTCCCATTTCTAAAAGGCTTAGAAATCTGCATGGTTTGGAGCAGCATTTTTCCTAACTGTTGGCACACACTTGGATGAGCTCTTTCACTGCAGATGCCACTGTACATCCCCCTGGCACGAGCTGTGCCATTTTATATGGTTGTTCTATTTGTTTTTCCAGTTGTTTTATTTAGCAAAATAAAACAACTGGGGAAAAAAAAGTCTCAAGAGTCACAGTGATATCAGCAACTGCTGTTTGTGGAAGTGTCACATTTTCAGCCTCACAGCAGCATTCCCATGTGCCCTAAACCATGCTGGCACTCCCAGTGCTCTCTGAAGCAGCTCAGCAGGGATCCTGCAAACCTTGGCAGGTGTTCCCAGCACCTTGTACCGTGTCTCAGAGGTGTGGGGCAGCACATACAGCCAGAGCTTCAAGCCTGCCTCCAGTGCCAGAGCAGTAACTGAACTGCAGAACAGCCCAAGTGTCCCACCTCTGATTGTAACCACACACAGAGACGTGGAAAAGAACTGGAGACTGCAGACAAAAACCCTATCCTGGACCTACAGGGTCTGCTTACACAGTTAAACACCAGAACTTGGGATCCAAGAGACCTCTCCATCTCCAAGGCTGCCCTTGGCACATCTCAGTCTGCCCTATTCACCCAGACATTGGCTAAACCCAAGCAGATAATTCTACCCAGGCACAAGGTGCATCTGCTAAAACATTTTCCAAAACAAACCAGAGGCTTCACCCAATAACACAGCCCACAACAGCAATCTGAGGCACTTGGGCAGTGTCAGTCCAGCTACTGCAACAGAAACCTGGAGGGGTCTGGACTGGCCAGAGACCACGTGGAAGGATGTGACACAGCCTCATGTGCCTCCAAGATCCTCACCAAAGGCTTTTACACCTCCAGAGCCTTGGGATAAGAAGAAAGGTTTCTAGAGGGATAAATCAAGGATTACAATTTTGCAAAGGATCATCCTTGCAGAGGAGAGATATCTATGTGGGGAATACAGGGATGTGCACTGGGATCCACACTGCTCAGCCATGAGTGACCCAATGAGGGGATGAGAGGTGACAGAGTCTAATGATTCACCCTTCCAGGGCAGGCAGGACTGTGGCAGCCCATGAGCACAGACACTTTCAGGGAGAGAACACAGCAGGTGACCATCCCACCCACAAACAGAAAGCAGTGAATGTGAGGAAACCCACCCCTGCCTTCAGCTGCACAATGCTGGGCTCGGAGCTGCCTTGTGCTCCTTCAGGACAGAGAACTCAGGCTGCAGCACTCACTGCACAAGAACAGCAGCTCAACACTCAGCAGTGGCCAGAAAGAGCCAGACAGAAAGCTTCCACTTTGGAAAAATGAGAGACCAGAACGCTGGATGTCACCAACTGATAAAAATCCTAAATTTACTGGTTCAAATCAAGCAAAAAGCCTGCAGCTGATGCCTGGATTCTCATTTCTACAGAGTTCCAGACTTTCTGTGGACATTCCAGCCAGGGCTCAGCTCTGCCTTGCCTGCTGCACACCAGGACCCCCAGACTGCCCTTCACTGGTCCTATCAAAATTCATCAGTCACACTGAGCATTTTGAGAGTTCCTTCACACGTTTTGGCTCCTCTGCACACAACACCCAACATCTTTTAATGGTTTTCATCAGTTTCAGAGGCAGTAACTCTTATTATTACTTAGCAGCTTTTGAGCAGTTTTTGAGTTTTAGAGTATAAACATCCATGTGCAGATATTCCTCAGTGAGGGGAAGCGCTCTGAGATGCAGCACAGTGTCAGGATGTGCCCCACAACCAACATATCCCCCAAACTGCCCGGGGTCAGCACCATCCCTGCTCTGCTGAGGGCAAAGCAAACACAGAGAAGTGACTGGCTCATGATCAGAGACACACAGTGACAGCCTGTGCAGAGCAAGGATGCCCAAACTGTTGTCCTCAGCAAAAGTCATGTTCAGTTTTGTGCTGAGCACACAGATTTCTTTAGTCCCAAACCCAGGTCTTCGTTTCTCTTCCACACAGGAAAGAAATTAACTACTCTGTACCCACTGAGTAACATTAGGAAATCAATGGGGAAACTGAGTCATACATCTTTCCTATAAAACCCTGCAAAATCTGGCACTTGGATAGGGAAAATGGCCTGTCGCACCATTTGGAGCTGCCAAGCAAGTTCTCCCTCAACAGCAGCTCAAATCCCCTCATATTTCAGCACATTTGCTGTGGAACATCTGCACAACCAGCCACAAACCTCTCAGGCTGGCAATTACATGTCTGGAGCCCGGAAGAGCAGCAGGACATTCCTGCTCCTTCAGCTCCTCCCTACCATGCCCATTCCAGCCCCAAAAAGGCAAAGCAAAGGAGCAGAAGGATCATGCTGGGAACAGACCTGGCCACAGGCATTTACACCCCGGAGAAGAAAGGCAGTTCTGGACAGCAGGGCTGGCTCAAGGACTCAGTGTGCACATGCAGATTACACAGGCAGCCCTCAGCAGATTTACAGCCCAGACTGCAGCAGGGCTGCTATTTATTCTCTGCAGAGCATCCTCATCACCCCCAGAGAAACTCACCTGTAGGAGCCAGTGTGCAGCAACCTTTGCAGCCCAGTTACACAAAGCTGGTGGCCTTTTGTGCTCACACTCTTTTGTGCACTGTTTTTATTTCTCCAGTGCTCAGATACTTAACTCTGGTTCTCAAGGTCAGTCAGACGTTCCCTGGCACAGGGGCTGCCCGCTCCCCCAGCCTGTCTGGAGCACGGCTCCTCCTCCCACACTGCTCCCAGGTCAGACAAGGAGCTGCAGTGAGCCTCCTGCATATGGCTCAAGTGCAGAGGGCAAGGAAATGCCAGGTTTATCCACAATCACCCTCTTCTCATCCCAAATCAGCAGTTTTTCTCTGTGGGCTCAGCATTTTCTGGGACTGAGGGAATCCAGCTCGCTAACTTGCAGGCTGCGTTCCCATGGGAAAACACCCCACAGTTTTCCTTTCCTTCCCTGTTTTTACAAACATTCCTTGTGGGCCACAGACTCCTCTCAGAATTTTCTCATAACACTCTTCTTCACCTGTTGTTTACAAAGGGGAAGAGAGTCAGTCCTTCTTCACCAATCACTGCCCTGTTAGCAAAACATGCCATAAAGGGATGGAGAAATTTCAAAAATAAAGCTTTAAGCTTCAGCCTTCTGATCAGGAACTAGTCCCTCTGTGTGTTCATTGCGTGCTCTACTGCAACATTTCTGCTGTTCCCATCCCACCACTTCTTATTCCAAATAAACTGGTGCAACATAACCCGGGTTCTTGCTTGCTGTGATTGCCCTATCACAGCCTCATCCTCTGTGCTTCACTGCAAAACTAAAGCTGTTGAAGCAGTGTGTTGTTCTAATCAGCTGTGAAGCAGCTTTGGAATTAAAACTGAGATTCTGAACTACAGAGAGGAGATGAGAACTGAGCTGGGCAGCTCCAGCCTGGGAACCACATTAGGAGAGTTGAAACTCAAGCTTCTGACCGAGGAGATGCACCAGTGGGTGAAAGGAGAGATAGAGGGGCAACCAGGAAGCTCCAAGAGAAAAGGCAATGCCCAAGTCAGAAGAGAATCAAGTAGAAATCTGAACTTTAAGCCTGATTCAATTACCTCAAAGCCAGGCTTTGTCTCCTGCATGGCAGTGCCCATGGGCACATAGTGAGTACCCAGCAGCAACAGAAGAGCCCACCTGTGACCCCTGGAGCTGTTTGGCAGAGGGAGCATGAGCAGAACTGGCACCTTTGGTCCTGACACAGACAGTGACAACATAAATCAACTGATTTCACAGCTCAGGAAAGCCATCATTGCAGCTCTTCCAGGCTCAGAGCTTCAAGAGAGGCCACAGCAGAGGCTGTCCCTGCAGGGCACTGCCAAAAGCACCTGGCTGACATGTCTGGTCCTCAAGAGGACCCCAGAGCCAAATCTTAGTGAGCACCCAGCCCACAGCCTGTTGAGCCCTCAGTTTAGTGAGCCACACCTGCAGCAAGGCAGAGCTTTGGTTTCTTCACAGAAATGCAGTCCCTGGGAAGTTTGCATGGCTCTGCTGCTATTTATGCTCAGCTGTCTCAAGGACACTCACCGGTGAAAGCCGTGCCACGAGAGCCCACCACAGCCACACTGACTGATCACATCTTCTGCCCCTGGGAGGTAACTGCCAGGGGGTTTCCAAAACCCCACACTGAGAATGGTTCTGTACTCCTGCCCTGTTCAGGTTATTCAGGGCAGTTCCTGGGGTTTCTGCTTTTTCTGATCTTCTCTGAAGCTCTTTTTAGCTTTGGCTTCCAGGTTAAATATTAGCAGAACACCTTCAACTTATCAGTGCTCAAAGAATGAGGAGAGTGCTAGGTGGGTGTGTTTGTTCCAACTTCTGTTATTTTTTAAAGTTCAGAAGTTATAAAAATACCAAAGATCAAGAGAAGAACAATGACAAAGTGCAAAAGGTCTGATCTCTTACAAGTAACAAGTGGGGCTATGCTCAAGATGAAGCTCCTGGACTCCACAAAAATGCACACTCTGGCAACCTAGGTCTGTTTCCCAAAGCCAGTGCCAGAGCTGGGCTCAAAAGCATTTACTTCCTCTCTCCAAAAAATGAGGAGGAAACAAAAAAATGAAGAAACTCCCCAGCAGGTCACAAAAAGATGATGTAATGTTCTTGCTTCCATAGAGTCACTGTCAAAAATCCCACCCAAATGGGGCTGTTTCTTCCATATACACTTACCTTGCTCTGATCACACCCTGCCCATCAACCATCACAACCACGTCTCTGCCCCATCCCTGGCAGTGCCCAAGGCCAGGCTGGATGGGGCTTGGAGCAGCCTGGGATAGTGGGAGGTGTCCCTGCCATGGCAGGGGGTGGAACCAGATGGGCTTTAAGGTCCCTTCCAGCCTGAAGGGACTGGGGATTCACCACATGCTGCCTTTACAGAGCTGTGTGAGAGGAGATGGCTCGATCATTCTGGCTCCTCCAGCACCTGCCCACAGCAGAAACAAGACCCCTTCAAGGGACCAAGCTCCTGTCACCAAGGCTGGAATATGGTGCCAAGCAGAAACAAGGTGTGGAGAGTGAAATCCTTGAAGTGAAGATCTGTAAAACTGAGTGTTTAAACCCTTTCATCCTGATGGAAATTCTGCTCTCCCTGTGGTTGTCACAGGGACTGTCACCCTGGGCATACTTTAAGCTGACTTCACTCTGCTTCCAAACTCACAGCAGGGGATGGTTGGGCACAGCCAGCAGCCCTGCCTGTAATCAGCAGCTCAGGACATCCTGAGTCAGGCACTTTTAGACCCCCACAAATAACAGCCTGGAATACTCTTCTTCCTTGAGGTTGTCCAATTCTACCCTGAAAGCACTCAGGCTGCCAGCCTGCACAGGCACAGCCCTGCACCATGCCCCAGTGAACAGGAGTGTTGTCACTGGTCAGAGATCCTGCAGAAACAAGGTGATGACCCCAGTGCTGTTCAACCAAAGAGAGAGAGTTTCCAATAGCAGGGTCCTGCTGAAACCTCCTGCCAAGAGTCAGTAACATCCTGAGATATTGAAACTCTGTTTTGGGCCAGGAAGCACGGTGGAAAAGAGAAGGAAACATCCTGAGCAAAACCCAGATTCTGTGGGGTATGAAATATTTCAAAATAAAACATGAGGAAAAGTTGAGAGGAAGGTCTAGACACTGAGAGTAAGGATAGGCTGGAGACCAGAGGAAACTGCTTTTCCCAGGTCAGTTCCTCTTCTCAGAGGCTCCTGCCAGCCTCAAGACATCCCTCAGTAACCTCAGGTCTCTGACATGCCATAGCTCCCACAGATTTGGTGTTTGCTGAGCCACAGGCACTGTCAGCACCCCACTGCAGTACTGGGCTCCCTTATCCAAGCCCCAAACCTCCAAACCCCACACATATTCCAGGACACACATCCAAGCTGAGCCAGGGTCACAGCTAAGAGCCTTGGCTCTGTGCTCCAAACAGCTCAAGAGGTTTTTCTTGGGATCTTCCAACAGCAACCTCAGAGGCAGCACCACCCAGGCTCCAAGGCTGCTTGTGTGTTACACTCATGGATAAAAACCTGAACTCCTCTGTGCACCCTCCTTCCTCCTGCTGTTGGTGCATAAGCTCTACCAGTGTGATCCCCAAACCAGCCATGCCAGTGCAAAGCAATGTCACCCAGCTTAATGTGTGAGCTGCAAATCCCAGCTCAGTCCTGAAGAGACAGTAATTCATATTTTCCCATCTCCTCCAAGCAGGAATGCACAGGAGCTCACCTGAGTGTCACCCTGCCAACTACTCCTGATGAGGCTCCTCTTCCCACCACTATGTTCTCACCCTGAAGAAGGAAGAGAAACCAGGCAATATCCAAAATAAAATAATAAAATACACATTACCTTTGCCCCTGGGCAGGAAACCTGGCAGTTGATCATCATATTCCTTTGAGAAGACGAAGCAGTTAAGCAACAAATCACGTGACAGCAATGGTGGTGAGAAATGAAGAACTTCATGAACTTTCTATCCAGAGTCAGCACCTTGTAACCCCCTGGAGTCACTGCAGCAGCCACCACAGGCAGCTCTGGTCCCGGGGTAACACAGAGCTGTGAGCCCAGGGTGGATGGAGCTCCCCTTCAGCCTATCCCCATGGTAACTATCCAAAACCATTCACATTTGCCTGCTCTGCAAGCAGAGGAAGCAGCAGCCGAGCCCAGGCAGAGGGAGCAGGGTCTGAGAGCCCACACAGACCTGAGCAGGCACTGAGCAGTGTCCCCAGTGCCCTGGCCCAGCTCCCAGCAGCCCTGGCACGGTGGCAGAGGATGAGCTCTGTGTTAGCTCTGCCCTGCCTGGCTGGGCGTGGGGCTCTCTGCCAGCTGGGCTGCTGCCAAGGCAGCAATTCCAGTCCTCAAATTCCAGAGCTGGAGCAGCTTCCAGTTCAGCCTGTCCAACCTTAACACTTTCCCTGCTGCCCCTCTCCCACAGCACAGTCACCCCTCTCTCTGTCACAGAGCATGCAGAGGGGTGGAATAGGGAGTAGCAAACCCATCAGGAACTCCAGAGCAACTCAGCATCAGCCAGGGCACAGCCCAAAGGGAGGAACAGCACAGGGACCTTCTGAGACGCAGACATTGAGGGTTTTATCTGTGTCCCTGCCTCCTTGTGCCCAAGGTGACAGTATTTCCCTGCCCTCCAGCAGCAACACATGAAACATGGGGGCAGACTTAACACTGTTCCAGAGAAACATGTCTGTATGAGTGTGTGTGGCCAGGTCCTTTCACAGGTATGAATTAAATCCACATTTCTCAGGATGGAGAAAATGAGTTGCTTTTCAAGAGGCCAGAAGACTGTCACTGCCAGCAGCAGCACTGTTGGGACTGTGCACACAGCCACTGGCACTCAGCTGTAGGAGGGTCCTGTAAAGGTCTCACACTTTTTGAACCAAACCAGCTGAAGTTCTTGATACTGAGACACAAACCCTAGAAAAATGCTTGCATTTCTCCAAAACTTAAAGCTGCTGTTTAAGTAAGAGCCCTTTCTTGTGCAAAGACACAGATTCTGTGGGAATTCTCATATGCCTCAGCCCACAATCACACACCCAGGCAGAAAGCCCCATCCCACCTGCCCAGGCCCTTTTGCCAGCCCATGTGCCTTTACCTGGCAGAGAGAGACCCTTCAGTCATCACCTCCTCAGCTGAAGAGCTCAGAGCACGAAGCCTCCATGCAGAGGTACCTGAGAAGACCCTGCTTTAGCTGCTCCTCCCCCAGGGGCTCACAGTTCTCCATCCCACAAACCACTTCAGAAAGGGAAATAACTTCCCACAGATCCTCTTCCAATGTGTGCTTCCCTGAGTACAAAGAACTGAACTTTCCTCTAGTCTGTGATCGGCTGTGAACTCCCAAATTTCCCATGAATTACAGAGGCAGACACATCTCCTCTACACAAAACCATGCCTTGGCTGAGGGGGATTTCCCTCATCCTACCTCCCTGCTGAGGGCAGGTGGCCCTGGAAACGACAATCATTAACCAGCCTCTTACCTGTTTCTTCTTTTTTCTCATTGATTTTTATCAGTTATTTCCCTCTTTGTTTCCCTGAAGCCCAGCAGCAGCACCTCTATTTCTGTGTGCATCTCACTCTCTCTTTCTCCCCAGCCACGATTTAAGGTAGCTGAAAAACCATGCTTATTCTTTGGGTCGATCCTAAATATTGATTTTCTGCACTGCTTATAATGGGGAGGGATTCTCCAAAGCAGCTTCCTAAAATCCACTCTCCACTTATGGCAGTGACCTGTCCCAAGAGCCCACAGCCATCCCAAAGAGCAGGAATTTTAGAAAGAAGTAAAATGCATGCAGAAGTTTTTTCAAAGCAGTGAGTTCAGCTGGGCTGGAGTTCACTTTCTGCAGTAGCTGTGCTGGGATTTGTGCCCAAGGCAGGGCTGACAGCACCCCACAGTTCGGTTTGGCTGAGCTGGAGTTCACTTTCTACAGTAAATGCTGTGGGATTTATGCCCAAGGCAGGGCTGACAGAACCTCACAGTTCAGCTGGGCTGGACTGGGCTGCACAGAGCCCAGCTCTGCTCTGTTCCCATGGCCAACATTGGGCTGGGGGCACAGGGGGCTGGGAGGGGGCACAGCTGAGACCCCACCGCCCCAGGGATGTCCCAGACTGTACAGCTCCATGCTCAGCATGTGGAGCTGGGGAAGGAGGGAGAAGGGGGGATGGAGTGATGGTGTTTGTCATCCCACTCCCTGTGCCCTGGGATGGACCCAGCCCTCCTGGGGATGCCTGTGCTGGGGAGCAGTGACTGCCTGGCTTGGCTGTGCACCTGCAGCTTTTGCTTTACCTGTGAAACTCTCTGTACCTCCAGCAGTTTTCACCCTTTTACCCTTATGAATCTCTCTCCCATCCCACTGGAGTGGGAGTGAGTGGCTGGGGGTCTCAGCGTCCCCCTGGGACAACCCACCACACCTGACATGCACATTTTCCTCCTTCAATCTCTGCGTTCCTCCCAGATTACACTTCTACCAACCATTGTTACAGTGCACAGACTCATGCACTCCTTATGTGCATCTCAACACCTAAACCTTGAAGTTCTTGGCTTGAGGAACATCAGCCACCTCCTGCACTGTCCCTGCTGTGCTGCCAGCTGGATCACTGTGCAGCTGGAAAGCACACACACCTGGCAGATGTGGGTAACTCCCTCCCCACCCAAAACACCTTCAGGGTCTTCTGTTGACAAAAAATCATGTTGTTAGCAACATGCACACAGTGCATGCTTTGTGTGCACTTGCTTTTTGTGTGCTGCAATATCTAAAGATGGGGAGACACCATTCTTCTCTGCTTTGCCCTTCTGAAACTCTGACCCCACCATGCAACAGAAAGCTGCAGGAAGTTTGGGTTTGATGCCCCTGTAATCTTATTTCAGCTGTTTATGTCTGTGTGCTGTGACAGATAAATATTTTTCAGTCAGAACTTCTCTGGGATGAGTGCTTGGCTCAGTAAGAGCAATCATGCAAGCTGCACTTCCAGGAACAGTTAAACCCCCCTAATTTCTGACCCCAAAAGTCCTGAGCAAGGGAAGTGCAGCAGCTGAGCCAGACTATCGTTGTTCTGACTTCTGAGAGATGATCCAGGGAGGTACCTGGAGAAAACATTTGAGAAAGAACAGTAGAGGCTGTTCAGCTTTGATTGTGGTTGTCCTGTGCTGGGCCAGGAGTTGGACTTGATGATCCTTGTGGATCTTTTCCAGCTCAGGATGTTCTCTGACTATACCCTCTGAGCAGAGCTCCAGGCTCCCAGACAGCACTCAATTGAACAGAAAATCCACTTCACCTTATATTCCTAAATGCCCAGGTATTATTTAAGGGTAAAAAAATACATGTATAAGAGGCATGAAAAGACATGTAAGGTGCTGTACACCACACATGAGGAGTGGAGCAGGGATTCCTGGCCAATGGACAACCCTGGGAGCACCCCAATGGTGTGGGTGGGACACTGAGGGAAGTTTGCTGCACACACAGAGAACTCCCCCTCCTTGGGGACAGCCACTGGGCCCTGCCTCCCCAGCAGCTGCCAGGCTGAGGTGGAGAACCCGTGGAAGCACAGGATGAACTCCTCCATATTCTACCTTGCTCTGTAGCCCAGCAGAGCCAACATCCATCCCCGGCCCGTGGCTGATGTGGAGAAAGGACCAGGACCCACCACAAGCACTCCCAGAGTTACATTTCCCCCGTGTGCTGTGCTGGTTTGGATCCCCCAGCTCCAAGGTGTGCAGCATCCAGACAGGAGCACCAGGAGATGCCCAGGAGCCCA
Source organism: Acrocephalus scirpaceus scirpaceus (assembly GCA_910950805.1). NCBI lineage: Eukaryota > Metazoa > Chordata > Aves > Passeriformes > Sylviidae > Acrocephalus > Acrocephalus scirpaceus. The sequence goes on from OU383796.1 coordinate 4,833,607, forward strand.
CAGCCATGTGGCCACAGAGGACTCCCAGCAGGCTGCTGCACAGCCAGCAGGCAGCAATGGAATTACCAAGCAGGCATGCAGGCTGCTCCTCCTTGCTGTGTGACCTCCCTTTCCTTCTTTAACACACACACGTGCCCTGATGAAAGCTCCCCAGAGTGGCTGGCTGGGCCCCAGCTCCACCAGCTCCCTGCCCAGCCACTCCAGCTAAGCAAACACTGCTGGGAGTGGGAGACCCTGGAGATGGAGAAGGATCATGCCTGGGAGAAGCCCTTGCACTCCTCCACCTCTGCTGACAGCCAGCAGCAGAAACAGATTAGAGCTGAATGGAGTAACCAGCATTAAATAAACATGCCTGACCTCTTTGAAGTTCTGCTTCCCTTGAACATGAGCTCATTCCACAAGGCCTCTTTTCGCCCAGCCCCAGGAAGCCATGGGGTTACTCATTCTCCATGGAGTTAACTCTTCACAGGATTCATCAGCTTCCATAGAGTTAACTCTTCACAGGATTCCTCAACTTCCATAGAGTTAACTCTTCACAGGATTCCTCAACTTCCATAAGAGCCTCACCCAGTCAGTCCAATATATGAGCACAGACCAGTATTACCACAGCAGCACTGGACTGCCTGCATGTCTCTCCAGTTCTCTTTAAGAGGAATTCCCACCACGAAAGGGAAACTGCCCAACTCCACCACACAGTCCTGCAGGCTCCAGGCTGGCACATGGAGAAGGTTTGCTGGAGCTCAAGGAAAGGGCAATTCCTCTGTGGTGATGCATCCTCCAACCCTGCCAAGAGCAGCACTCTCAGGTCTGGGAGGACCGTGCTCAACCCTCCACCACAGCAGAGCTGAGGAGTGAGGAAACACAGGAGGAATTTCACTAGAGAAATTTCATTCCCAGTACTCTGTTCTTTTGGTTTAATCCCACAAAGTGGAGGTCAGAAATTCTTGGGCAGGAAAGGGAGCAGACAGTCACAGAGGGAGAAGTAAAACCACAAAGACAAGGCTGATCTCAACTCCCTGGCATTCTCACATGGCTCATCCAATCCCTGCAAACCCTGCTCTTGTCCCAGGAGCTGAAAAAAAAGGACAAAGAGAGCAGAAAGCTGCCTGAGAGTGAGGGCTGCCTCTGCCTGTGAGTGGGGAGATGTGACTTTTAGGGGGTCACTCTTTTTGTACATGAGCAGGAAGTGCAGAGTCACTGCACATGGAGCCGATGGGAAAGGGAGAGGCTGTCACAGCTCCTGCCAAGGGGGAAGCACAGACTTCCCAGGATGGCACAATGGGGTGTTGTTTCTGGATAATTGACTGGGCTCTGCTCACTCACAGCTTCAGCCCCTGGCAAGAGGAGGCTGGGGAGGAACAGAGCTGCCTGTGCTGCGGCTGTGGGTCAGACAGAGGTTCCCACTTCTCCTGAGAAGGCAGATTCCACCGTGCTCCTGAAACCTTCCACCCCCAGGTTACTGCCAGGAAAGCTCCCACCAAACACAAACATGTCTTGAGCAACTCCTGCAGCACCTGAGAGGCACCCTGGAGATGCCTGGTGAGAGCCCCTGACTCCAGGGCACCACTGGAGGAGTCAGCCACTGGCTGAGAGGGCCCCAGTGCTCTGCAGAGCCTGCAGGGCAGCAGCAGGTGGGACACAAACAACCAGTAAGAAGAGAGGGAGAGGCTGGGAACATCGAGGCAAAATGCAGAAATGCAAGATAAAGAGGAATCATCTTCAGCCAAGGGGAGCCACAGCTCAGCTTGCACACAGGTCATGTGAGATCACCTCAGGCAATCCACTGAGACCAGCCCTGAGCACAGACCTGGCTCACGTCAGGGACACTGGGCAGCACCAGCCTGACAGGGCAGCATGAGCTGACCCAGGATTTCCAAGAGGAACAGTCTTGTCAGAGAAATGCCTTTCCTAAGCAATCCTTCAGCTCTGGCAGAGAGGTTGTTCTCCTGCCCCTCATTTCATTGACAAGCACGTGCAGGGCTTGCCAGCCAGCAATGCCAGAGGGATGTGCTTGGGGACAATGACAGCCCCCCAGGACCAAACACAACTGTGATGTGAGAAAGCTTGAGACACATCTGAGAATCAAACCAGCCATTGCTCAGCCAGGCAGCAAACTCCCCAGCACTGCTCCTACCGAACAATCACAGCCCGAGGAACAAGGCAGGTGTCACCTGCTCCACACTGCTCTGTCCACATTCACAGCAAAGGCAGAGCAAGAAAACTGCCCAAAGCACAAAGAGGCGCAGTCCTGCAGCTTCACAGTTCTCATTATTCCAGGTCCCCTGAGAAAAACTGCACAGGAAAATGTGGTTCAAAGGCGCAGGAAAAACTTCAGGAAATTCCTGGAGAGGAGCAGACCTCAGCAATGTTGTACAGCACCATCCCTCCCCAGAGCCATCATCCTGGCCATCTTTATGGATAGCTGCTCCTCAGCACCTTGGTGCCAGGCTGTTTCATGCTATAGGTCTGATCACCTGTACCTTTACCACACGTGAAGCAGCACAAAAACCAGACAGGGCACCCAGGTGTCCTTGCTGCCAGTCTCTGCCTGCTTTGCTGCTCTTTGAGAGCTGAGTGGAGGAGAAAGACAGCTAAGCAACAACGTGGGCCTTACCTTTTGTACCAGGGGGCTGCAGATTATCTCCAGTCAGCGAACACCAGCCTACGGGAAAGATGTCCCGGGAATCATATCGGCACCAGTAATCGAAGGCACCTCTCCAGCCATCAAATGTTATGAGGACCTCAGAACCTCTCACCTCCCCAATGGTGGCCGGGCAGATGAAGTGAGGGTTCTTCCTGTCCACTGCCTCCAGCTTCATACCTGTCTTGAAGAAGTTTTGGGAAGGAGATGGTGGTTCCTACAAGAAGAAGTGGAATATATGCTCAAAGGGGATATGGCAGTGCCTCCCCACACCACAGCTGTGCCCTCTCCAGCAAAATCACCTCCACAGGCAGCTGAAGGGAGTCACTGGGCTGGATTTGAACCCCAATAGGTTTGCACACACTGGCTGGGTTACACAGCCACTGCCTTTTAATCAAGAGGCAGCAAAGTCCACTACTCACTGTTCTGCCCTCAGCTGGCTGCTGGACCAAACCCAGGGAGTGGGACATTTCAGAGTGGTGCTGATGTTCCCACCTTGCATTCCCCACTCTGAGCAGCACCTGCAGCTCCAGTGAAAAACCAGCTCCTGCCTCAAGCCCAAGCTTCCTTGGCAGACCTCTGGCTGCATCTTGGCATTGCTATGACACAGCTGGAGAGGACACAGGCCTTTCTAGAGCAGCCCTGAGGCAGAGCTGTGCAATGTCACCTCCTATGGGACCAGCACATCTCTCATGAGACACCAGCTCTGAGTTTGGTGCTCTGCAGCAAATGGACCACAGCCAGAAGGATCTGCACAAACAGTGAAATACCTTGTGAAAAATCCGGACAGGAGCCATCTCTGCTCCATTCAGAGTCTTCAGAAGGAACATGGGCCAGGAGGAGGCATTGAGCCGGAAGCCTGAGGGGAGGGAAGCAGAGATGGAGACTTTCAGACTGTGGGGTTGATGGATCTGGCAGCACATGCCTGCTCTAATGGGAACTCACACAATTGTGATCTCATACCACCCTCCTCCCATGCTGGAGTCAGGTGGGACTTTATCCAGATATTCTGAATGCAAAGTATTTGTGTTATTGAGAAGAAACATCTGGAAACAGCTGTCTGACTGCAACATTTACTTATCATAACAATCCCATTGACTCATTGACCATCCAGGCAGAGCACTTTGTGCAGCGTCAGTGCTGCCAGCGCCCGTGATCCTGCTGCAGGGGAGACATGAATCAGCAAGTGCACATTCAGGCTATGGAATTCCTTTCTCAACAGGGAATCACAGCTCCTGGGTGGCCTCCTCAACCTCTAGTGAGAGCTGCAGGCAAGTTAATCTGAAGAAATAGAGCGTGTGCCTTGGCTGGGAAACAGATTTAACCATTATAGGGAAGGATGTCAGGTTTTGGCTTGACACCTGCTGTGAAAAAAGTGGAGAAATAACAAGAGGGGGCTTATGGGAAGAAAAAAAGCAGTTTCACATGCTCTGAAGCATGTGGCACTGACTATGACTATACAACCAACAGAAGGGTCCAGATATCACAGAACATTTTCTTTACTAAACGTGCATCTTCCTGCACAGGCAATTTCTGCTGCTCAAGTGTGTTTGGTCTGTGTTTGAGGAGTTTTGAAGGTAATCCTGGCACTGGACATGGACCAAGAACATGGTAAAACTTTGCCAAGGTTGCAGTGCTCAGCACAGATCACCCTGCCAGCCCTGGGCTCTGTCAGATCACCTTGGAAATCAACCCAAGCAGCCACAACTGTAGGGGATGGGAGAGCATAGCTCTCAGAGTGGACAAGAAAACATTTTATGTGAATCATAAAATATCCTGAGCTGAAGGGACCCACAAGGATCCTGGATTCCAGCCCCAGGCCCTGCCCAGACCCCCCAACAATCCCAGCCTGGCATCCCTGGAGCGCTGTCCAAAGGCTCCTGGAGCTCTGGCAGCCTCGGGGCCGTGCCCATTCCCTGGGGAGCCTGGGCAGTGCCCAGCACCCTCTGGGGGAAGAACCTTTCCCTGCTCTGCAGCCTGAGCCTGCCCTGGCCCAGCTCCAGCCAGTCCCTGGGTCCTGTCACTGGAATTATCTGTGTAAAGAAAGAGCAGCAGCAGATGTGTGCATATGGAAAACACTACAGGAAACAGAAAATCTTGCTGGGTTTTCTAGGCCCTTGAACTCTGCAGGCAGGCAGGACAACTGCAGCACTAGCTCGGTTACCTGTCCTCATGCTGGGTACAAAATCATCCAGTGCCACCCTCTGCCATGGGCAGGGACACCTTCCACTATCCCAGGTGGCTCCAAGCCCCATCCAACCTGGCCTTGAACACTCCCAGGGATGGGGCAGCCACAGCTTCTCTGGACAACCTGTGCCAGCACCTCCCCATCCTCACAGGGAAGAATATTTCCCTAATGTCTCACATAACCGTGCCCTCTTCTCTGGCACAAGGTTAGGTAGGTGACAGAGGCCAGAGCCCGGCACACAGAGCAGCACACCCGGACCTGTCCCCCGGCACAGCCAGGGCTGTTTTACCTGCGCTTCGTGCCCTCTGCTGGCCACACCCGGCCACGGCACAGGAGCCACCCACCGGCACCGCAGCCGGGACAGAGCTTTGGAAGAGATGGGCAGCAGAATCACTGAATGGTTCGGCTTGGAAGGGACCTTAAAGCTCATCTCATCCCCTGCCATGGGCAGGGACATCTTCCACTAGACCAGATTGTTCCAAGCCCTGTCCACCTTGGCCTTGAAAATATTATTTGGGGATATGCTAATTGAGAGGGAGATTTATGAAGACACTAGAACTGTTGTGCAGTAGAATGCAAAAGCAGGTGAATTTTGCAGCAAAGAAGCAGCAAATCAGCTTGCCACTGGGCTACCATCAAAGAAAAATTAAGTGTTATGTGTTTAACAGAAGACTAGAAGAAGTGTTAGACTGTCCAGGCTGTTCATAATGTTGTAGCCAAGCAAAATTAAATAAGTAACTATGAACTATTGCAAATGTCCCTTCACATGAGACAGGACTTTAGTCACTGACAACCTTTTCAGACACTATGTTTCCTGTCCAGGTAATGTGGTATTGAATCCTAGAATCAGAGGGTAGGTTGGGTTGGAAGGAACCTTAAACATCAACCAGTTTCACCCCTCTACCATGGGCTGGGACACCTTCCATTATCCCAGGTTATTCCAAGCCCTGTCCAACCTAGCCTTGAACATTTCCAGGGATGGGGCAGCCACAGGTGCTCTGGGCAACAATCCAGAGCCTGAGCTGCAACCAGGGCAAGCAGCTCACCTTGGAGCAGAGACCTCTTTGATCTACACTCTAAAGGATCTCCCTGTCCATATGGAAATACAGACCTGGTGTGGTTTATATACCTTGTGTATATCCCAGAGTGGGCAGGGGCAGGCCATGGGCCTCTGTCCCAAACACAGAGCTGTAAAAATCCCCAAGCTTCCCCCACCATCAATTTGACCCTCGTTGGACAGCTGAACTCCAGCTCACCCAGTGGAGGCTGCAGCATCCCTCCGTTCTTCTCACAGTTCCCAATGGGCTGGATCTCAGCAGAGTCCACCAGCCTCCAGAAGTCGTTCTTGTTGTCGCTGCCGTCGAGGCGCAGGCGCAGGCGGGCGCCCGTCAGCCCCACCACGGTGGCGATGCACGTGGACGTGGTGTTCCGGGGGTCCTGGGCCTCCAGCTTCATACTGATCTTGAACTCGTTTGCAGGTGGAGTGTAGGACTGGAAAGAGTGGAACAGGGGCAGTCAGAGCCAGGATTGCCAATACATGCACTGGCTCAGGCACAAAGCTTCAGCACTAGGAGCACCAAATGGAGTCTGCTGAAGGCTGACAGCCCCTCCAGGCACAGCACCAAACAGGCACCACAGAGAGCTCAGCAAGCCCTGGCAGGTCAGTAACAGACCCCCATCCTTCCATCTTGCACCATCTAGGCAGCTAAAGCCTGTTCTCTTGGAATCACAGAATCATTAATGCTGGAAAACACCTCTCAGATGTTTTTGACTCCAACTGTTCCCACAGTACTGCCAAGCCCATCAATAGCCCATTGCCTCTAAGCACCACAACTACAGGTGTTTTGAACACTTCGAGGGATGGGGACTCCACCAGTGCCCTGGACAGACATATCCTTGGCCTGATCACCCTTCAGTGAAGAAATTTTCCTGACACGCAACCTGACCCTCCCCTGATACAAGCTGAAGCTGTTTTCTCTTATCCTGTCCCTGTTCCCTGAGAGCAGAGCCCAATCCCACCTGGCTGCCCTATCCTGTCAGGGAGTTTTGCAGAGCCACAAGGTCCCCCCTGAGCTTCCTCTTCTCTGGGCTGAGCCCCTTTCCCAGCTCCCTCAGCCACTCCTGGGGCTCCAGCCCCTTCCCCAGCTCCATTCCCTTCTCTGGACATGCTCCAGCCCCCTTGTGAGGGCCCGAAAATGATCCCAGGATCTGAGGTGCAGCCTCACCAGTGCCCAGCACAGAGGATTAACCCTCTCCTGGGAAGACTCACCCAACCATCCCCAGACCCACCCAGACACTCATGCTCCCCTCTGCCTGGACCCACACTGATTCACTCCTGCACCCCCTGTACTCAGCACAGCCACCTCTGGGCTCAGTACCTGCTGCCCAGGGGCTGCTATTCTGTCACAACAATTGGGTGAATCCTGCTGAAAAGCTCCTGACTGAGAAGGATCCACCAAAAGCTGGATCCCAGCCTACTCAGGACACCTCCTCCAAGGGCCCATGCTTGACAGAGTAATGGCATACTCGTGTTCCCAACATGCACATCTGAGTGAAAAATCTTCTGTGCTACTCTAAATGTATCTTTTTAATCTTTGCTTCAGCACTAGGATCTCTGTTAAGTCCCCCATATCCTTAAGTGTCTTCCTTCCCAAACCAGGGCCTATCCCAGGCACAGAACTCTGGGGCCCCCAGTGGACCACAGCCCTTGACTTTTCCTGCTCTCACCCTCTTACCTGCTTGAAACAATGGGCAGGAGCTGGGATGGCACATGTCTCTTTCAGGTACTTCTCCCACGTGAAGTGACCTGAGAAGTAAAAACAAAAGGATTCAAATAGGAACGGATGAACAAAATTCTCAGCAGAAGAACTGGCCAGACTCTAAGCCGGCAGTTCTGCACTTCTCACAGAGGAGGTGCTCACAGGCAACACGTTTTCACCAAGAACCTCTGATGCTTGTGAGCACAGAAGATTTACAACTGCAACTGACAGGCAGAACAAAGCATGGTGCTGCCTTCGGCATCCCCCTGCCTCGGCACTGCCGAGAAGGGGCTGCACAGAGCCAGGATAACAACCTACAACTTAATGGAAAACACCCAGCACAGATGGGAATCTGTGCAGGCTTCCAGACAACTGTCCCTTAAAAACCATTCATTAAACACATCACTCAGTCTGGGAATTGCAAACAGTCACCGTGGGCTACGAGCAGCACAGCTTGGGGGTTAGAATAAGATTATCTTTAAGGTCATTTCCAACCCAAGCTATTCTGTGATCCCATGATTCTAAATCATGGATTTAGTACAGGGACTTGCTTTGTGGTGACTGGATGGACCCCCTGGTCCAGCACACACACACACAGCCCACCCCATGGCTAGGGATCAGCCCAAGCCCTGCAATAAGTGGACAGGTCAGCAATTAACTTCCTGAAGTGCCAGAAAGTCCACAGGATGGGCAGGATGGGGACAGGGATCTTCCAAACAGGGATTTACTGAGCTCAATACCTCACACCCGACACCAAGCCCCCTTCCACCGAGTGCTGCTGCCAGGGGAAGCTCATTTCATCCTTGCCTGCACCTTCCTCGTGTACAGCAGGAAGGGTAAAAGCAGTATGCCACCCAGGGAAACCTGTTATTAAATGAGGAATTAAAAGCTCCTGTGATCCGAGCAAATCGTGACTTCTGCCATTTAAACTGAGCAGCTGGGAGAGGAACCTTCCAGCATGACATTCGCTTGTATTCATCCAAACAGCTCCCGGGAGACCACTGTTTTCAAGGCATTTCAAGAGCATTGGTGGCAGCACAATTAAAGTCAGCCACTGCTTCCCCGAGTCACGAGTCACAGCAAGTTCTTAATCAGTCTATTTTCAAAACAAAAGCTACATTAAGAGCCATTTTAGCTACTGCAGCACACACCACACCTCTGAAAATCGAGGCAGTAAGGTCAGCACACATTGCTTCAGTGCTGCCTTGTGCACAGAGGAGCCTTCATAATCTACGAGCTTCAAATAAATACAAGGAACGCTGCTTTCTCACCACCTCCCATGCAGATGACTAGTACACTGTTAAAAATGGGGAAAATGAACAGAAAAAATACAGTTTCATTGCCACACTGCCTGAGTATTGCTGTTTCCAGACTGACAGCACTCTCCAGGCCCCAGAGTACTCAGAGCACATATTTTCCTTTCAGCCACAGTCTCACACTGGGTGAATGAAGAAATTCAGTGAGTTACTGCAATGATGCTGTCACAAAACCAAAATCCTTTTGCTTTACTTGAAGATACAATTTTATACTTGGTTCTGTCAATGAAACTCTTTGTATGAATAATGTGGAGTAACCCCCCAGGCAAAGCAAAACCAGGCACCCCTGGCCTGGAAATGCCTTATGTATCCCATCCCTTAACTCTGGGAGTTGATCTGGGCTCATCTCAGACCGGGGTGGCCCTTCAGAGGCTGCTGTCCCTGGGACACACAGGATGCCCAGGTGACAGTACTGGGTCAGCAGTGCCAGTCTTAGCCTCAGGCCCTGAGACAGCAGCTTAAACAGGATCAGCTGTGCTTGACAGTTTTATTTAAAAAAACCCCCAAAACCTCCCCTCAGCTGGTTTCAATCCATCACTATTAAAAGTTGTCATGGTTTTAATCTTTCCACTTTTCACTCCCTCCACACCAAGCCAGGCCATCCTGCTTCCTGCAGCAGCTCATCCCACAGCCGAGATCCAGGCTGCACAACCCCAGCAGGAGCAGAGAATTTCTGAGACAGCTGCAGGCCTCTAAAAATAGCGTCTGGACATGGAACTTATTTGAGATTAATTCTAAAGCCTGCTGGGATTCAACCACTGTATGAAGACACACACAGCACTAGAACTGCAGCTTCTCTAGGACCTGAGGGAACAGCATGAAGCTGTGCCAGGGCAGGCTCAGGCTGCAGAGCAGGGAAAGGTTCTTCCCCCAGAGGGTGCTGGGCACTGCCCAGGCTCCCCAGGGAACGGGCACGGCCCCGAGGCTGCCAGAGCTCCAGGAGCCTTTGGACAGCGCTCCAGGGATGCCAGGCTGGGATTGTTGGGGGTCTGGGCAGGGCCTGGGGTTGGACTGGATGATCCTTGTGGGTCCCTTCCAACTCAGGATATTCTGTGATTCTCTGATTCCTATGACTAAAGGTTCTGGTGATTTATCTTGCAAAGAGAAGCAGGAGCAGCAAGAAGACTTCTAAGAAAAGACAGAGCTGATACAGCAGCGTTCACCCTTCCCTCTCTGTTCACTAGTCATCCCCTTACACACAGATAGCACAGGTAGAACCTGCACTTCTTTTTCAAGATTACCCTCAAATCAAGGTAAAAACTGCAGTTGGAAGCTGCCACCACACCCTTAGCATGAGAGGAATCAACCCTGCACTTCAGGCCCTTGTCCCAAGTCCCTCTCTGCCTCTCTCCAGCACATTGGATCTTCTTCACAGGAAGAAATGAGAGAAAGGCACTTAAATGAGAAACACCCTGGTTTTGCAATTACATCTGTGAGCCAAACAAAAGCCAAGGATTGGGAACCCGTGTGACTCCCTGTGACTTGGCTGTGGAAATGCCACTGGGGTGAGTGTCTGTCACTTGTGCTTGCCTTGGGAAAGCTCCATGTCATGTGCTCATGCCAAAGGCAGACATTACTTCCAGGCAGAGAGTCAGATTTGGGCTCTGATGTCTTAACCTTCAAAAATATTTACTCCAAACAAAACACTCCACACACCCAAAGGGTCAAACTGCAGTAGTTGTGAACAATGCAGCTCTGCACCCTCATGTTTTGATTCTCTTCATGTTGCATTTAACATTGATCCTTTGCCCAGAATTTAAATGAAGATGGAGTTTCTGTTTATATCTTTGACTGAAGTCTGGTTTGGGCTCCATTAGCATTCTGGCTCCCGAGGGGTCATCAATCCAACTGAAACAATACATGTGTGTTTCAGGTCACATCTGTGAAGGAGAACGTGCCCTACCCAGATCAAGGCATCCCATTAAAGTCTGCAGCCCATATGTGTGGCTGCTAAGGAGCACCAAGGCAGCACATGAAAGCAGCACAGTTTGAGCCAGCTCGGTATGAAAATGAGCAGAGCCTCAGCATTGTCTGGGCTCACAGATCCAAGGTGACAGTGGCAGTCCTGATGTCTGAGCATGGCTCAGCTCTCCCACAGGCACAGCTCCTGCCTGTCCCACCCTGCCCCATCTCAGGAACTTTGCTCAGCCATCAATGCAGCTGCATGTGCTCTGTAACAGCTACAGTAACATGAGCCCCACTGCTCACTGTCCTACTCAGTGAAATGTGACAATGTGCGAGTCAAAACTAACAGCTCTGAAGCACCAGGGTGCTGTCTGGTCTGTCCTGCTCTCCTCAGGGGTGTCCCAACACAGCTCTGAACCGAAATCCTTCCAGCCTGGATTATAGGGTGCCCTGTGCCAGAAAGATGCGGCACTTTTACTCCCTCACTGTGCAGAATAGTTTGGGTTGGAAGGGGCCTTAAAGCCCTTTCCTTTCCACTGCCTGCCATGGGTAGGGACCTTCCACTGTCCCAGGTTGCTTCAAACCCTGTCCAACCTGGCCTTGGACACTTCCAGGGGCAGCCACAGCTGCTCTGGGCACCCTGTGCCAGGGTCTGCCCACCTTAACAAGGAAGAATTCTTCTCCATATCCCATCTAACTCTGCTCTCTGACTGTGTGATGCCATTCCCGTAGTCCTGTCACTTCAGACCCTTGTCCACAGTCCCTCTTCAGTGCCCCTGGAGCCCCTTGGGGCACTGGAAGGGGCTCTATGGTCTCCTCAGACCCTTCTGTTCTCAGGCCCAAACCCTACAAGGATGTGCCCAGGCTTTGAGCAGTGATGAGCTGCAAGTTTCTTGCAGGTGATTGCAAATCCTCACTGCTGCACCATGAGCTTGTCAAAAAAAATCTTCAGAAATCGCAGAAGGGAGAAGGGAGGGTGAAAAAAAGCTGGGAGGAAGAAGGGAACTCTCTTACCTTGGTACTGGGAGGGAGACTCTGACGGGCGGCTGCACTTGTGCTTTTTACCATCTTTCCAGTCTATGGCTGAGACAAGAAACAGAGCATTTGTGTCAGGGAAAGGAGCCAGATACACCCTTTGACACTATCTGTTTTACAGGCACTTCAGAGGAGAGCAGTGACCTCCCTGTCATGACCCCAAGAACATGGATGACTTGCCTCTGTCTCTGGGGTGTGCTCCCTTCCTCCCCACAGCTCATGGAGGTACCTGACAGGAGGTATCTACATTTATACCTCAATCCCTGTTTAGTTCCCACCAGCCACTGCTCTCCTTCAGTGCCAAGCAATAACAAAGAACAGCAAACTGCTGAGCTCCAGCGCTTTAGCTCCAAACAGAGCTCCATCACTTTAGCTGTGAGAAGAAGGGCTTGAGAGGAACAAACATAACAGCCACTAAAAATGGCTCATGTGAATCTTTGGTGCAGAATGGCTCCTTGTGTATCAGCTCTGAGTTATTTCACACAAGCAACCTCAACCCGTTGGGGTGATGGGGAGAGGATTTCTCAGAAAATCTGCACAAGTGCTCTGTCCACACACAACACCAGATTTTCCTGTGTCCCTTGCAGCTCAGAGGAGAACACAGCAAAGCAGTACCAGCTCTGCAGAGCAGCTCACCTGAGCTGCCTTTGCTTACAACAGCTTTGAGTCTCAGAGCTCCAAATAAATGAAAATTCTCAAGACAACTCTGGAAAGTGACAGAGCAAGAAGTGGGGAATGCTCATCCCGGCCTCCAGCCCAAAGGAGGGATGAAATCCCTGTGCCAAGGCAGAGTTCACCCTGAGCCAGCTCCTCCACCTGCTGCTGCCAGGCTGGGCACCCTGGGAGTGCTGCTGCACTCCAGCTCCTCTATTTTACAGACCATTTTTAGGGCTATTGTAGACTGCAGCTTGGTAGTGCCCTACGAAATGTGTCTTGCCCCCATGAAAAGCAGTTCCTTGTGAAAGGAAAAGTTTTGAAATCTCCTGACAAGTAGCTGGAAGAGGCAGGCTAAGAGCTGCTTCTAAAGTGGCCTGGGGTGTCTTAACGTGCCTGGAATTGCTTTGGGACAATTATTTTTGCAATCTTCTCTTCTTGACACGTTCTTTTCAGCACAATGGACAGGACAGCATGTAGGTTTTATTGCTCTGGAAAGTGATAGATCAAGAAGTGGGGGATGCCCACCCTTCCTCTAACAGCCTCCAGCCCAACAGAGGGATGCCAGATCAGCATCCCTTAAATGAACACGAGGGACATATGGAGTGTGGTCACAGCGTCACTAGACATGGGCCAGACAAAGAGCCTCCTTGGAGAGACATAAATGAATGAAAAGGATTGAAGGACACCCTTCCTAATAAATGCATTACCACGAGGCACAGTATTGTGCCATCTCCCTAAGAAAGCAAGAATAAAGGACATAAAGTATTTAAGTCAGAAGCAAAAGAGCCCCCTGGGTGGGTAAGGCTCCCCTCAGTGCTGCAGGACAACTCTAACAGCATCCATGCACTCAAAGGAGCTGCTCACCATACTCTGCAGGTGAAGGTACATTTTGTTCTTAACCTTTAACATGCAAAAAGCCTCATTAAGCAGGATACAAAAGCAGCAGAGAGAGAGAGAGAGAAACAAGAATTTCTGCAGACAAATAAAGAAACAGAGAAAGTTCAATGCATTATTAAAAAAGCAGGTAAGTAGGACAGAAACCCACATGTGCACGGTGCAGGTGTTGCCTCTGCAACCTACGGCCCGGCATTCCGAGCACAGGTCACAGAGGCAGCCTGGCTGGGGGCTCCAGGAGCACAGAGAACAAGCTGTGAGAGAGGCTGAATCCAGCCAGCCCGGGCCTCAGCCACGCTGCTGACTAATCAACCGGCCTCCTTTATTGCCAAGCCCTCCAGCTGCCTCGCAGCAGGGTCTCCCCATTCCCTGCTTTCCTTCATTTATTTTCACTTCATTAAAGGACAAGCAGTGTTAGGAAGAGGATAATGCTGCTGTAAGATGAACCACGACAGAAGCAAAGGAGACATTTAAAAAAAATAAAGGGAGGAGAGAAATCGAGCATAGAAATCTCCTGCAATAAACCTTGGGAGTGTGGAGCAGATGTGAACAAAGAGCTGCGGAGGATGCTCCATCCTCTCTCTTCTCCCTTCCCCCCTCCTCCGGAGCGCATGTGATGAGATCACTCCAGTCAAACGCACATGCATGGCACAGCACTAAAGGAAATCAATATTTTTGTTAAGCACAAGAAGCCAGAGCAGCTCAGCTGCAGGCAGCCTGCTCTGCTTCACCCTTTTTGTTGGGGATGCAGGACCCAGGAAGCACGTGCTGTGTGAGGGGCCAAGGGACTCGGTGGCAGGGTAACCTCCTGACAGATTTCCTCTCCACAAGGTAGGCTGGTCTCTGGTTTCATGCCTCATTAGAGGGGGGAGGCCTGTGCCAGCACAGGCAGTTTGCCTCATGCTGGGAGCTCTGCCAGATGGTGCTGTGGGTTCTGCAGGGCACCCTCACTGCTGTCATGGTGCCCCACGAGCTGCAGGGATGCCCCTAAAAGGACTCTCCTCTTCCTGTCACAGGGGTGGATTGATGAACTGCTCTCTGCACACTGACTGAGAAACACACAACTCTGTTTTGGGCTTCCAACCACATCCCCTCAGCTCCCACCCCACTGCCAGTCCCCTGAGGCACTCGGCCCTCCAGGCCACACCAGCGTCACTGCTCACCTTTCTGAGGGCCTGGTTTCCGCATTCTACCACCTGCTGCTGTCCTTATCCTGGGACTGGGTTGCTCTTACACAACTGAAGATGTCTAGGACAAAAGAAATAATGATGAGAAAATTCCCCATTCTGGAGCACAGAGTCATCTGCACCATTAACTCATCACACAGTGGGGGGAAACACATGCTCTGTCACCCGGGCTTGCACAGAACACACACGATTCATTTCACCCCCTGAAACTACAAGACTTTCTCCAATTTGTGGACAGCATCAAATTCGTGGCAGCAGGAGCAGCATAAATAAGCACAAGGAGCACATGCCTGTCTCTGTGCTAACCCTACAGCGGGTCCAGAGCATGTGTGTGGAAGGAGGAGCTGCTCCCACTCACTAACAAAGAGGAGCAGAGCTGGAATTTATGAAAGAAAACACATGGAAACATAACATTAATTCTGGCAAAGCAGCACAGCAATCCCCAGCTTGCCACTTACAATTCAAATTGCTCACAGCAGTTCTGGGGAATAAGGATGAGAAATTGGACAATGACCCAGGAAATACTTTTGCTGTTAGTACTGCCACGAGCGTCCAAGTTGTGCTGAATTTTTTTTTTTCTGGTTGGAGGAAAACTGGCTGGACTGTGCCCAACAAGAAAAGGCATTTGCATCCTTGTTATAAAGAAATATTCCTGAAAAATTTGAGCTCTTAGGAGATGTGTGGTGGACATGTACAGGGACCCAGTGCTCCAGCACAACCACTCTCACAGGGCAGGGCCTGCCACACCCACACAGCCCTGGCATGCCCTGCCAGAAAACATCCAAATGAATGGCTGAGCCACAAACAAGCCCTTGGGAAAGCCAGGAATAACATGTTTTGACACTCCACTAACTAATGAAAGATTAATTGTATCAATATAATTCCATTTTGTTCACAGTGGGGCAGTCAGGAGGAGGAGGAAGCTGTCTCAGGACGCAGCACTGAGTAGCTGCTTAAAGGGTTATTTACAGATCCAACTTGGCAGGAATTTGGGGTTTTGAAAACCAGGCTTTTTCTAAATGTAAGAGAAGTAGAGTTTAATTTTCTGTAACAGCTCTACAAACTACAGCCTCTTTACATGCAGCACTGAGCAATACTCTGAGAAAAAAAAAGAAACAGAAGGAATATTAAATACTAAAGGAAAAAAAATTCTGGTTGTTTTTTTAATCCAAATCAAAAGGTGCACAGTAGTCACTTATTGCCTCTCTCCTAAATAGTGTGTCTGTACACACTTGTGAAAGGAGTAAGGTTGGTTTACCTTTCAATAGCAGAAGGTAACCTACATGTGAAAGGTCATTTACAACTTTTAAAGCTTCTTTTCATAATTTTCTTCAGTAATTTTTATTAAAGACCAGCAGTCCTGGCAGGAAAAGTCCCCTAGACAGGGGGACTGACAGGCTGAAAGGTGTTTATATATCTAAAGGCACCAGACAAGCATTCACCATCTCTGGCTCTGCCCCTCTGCTGTCTGTGGGACTTTCTCAAGTACCCACACACATAAATCTCGTGTTTGGCACAGGGGTTCCTGTGCTCCCCTGAGGGCTTCTGAAAAGCTGCTTCAGCCTGAACACCTCAGAGCCCTGCTGGCAGGGATGTGTGACCCCTTCCCTTCAGAGGTATTGGGAGAAAAAAATTGTGGTTTTGACTGTGACTGTGTTTGAGCTGCTCAGACAGGGTTTGTGAAAGGTTATGGCCCAGGACAAGGGTGCACTACTGCACCCTCCATCCTCACAATGGAATAAACCTGGTGAGGCTCAGGGGGACCTTCTCACCCTCCACAACTCCCTGGCAGGAGGAGGCAGACAGGTGGGGGTCAGTCTCTTCTTCCAGGGAACAAGGGACAGTTCAAGAAGAAACAGATGTGCCAGGGGAAGTTCAGGTTGGACATCAGGAAGAATCTCTCACAGGAAGGGTTGTCAAGCATGGGAATGGGCTGTCCAGGGAGGACATTTCTTACTGAAGAAATGATGGATGTGGCACTAATGCTCTGGTGTAGCATGGTGGTGTTCTGTCTTGATGATCTTGGAGGTATTTTCCTTATCAAGGTATCAACCTTAATGATTCTATAATTCTGTGATACTGATAAAGCACAGAGCTGACTGCTGGTATTCCTCTGCCAACACTGCAGCAGGCTCTCAGCAAGATCTCATGTCATGGAAGAGAATCAGATGTTGTAAATGTTCAATTTAAAGAAATAAATAAACAAACGGTGAACCTTCCCCAAAGGAGAAAACTTAAGCTGCATGGGGAGTCCCACTTTGCTGAGAGCCACATGAGTGCCAGCTCAAGGAATTGCAACTCCAAAATACACTTCCAAGAAACTGCCCAAATGTGACAGCCCCAGCCTGACTCCTGCCAGCCTTCATGAGCCTCCACCACAGCTCTGCAGCACCCAGATCCCCCGTAATGCTCACACCACAGGACAGCAACACGTGGGTTAATCCTGCAAAATCATAACTCAAGAAAAAAACCACAAAATAATTTGTGTGCTCAGAGTCATGTAATGCCTAGAGAAGAGGCAGAGCCAAATTCCATGATGCATGGCTTCAGCCTGCCTGCCCCAGGGGCAGCTGGACCTACACAGCCAGATGAGAGCCACCAACCTTACTGCATCCCAGGGACAGGGACCAATTTCTGCCCTGGGATGCAGGGATGCTCCTCTTCAGCCATGGAGACAGACACTGTGTACCCCAGCCTCCCTGAAACTGGGACAATCACAATTGGGAGGGATCCACAAGGATCATCAAATCAAATTCCTGGCCTGTCATAGACACCCCAGGGGTGTCTGAGAGTGTTGCACAAATGCTCCTGGAGTTCTGGCTGGCTTAGGGCCATTCCCCATTCCTGGGGAAAGAACCTTTTCCTTATATCCAGCCTGATACAGCTCCAGCCACTCCCTTGGGTCCTGTCCCTGGTCACAGGGAACACAGATAGGAGCTGCCTCTCTGCTGCCCCTGGGCTTTATTAACACAGAGCTTGGGAACTGATGATTTCCACTGACTGTCATTTATAGCTGCCCAGAGGAGCTGTAAAATCTCCACCCTTGGAGACACTCCAAACATCCCCAGCTCCCTCCTCTGCCAGCCTGATCTAACCTTGTAGCTGCCTCTGACTTCAAAGTCAGCTCATCTCTGCGTGCAGCATTGGACCAGACAACCTCCAAAAGCTCCTTCCAACCTGAAACACCCAGGGACTTTATCTCACTGGTAATGGACTGGATGGCAAGAGGAATCACTCTATAGGTTTTGACAAGGCTGAAATGCCCCAGTGAGGAGATTTCAGTGTAGAGAGAAGAAAGCCAAAGGCAGAACAGACAAGCTCACAGGCACTGCAGGACAGGAGCACGGTGGTAGCAATGGACGTGGCCTTTACTCCATTTGGGGACTGAAGATTGAAAAAATGTGAAAGTAATAAATAGCAGAAGCTACAGTCTGGTATCCAAGGGGCAAAACCGGGCTATCCACAGGGACAGATCTTCCAGAATAACCTCAGGCACTAACATGCCCCTGATGAGGATCTGTTGGCTGGATCCATGGCACAAAGGACACAATCTTACTGTTGCATCAAATAAAGCCTTTGAGATTTCCATAGCCCAGCACACGCTGCATTGCTCCATCTCCGGAGCCTGACACTTGCACAGAGCTGCACACCAGAGTTAAAACTCCTCTTGTTTTCAAAAGCTCTGTTCCTCCTGCTTGTGGAGATCAAGATAATCTCCCAAGCATTACAGAGTGCTGGTTTCCAGAATTTATAACCTGAAAGGACAGATCAATGTGCAAATTCATTTCAGCAGGATGCTACCTTAAAAATGTAAAAAGACCAACTGATTTGCTGCCTTTAGTAGGAGATGAAGTGCCTCTCCCAGAGTTTCAAACAACTTTCACTCACCGAGATATCAAAAGTGCCAAGGGCTCCACTGAACTGTCATGGGCTCTAGTTCCCCATCACTCCTACAAGACAGCAGAGTCAGTACAAACACTGCGGCATAGCAAAACCTGAAAGCAGAGAGACAAAATGAAAAAGTTTGCATTTAATTGCAGAAAGGCTACGTTACCAGCTGCATTATTCATGTTCATATTTAATTCATTTAAAACATCCAAATTTAAATTTAAAGACAGCCGTAACAAACATTCCCACTTGCACTCGCAAAGCGGCACAGAACTTGACACAATTTAAGTTCAGCTTGCAGTGAGTACACGGGACTGCGGCTGTTAAACACCTTTGATATGAGTAAGATCACATCAACTGAGCTGATAGAAACTAGTTCAGCTTTTGTAAAATGAAACTATCACACAAAGGAGGATTGGAAAGACTAGATCTGATTAGTAATGAAAAGGAGAGAGACCACAGGAGAGGCATATAAAATAATGAGTAGCATGAAGAGAGAGAACTGGGGACTCCAAATTATCCCTTCCCAGTGCAGCAGAGCAAACCTACAGAAGTAAAAAACTCCCAAGTATATGCCAGGGAGAAGAAACAGCTCATTGGAAACTAACAGATATGCAACTTCCTTACGGGGGAAGTTACCAAGAGAAGTAAACGAGTAATGTTAGAAATGACACAGATATTGAAAAGCAAACCAGATTTGTAAGGGTATCAAAAGATGACCCATGGGCCATCAGTTCCCAGGCCTCAAGCAAGAGCTGAATGAAGGTTGAGTGCCCAGCCAAAACCTGCCCACCACATCACTGCCTCAGCTGCTGTGCTGTGGCAAGGAAAAGCTGAGCCCTTGCCCTCCTGCCAGGCTGCTGACACCAGCTCACAGCTGGGGCAGGACGCCGGCCCAGGACATGGTTTGTTCACACTCTGGTGAGCCCTGTGCTGGGGTGCACTGAGATTCACACCTCTGATGTGTTTGCCCTTTTCTCGGGCAGCAGAGAGGCAGCCAGGGCTGGAGAAGCATCCCAGGGCATCCCCAGCTCAGAGCGCTGCTCTCTCCAGCACCGCACAGCCCGCAGCACAAACACTGCGGAAATGCATCTTAATCTAATTAAGTTCTTCCCCCACTGCTCTTGCCAACAGGCTCTTCCAAAAGCTCATCCCTAAGGGCAGACGGATTCAATTTACCTGTGCCAGATTGGAAGGGAACTGCAGGGTTAGAGGGGAGCCTGCTCTCCAATATTCTTCCACAAAATGTAGCAACTGCAGTATCAGTAAAACAAAACTGAGAAAATGTGAATGGGAGATGCTGTCCCATCTTTCCAGACCTCATGAGGCGAATGTAATCCCTTTATCTCCAAAGCCTCCACTCCTTCGGAGCGCATAATTATGAAAAGAGTTAGAGCTGAGGCTCTTAATGTCTCTTCTAGGCACTTCTTTATTCCACTCAAGGCACCAGTCACATCTGAATTATTTCCTGGGGTTGTTTGGACTTCCTATTATACAAGGATGATTATGGTGAACCTTGGGATGGAATCCAAGTCGGATCTCAGCACTACCATGTTTGATTGAAAGGGAACCTGAAGGTTTGTTGACAGTGTGCCAAGCTTCAAACCTCGCTGGACAATGCTGTTGCCAGCAGGGCAGAGGCTTTCAGAGAGAAAAGGAAGAAAACCACCAACAGCGAAGCTGGAAAATGGTTTTATTAGGTCGGATACATACTCCACAGATTAGGATTGGAGGAAAAAAAAAGGGAAACTCTGCATATTGACAGAGGACTGTGAGAATGACGCTTCTTGGAAATCCCATGGGGCTGCCACAAGAGAATCCTGACAGTTTCTCATGATGCAAGCTGCCTGCATTCATTGATTTCTTCCCCACAAAAGCACACGTCTGGAGCACCACAACCACTGCAGCCACTAAAAATCCCTCCCATGTAACCTCTGCTTCAGCTGAGGTTTTCTTCAGTCATGTTTCCATCAAACATCATCAATGTTTCCAGCAGTAAAGTGCTGTCCCTTACAAATTCTCTCAGGAAATGTGAGGGCAGCACTGTAAGCTCCTGCCTGTCCTGGGTGATGGTGGTGCTGCTGCTCCAGCCTCCCTGCTGGAATGTTCCAGCTCCATTCTGGAAGCCTCTATATGACCATGGGTTACACAGGAGTATCCAGGGGCATCCCAACCCAACCAGAAAACCAGGCATGTGATGAGCAGATGATGTGAATTACAGAATATCCTGAGTTGGGAGGGATCCATAAGGATCATCAACTCGAACTCCTGACCGTACACAGGACACCCCAACAATCCCACCCTGTCCCTGAGAGAGTTTTCCAGATGTTCCTCAACCTCTGGCAGCCTTGGAACCATGACCATTCCCTGGAAGCCTGTTCAGTGCCCACCACTCTCTAGGGGAAGAACCTCTTCCCAACTCAGCCTGCTCGCTCATTATACACCTTTTTTGCCATCTTTAATTTCTATGGTGGAGAAAGAAAAGCACTTTCAGCCCACCTGAGAAATCAGAGGGCTGTCAGTGCACAATCTGACTCCTCTCACTGCTTTTACACCAGACTTGGCTCCTCAGATTTCTGCTTGACCTGTGGACACCAGAACTTTTGCTGGTCTACACCACAATTCTTGCTCTCAGTGCTCTGATGAGCCAGCTGACTGACCCCTTTCCTGGGCAGAAGCCAAAGACCAGCTCCCAGGACTGAGCACCTGCCTTCTCAGAGCCAGACACACAGGCAAGGAGTCCCAAACCAAAATGCCAAATGAATGCTTACGTGGGACCTGAAGGGAACTCTCAGGAGTGAGCAGCTTGTCAGTTTGAAAAGGTGAGTCAGAATTTATGTAAACCAATGATTTTAGTTCCTTCTACCTCCCTGTTACCATCCTCCTGGGTAAGACTGGAGTTCTATTTCTCCTTGTCTGTGCAAAGTCACATTTTTGGCAGCTCTGAAGAAAGGCTGATGAAGATACAGCACCTCTGGAAGCATCTCCCCTCATATCATGTCTAGAGAGTCCTTACATTCATACCAGGGAATGTTTCTAAGTAACACTGAACGATGAATGCTGGTACTTCCATCTGCAGTACTGATCCCCTTGTGTGATCTGAAATACCTGATGCCTGCAAACCATTATTCCTCCTTCTACCAGAAGGATTTTCTGTCATTTCCAACATCTCTCGTTCTCTGGAATTAATTTTATCTTTCTACCATGTAAGAAGTGGACTGATGAACTCCAGACTTCATGACAGGCCCCTCACAAACACATTCTTGTGTTAACACACTGAGGTGTCTCAAAGATGTGATCACAAGTAACACACTTCCTCAGCCCCTGAGCCAAGTCTCATGGGGATACATATTTTAAAAGACAAAAACACCCGAAAAACTTGGATAGACCCTGTTTCTACAATGAAAATATCGATTTTATTGCTTCCTTTTCAACACCTTCGTGTTGCTGGGGAGAGGAGATAGGGCAGCCTCCCAGGAAATGGTAGATGGACCACCAGACACTGCTGAGTCAAGCTAAAGAGATCAGCCTCAGGGTGAGTACAAAAACGGGGACCAGTGAGAGGAACCACCACTGTGAGCAAAGCTACAACAGTTACCACTGCTCATGATTGTGGAAGAAATTAGATAAAACCTTACAGGATTTCAATAAAGATTTCCTTCCCTATAAAAAAAAAAAAAAAAAACAAAAAAAAAACAACCAAGAAAACAAACCAAAAAGCAAACAAAAACAACAACAAAAAAACCAAAAACCAAACCCAAAACCAACCAACCAACAACCAAAAAAAAAACCAAAACAAAACAAAACCAAAAAAACCCCCAACAAAACCAGCACGGGCCTTGGATGAAACCAAAAACATCCTGACACGTATCACAATGAGCAGACCTTGCTCTCCAGGAAGACTGAAGGGGCTGCAATAAAGACAACATATTTGGCACACTCCAGGAACAGGATACTCAGGCTGAGAGAAATGGAGAGATGAAAGGGCTTAAAATAAAAGACAAATAAGATAATCTGACTTGAGTCTGCTAAAGGAAGCCCCCTAACAGGATGAATTTTCTCAGTACAGACATGTTTACTGATGAGCTGGGAGTTACAGCTCTGTGGCTGCCATTTCTGTAGTGAGGGGGGTGAGCAATCCAGCCCTGCAAATCCTCCTTGCAAAGATGGGGCTTGACTGCTCTAAGAAGCTCACACATTTGAAAAATCAGAGCTGCTTTTAAGACTGGTGTTGATTAGTTTCCCACCCACTCAAATAGAAAGCAAACAGTGAAAAACCTAAAGCCTCCCCATGCAGGGTAACATGGAGTAATGGAATGGTTTGGGTCAGAAGGGACCTCCAAGATCCTCTTGCTCCAACCCCCTTGACATGGGCAGGGATTCACAGGACACAGAGGATCCTGTGCTGCTCCTCCCCAGACAGAACCATGTCCAAGGCTTGGAGCCAAGGCCTGAGCTGCCTCCCCCTGCCATGGACAGCCACTGGCCCACCATGAACTCGTGCTGATGTGACGCAGACTTCAGCTAACCATACAAATCCCCTGTGGTAACAGCTGGGGTTAAGGAAGCTTCGCTGTGCTCCAGAGTTATTTCAGCAAATCCTTCGTGGCTGGTCCTACTGTTGAAGCCACTTTGAGGTTCTGCCTCTGAGGTGAGTAATGCCCACATCCCACATCCCAGTGGGACAGATGCCACCAACACCATTGCTCTCCATAACTGCTCTGAAGGAGTTTTGGGAAAAGCTGCAGATCTCTGAGTGTTAAGTGGAGACTTTTCTGACCTGTACCACCACTGTACCTCCATGGAGCTCTCCCAAACGCACTGTAACAAAACCCGACACAGAGACTGGCTTCTTGGGCAGGTAAGGTGCCTGTTACCTATAGAAAAGCAAAGGACTGATGGACTTCAGTGCCATATGGGAAGAACACACCAAAGCAAGGAACTGAACCTGTGTGCCCAAGGCTGCTGTTTCTAACACTGAACCATCTGTGTTACAGCTATTTTGTATCAGCAGGACTCCCATAGCTAAAAGTTAAAGTCTCCTGACTTTAGAAGAGGAATGGCCTGGGTTACAGACTGGCACAGCAGTGTACCCAATCCACTGACAACACCTGGAAGCAGAGAAGATTTATTGCACATGAGGCTCTGTAGCCTGATCCTGGCATATTCTGACCATCCCCTGACACCCTGGTGACTGGGAACCAGGCCACAGGCCAGGTTTGCACATACTGGAGTTTCCTTTCATCCCAGAACACGGGGAGGTGCAGGATATGGTGCACTCCACACTCCTGGGCTAGGTCATGCCCCCCCTGCCTGGGGACAAGCTGGAGGGTGAACCTCGAGGACAGGGTTGATGCAGAGCACCCTGAGGGTGCAGGCACAGTGGGAAGCCCAGACTGATGCAGGCAGTAAAGAAAGTTTTGCAGCAATGTGGCTATTTCAGCCCGCACAGAGCCACATGCCAAAGCTAAGAGCTATTACTGAAAGCAGATGGCTTACAGGAGACCTTGAAATGGGATTCTGCCCAAGGCACTTACAAAGTCACCCCTCACAAAAGCGCACAATAGGATGCTTCAAAGTCTTTAAATAAGAATTTAAACAGGAGTACATTAAAAACCAGTGCATGGTTTCCATATCACCCCCAGACAGGCTTGTACAGCCCTCCTTGCACAGGCAGCCATGGCTGCTGTCCCAGACAGCAGTTACATGGGTGATGGATGTGGCCCCAGAATGGGCTCCAGTGTGTAAACTCTTCATGGGTCTCTGGTTGACACTCAGTAGATATATGTATATATAAAATGTTTAATCAACCTTATATTTAATTCTCTACTGGACTCTATTAAAAATAAACTCTTTATGGGATGGAAGATATGGGAGGACAACGTATTCCTGTGTTCCTATGGAAGGGGAAACAGGAGGCAAACCAGAAGGAAAGGACTGATTTCCAGTTGTGTCTCTGTTGGAAATGTCATGACAGACTGTGCAGTGATGCTGCAAGCAGGATGTGAGAATTCCTCAAAGAAAATTTTGCATTAACTATTTCTAGTAATGTAAGTTTGATAAAGTTTCAGCAGAACATCCTCAGGAGACCATAAGCAGGGAAAGGCAGCTTGAGGGGGAATAAAAAACCAAAGGGATGGTAATTAGGGGACACAACAGAAATGTAAATGAGCAAAACCTTGCAAAGAGAGGGGAAGGAGATGACCCAACTAAAGTGCCCTGTATCACACAAGCACAAGGGAGGAGGGTGATCCCCAGGGAGAGACACACAGGGCAAGGGTTTCTGCTGAAATGGCAGGGAGGGAGGTGAGAGCTCAGGGAGCAGAGGAGAACAAACCAGCCCTGAAGAAATGGTGCGGGACAAAATCACCACTCTCTAATGAGCTAAATACTGAGACATGGGGGATGATGATGGTTACATACACCTACAATTGCGTTTTCCTTCTGCTTTCCTTCTATAACCAACCCTAACAATTAAATGGAACGCTTAGCAATATCCTTTGGGAAAATACACTGGATGAAAACATCCTCAAGCCTCACATGGCATCACAGCAATCGCTGAGCATGCTACTGGAGTGCCTAAAGTGCTCTCTTTCCTCATCCAGCACAAAGGAATGACCTCCCACGGAGTTAAGTATTTCTTACCTTCCTGAGGTCCGGCACCAACACAGACATGTCTCTACTGACAAAGGGGAGGAGGGAGGGGGCACGACTCCAGTCACACTCCAGGCTGAATCCTTCAGAGATCCATATACAAATCCCTGTCCCTGACTCAACATTCCACACAGCCAACCCTCCCAAACCTTCCAAATGCAACTCTCTCTGCCCTCCTGAACCTGCTCTCTCAGAGAAGGCAAGGTAAAATGATCCCTTTACTCTGTGTGTGTGTATATATACAAATAAATATCTACCTTTAGACTGACAAAACTCAGGGTCTCCCTGGCAGGAACACAGCCAGACTCCCCTCCAACACTTCCAGC
Organism: Acrocephalus scirpaceus scirpaceus; assembly: GCA_910950805.1. Classification (NCBI taxonomy): domain Eukaryota; kingdom Metazoa; phylum Chordata; class Aves; order Passeriformes; family Sylviidae; genus Acrocephalus; species Acrocephalus scirpaceus. The sequence continues at coordinate 4,859,057 of OU383796.1, forward strand.
AGCTGATTCTTCTTATGCAAACAAAGGACAGATGAGAAATAGTTCCTACTGATCTGCCCCATCTGCTAAAGAAATGAGAAAGATAAAATCTCCAAACCCTCAGGGTATGGAGCAGAGCCACAAAACCTGGATTTACCCTTATTAGAGCGGAAGAGGAGTCAGTCTCTGCTGCCTGGAGCACTGAGACAGAGATAATCCAGCCCTGATAGAGGGAAAGAAGGATGTCTGGGACAGTGAAGGGAGGGGCTGTGCCATTCCTCCTGGTGCCTGGTCTGCTCCAGCCCAATCAACGCAAAGGGCTGCCCAGGAGAACAGCTCCCACAAACTCACGGTACCCCAAGGGAATGGCATGCCAGGGCAGGAAACAAGTATCTTTGTTCTATTTTCTCACTCATGTGAGAGATATTAATTCATCTATTTCTTAGGAAAAAGAAAGGAAATTGCTGCAGTGCAACATGTCAAGAGAAACCAGAAGAGCCAGGCTCACTGAGGATGGGTATTAATTACTGCTTGCTATTTTTAACCTGTGTGTAACTCCGGTCTCATCTGTGACTTAAGAAGATAAAATCCCAGTATTCAAAACCATGTATCTACTCAAATAGGAGAAATACTCTCTACTGGGTACAAAGTCAGGATATAGAAAAAGTATAACATGCCCATCAAAATTACACTCCATTTTAATAACAAAGGAAAGAACAATCTAGATGTAGACAGAAATATTAGCTCAGGAGAATTACTCCCAGAGAGGAAAAATCACAAGCCAGCCCCTGCAGGAAACCTTGAACAGATTGCTGTTAATTATGTAAAGAAAAAGTTGTTAGGCTGCTTTACATTCCTGAAGGGCCAAGAGTTTGGACAACTAAAAAATATACTGTGAAGCCCTTCACTGTTTTCTGTGCAACACACGGTAGACGCCAATAAAAAAAAACCCAAACCATGACCACAAGCAACCAAAAGTCCATCCTGCAGCTCTGCAAGTATGTTCAGCGTCTGCCAAGGAGCTAATGAAAACAAGGCACTCTTACAGACTGTATCTGCTTGACATTTAAGTACCTGCTGGACATTTTGTACAGCTTATAAAGCCATAAAATATCACAGGGCATTTACAGATTTTCCAGCTGACAACAATATGAAATAACTGAGCAGCCCCAGAACACACCGAGTCCTCTGGTCAGGCACAAGATAATGCTGAACAGATACTACCACACATACACATCACTGCAGACTCTGCCAGCAGTGTGCAAGATGAGACCAAAGCTCACAGAGATGGAAAAGGAGCCAAGATTCAAAAGCCATCCCTCAACCCCACCATAATGCTGCAACAACAGTGGGACTGCCCAGATCTACAGTGCAAGGCTTGGATAATGCCCAAGGGAAACAAGTTCCTCCTGCCCTCTCCAGGCACAGCAATTCACCATCAAGGGAGCTGCTCCCTCCTGCCATGCTGGAGGAGACGTGGCATTGTACAGCCATGCAAAACCCTCACCATGGGGCTGTGGAAGTGACAACATGGATTTCACCTCTGGAGTCATGTCACAAGCCAGGAGGTCAGCCAGCTGCCATGGTTACTCCTCCTGTGGTAAGAGTGAAGGGCTCCAGGTGAGCAGCAAGGTGGTGGAACTGATACCTGCTGCCCCCTCAGCAGCCAGTATCCTCTGGATAATGTCAACTGTACATAACAAGTGGTACAGCAGGTATTCAGCTACAGACAAAAATTACATTTTACTGAGTAATCTGCACACATGGACAGAAATACTATTAGCACAAATATTTGAAGGATCTAAACTTCTATCACCTAGGGCACTACATAGGAACTATGGATTATACACTGTTACTGAACTAGGAACCACTCCTGACACAGATGTGAACTAACAACAATCACAACACTTGATGGCTGATGGCCCTTCACCACATCAGCAGGGTACAGTACCCCACTTGCAGCTGATACTCCAAAGGGAGATCACACCTGAAAATATTTTTCAATGATGCTGTACTACCTCAAGAGTTGCTTTCTGTAAGAGTCTGACTAATAACTTAGGACACCAGCTGATGATGAGAATATTTTTCTGGTCTTTTTGAAGGAAGGCACAAAAGCTTTGAGCTGAAATTATAAAACTGCAATCAGCGCTGCTCAGCCCAAAATCAGCATCACACAGCACCATGACTCCTGGGACAGGGCTGCCTTGCACTGACCTGCTACCAGCAAAAACCAGGGAGTTTGGCACCTGCCAGGTACTTCTCACCAGTCTCAGGGGTCTGGAGAGCTGGTGTATGCACACATGAATCACTAAATGGCCTGGGTGGGGATGGACCTTAAATCTCATCCACTCCCCACCATGGACAGGGATACATTCCACCACCCCAGGTTGCTCCAAGCCCTGTCCAACTTGGCCCTGAACACTGTCAGGGATGGGGCAGCCACAGCTGCTCTGGGCAACCAAAACAAGTTTTGAAATAATAACTTTTAATGTCACCTCGTTGATTTTATAAAATGTATCACTAACCAAAAACTCTTTCAAGATATACATTTTGCTACAGAAGTGTAAGACAATAAAACCTGTGTCACCTCAAGCATCCTATTTTCAGTGACATCAGTGCAGATCACAAACTGTTAGTCGTGGCCAGTACAACAGGGGGAAGTGGGACTGGGGCTGCCCAGCTGCCACACACGTGTCATTAAATCCACAGCACTGCCCAAGAGGCAGCAGATGCTCTCTGAGCACAGAAGGGAAAGGCAGAAAGGAAGATCAAACCCTACACAATGATTACTTTTACATTTACTGGTTTTCTCTTCTCTTTGGTATCTTGCCAGAAGAGAAGGTGAAATGTCAAAATGATGGGGTTAAAGTACAGCAATACCAGCCTGAAATCAAGCAAAGGCTCCTTAATCTCAGAACAGTCAGGCACTGGAGTGAATCGCTGAGGAAAGTAGAAATCACCATCACTGGAAATCTTAGAACACCTTAGAGAAACCTCAAGGAAACATTATGTATGGGCAATCCTTCAAGGTCACTTCTAGAAACATGAAACCACAAGACTTTTCCCATAGGTACCTCTCTGATCACACAGCCACTGCACAATTTTAATGGACTGCAGCATCTAAGATTTGCTGTAACAAGACAAAAAGAAAAAAAAAAAAAAATAAAAGCAACCACAGTCAGCATACAGAGAGCAGCAGTCTCTGGGCTGCATGAACAGCCACTCAACTTATTTTTAGAAAGTGGAATTGGTACAACTTCCTCCTCGGTCCACATCAGACTCCTTCAGCTCTTCTGCCTGCTCTCTATGCCTTCACTTAACTAACAAGTATAGAGGAGATATTTCTCCTACCTTATGTGTTGCAGCTGAGCAGGAAAGGCAAAAGTGGGGAGCGAGGGGCCCTGCAGCAGCGACCTCAGGGAGACAGCACTGGTGGGAGATGCCCAGCACAGTGCAGAGTTCCTCCAGCATGTTCAGCCTGCGCTCAGGTAGCCACCCTCACCCTGAGCCATCACCTCTGCAGACCAGCTGGTTTCAGGGACATTTAACTGCACTGTGGGGACGTTTTGTGCCTCCCGGAGCCAGAGCCATGCCCGGGTTGCTGCCCCAAAGTGCTGCTCGTCTGTGTCCCCCACGGTGTGTGTGGCCCAGCCCTGCCCCCTGGCCTGGCCTGGCCTCCCCGCAGCTGCAGGGACACAGGGAGGGCAGGCAGGCCCTGGCAGCGGCCCAGGGAGGCTCCCACAGCCCGGAGGGAGTGAGGGGGATGAGGGAACACAGGCTGCCCTCCCGCTCACCGCAGACACAGCTGGACGTGCATCCCACTGCTGAGGGCTCAGCATGGGGGGAGGAGGCAGGGGCTGCTCCAAAGGGAAGGGAGGGAGGCCAGGAGCAGGGACACCCTGCAGCAGTGGCACAGGGGAGGGCAGAGTGGATGAAAGCCAGTCAGGCACTGGTGGCAGGTGTTCCAGCACTGCCTTGTCCAGGTGGGCAACAGGGAGGTGACTGCAAGCAGCAGGATGGGACCCTGGCTTGCTCGGTGGAGCACAGATGGGCTTCACCCTGTGCAGCCTCTGCCAACACTGAACTCAAACATTGTAAGCATCCCCTAGCTCCCCCCAGACACAAATCCCATTTTTTCTGACAGGACCTTTTCCTGGAGCCAAACATCAGCACAGCAGCACCCTGAGGAATCAGAAGGGTGCACCTACTTCACCCCCAAGCAAACCACAGCAGATGTCACTTCAGAAATGGGAACTTGTTCCCTTGTCATGATATCTAGGAGAAAGGACCCAGACTAGTGGCCAGTGAAACCTGGAAGGGCCAGGAGAAGGGAGGAATTGCATGAAACTCAGTGGGCAAAGATTGAGCTTCACAAATTTCCACTGGCATCTACTCCTACAGTTTCCGTTGTTGAAAACAAACCCGAGCCACGGGGAGGTTTCTGGGCTGTTCCCACTGTGGCAGTCTGGAAAATGTACAAGCTAATTGGAGCTGGGTAACTCCGAGCACATTGGCTGGGAGGAGTTTAGTTTCTGACTGGTGATAACACCATTCAATTTACAATACAAACAGAAAAACTTCTCAGCAAGAAATGGAGAGCGGCAGAAGCTTGTCCCAGGGAAAAACAAACAGTCCTGCCCTGAACTCCCACGTCAGCTCCCTTGTGTTGCAATGACCACATCGACTCTGCTCTGTTTCCTTATCTCCAGTGACGTGCTACCAGCCAGGCCATGGAGCTGCAGGGGTCACTTCCCTCTCCTGATCAAGTCAGCTCTCAGGAAGCCAAGTGCTTCAGACTCCTCTGCAGTGGCTCAGACATCACCTGTCCATCTGGCCTGCTGGACGAGGCTGCCACGCAAACAGCAGAGGCAGCAAAGCAGACGCTCGTTTTTCCTTCAGTTCTCAGCCAAATTCTTGATTTTTTGCTCAGGATGAGTCTGCACAAAAGTGTGGGATTCAGCCCAGTAAGAGCAGAGGCACAGACACGAAGTCTGTTTAAATCCCTGCTAGAGAGGCAGAAACATTTGGCAGATGCCTGAGTGAACCCTGCAGACTGCAAACTATATCATAGTGTCTAAATCTGCTAGAGGTGGTGTGCATAAGAAACCTCGGTAAAAGAGGTATTACTCTGTTTTTTAAGGGAATTGAATGAAGATAAGAGATCTCTGGAAATTAGCCAGGCTGCAGTGATGCCCTTGTACTGATGTCTCCTACTCACAATTGAAACCACCTCTGAAATGTCCTGCTAAGGGAGATTGCCACCCAGGACAGAGCACAACTTTGCAAAGAGGAGGAGGTGCTGATCTCCAGTGCTCAGGTGCCCCCACCAGATACCATTCTGACACTACTGGTTCAGGTCACTGGATTTGTTCACTCCAAGGCCAGTGAGACCTGGTGATACACAGGGAAGTTTTCTTGTGCTTCCTGCTGCTCTCAGACTTGCACTATCAGGTTAAACATAGTGCAGATGTTCTATAACAGCTTCCACTGTAGATATTTAAGCTGGGTAAGAAAACAGTTTTTTACAACTGTATTAAACCCAGAAAAAACATTTCCTTTGGGATTAGGCTGTGCTATTCTGCAAACAAAGTGGGATGAAGCATTCATGTTCCAGCTTGGAGTGCAGGTGCTACACCAGGATGCAGTGCTGAGGTGAAGGAGGGGTCAGTTACACTTGTGCTACACTCAGAGTTCAGTTGTAGAGATGATTTTTACCTTGGCATGTCTCTGAATTACATATATGCAGGAGATTAACCACCTCACAAAAGAAGCTAGCAGCCAGAGTTGCTGCTCTGTCCTCAATGCATCTCCCCTCACTTCTCAGGGACCCTGCCTTGTCACGAAACTTCTCAAACATAAACAGATGCATAAACGACTCAAAATCTTTTTGTGTCATTGCAAAAACTGAATTTCAGTAGCAGGCAAGGAAAAGGAGAAAAGACAAGGTGCTAGATGTAAACATTACAGCTCAAACACAAGCCCCAAACATGCCAAGGTTTAATTCAGCACAGCTCCAAGCTCACGTTGCTAGCACACTACTCCAGATTTGCAAACAGGAGCTCACCGAGCATGCCAAGCCCTCTGTCACAAACACACAGTTAAAAGCACAAATACACAAACATGTGCTCTGCATTCCTTGTCACATAACAGTGCTGAGACATACCCAAAACGGGGTCATTTGGGCCCAGCTTATTGCAACTGCTCTGCAGAAGCCCCACGGACACAGCCCTACCCCGACTGACCACGGCACTACAGGTGAAGTGTGAATGGAAGCAGAGCCCAAGTCAGAAACAGAGGCCAGCTAGGCTGGCATGCCCACATGAGAAGAACTGAGAAACTGATTTTGTTCAGCTTAGGGAGAGGGAAAAAAAAGTCTTCAAATGCTTCCAACTGAGCTGCAGACATGTAGGAAGAGGAGTGATGTGGGGAGTAGGGTGTTCTCCATGAACTCTGGACATCAGAAAAAGAAGAAGTTCAAAATACAAGGCAAAGATTTAGATTAAACACCCCAAAAACCTCTCTAATGATGAGGAGGCCTGAGTGTTGGCATACATCACCTGCACAGGATGTAGAATTGCCATCACGAAGAGCCTTAAAAGTATTACTCAGGAAGGGTTTAGAAGTCTACCTGACCTTATCCAGGGTTGGGAAACAACCAGGACAACTCTGGAGGTCCCTGATGTCTGAGACTATGAAACAAAGTTTCAGACATTCCTTTAAATTAGACACAGGGCAGGGGCACAGCTCCCAGAGCACTCCTGTCTAGACTGAAGCACAGCTACTTAATGAAGAAGATCATCATTTAATACACTAACAGCATCATTTACTTATAGACACCATATTGTCCTGCAAAATTCATCAGGTTTCTACAGAAGTGCCTCAAGAAAAACAGATTATCAAGATACAGGATTGTTGCTTGCTAAAATGTAAATACCAAACCAGGAGGACCAAGACTCAGCATAACTCTCACAAATAGAACACACTCAACCTTTTAATTAAATAAATACTTCAAATAGCACAGAAATACCTGTATTTCCCTCGTGCCCATTGTAAGGGACTCCCTGATTTCCATCTGCATTTTCATACCATCTACTGGGCAGATCCTGAACTACCCACCAGCACAGGCAGGGCTGTGTACCACAGCAGCTTGTCCCAAGCTGAGACCCCCGTGAGCCAAGTTTTGTTCCCCATATTAACACCAAGCCACACACCAGTGCCCGAGCTGAAGCACAAGGAATGAAACCACCATTCCACGCTCCTAATATTCCCAGCGAACACATATGGACAGCACAGTCTGGCCAGCAGAAGCTGAGAGTAAGAGGGGAAGAAGGCGAGAGGAGGAGGCCCAAGTCTGCAGCCGGCGCTCAGGCGTTGAACCGAGGTGGGAGAACATTTTCCCCCAATATTACTGGCTGCGAACTGCAGCGACCACATGGCTGTTCCCAGCCACTCAGTGCACGCTGTTTACTATAAACAACAACAGTAAACAGAAACTCAGCCAAAAAATCAAAGCCGGGGACCCCAGAGCTGGGTCTCCACATCCCGACGTTCCCCATGGAAATAATTAGCTTCCCGTTCAGCTACTGAACCTAAACCATCCGAGGCCCAAGGGAGCCAAGCTGCTCAGTGCATCCCAAACTCAGACCGCCTGCTCGGATTTGCCAGCTCTACTTTCAGTCATCCAGACTCCAAAGTGCTGCCACAGTTTCACAGGGAGCTTCAAAGAGCTTGCGGATTAAACCTGCGCGGCAGGAGCCAGCCGTCACCGGGGTTATTTTTAAACATCTCACTGAGCACGAAACGCTCAAATCTTGTCTCACTCCCAGCTCTATCCCAGCGCTCGACTCGGGGCGGCTGCGAAGGAGGCGCAGCTTTCCCCTGGGCACGGTGGTTACGGGATTTCCCCGGCTGCTCCCCGGGGTCACCCCTGCTGCCTTCCAGCAGCAGGATCTCGTAGGGACCTGCTCGGGGCACCGGGGATCAAATAACAACACTGCAAGCTCCACACGCACACTGGGGTGACAGGAGGGTGTCAGCTGGCCCCGAAGGGCTCGTGGGGAAGGAAGGGCACAAACCCCCCCGGGCACAGCCCGCAGCCGGGGCCACCTCCTGCAAACCTCCGGCTGCTCGGTCCCGCTTCCCCTTTCCTGCCAGGAGCGTCCGGCTGATCCCGAACGGTGCCGGGGCGGGGGGCGGCTCCGGCCGGCCCAAGAACCGCTCCGAGGCCTCGGGGCGAGGCGGTACCGCGGGCTGCCCGAGGCCCTGCCCGGGGACACCCGGCAGAACAACAAAGCCCTGGAAGAGTCTTCCCCGGGAGGCACAGCCCGGCCGAGCGGCCGCGGGGCCGGGGAGCCCCCGGGGCGCTGCCCAGCCGCCGGGAGGGCCGGTCCCGGACGGGCACCGGCAGGTGCGGGCGGTGACAGCCGCCCCCGGCCCGGGCACCGCGCTGAGGCGGCGGCCGGGCCGCGCTGACAGGAGGGATGAGATCCGGGCCGGGCTGCGGGCCCGACCCCCGCCTTGACCGCCGCCGCGCCTCCCCGCGCCGGGCCGGACCGAGCCCAGCCGAGCCGCCCGCCCCGGGCCGCCCCCTCACCTGCGCGGCCGCCGAGCGCTGGCGCTGCTCTCAGTCCCTCGCCGCCGCCGCCGCCGCCGCCATGTTCGCGCTGCGCAGGGAGGCGGGGAGGGAACGGGAGGGAACGGGAGGGAGCGAAGGGGGAGCGGCGGGGGATCGGGGAGGAGGGACCGGTGGCCCGGCCCGGCCCGGCCCCGCACCGCCCCCGCCGCCGAGACGGCTCCGGCCAGCGCCGGGGCTTTGGCAGCTGATCGGTCCGTGCGGCTCCACTCGGCTTGGCTTGGCTCAGTTCGGTTCGGATGCGTTCGGCTCGGCTCGACTTGTCTCGGCACAGCTCCTTTCCGGTTCGGCTCGGCACGGCTCGGCTCGGGCTCGGGCAAGGCTCGGTTCCGCTCGGTCTCGGCTCGTCCCGACTCGGCTCCGCTCGGTTTCGTTCGGCTTGGCTCGGCTCCGCTCCCCTCGGCTTGGCTTGGCCCGGCTCGGCCCGGCTCGGCTCCGCTCGGCTCCCGTCGGCTCGGCCCTCACGACCACCCCTCACCTGCCGCTGCGCCCCGCGGGCCGCCCCCGGCCATGCCCGCTCGGGACCGTCCTCAGGCAGGGGCAGACCCCCGTCCGCACCCCGCGCTCTGGGCACGGGGCAGACCCCCCGTGTCCTCACCGTGCCTGCGGAGGAACCCCTGTGCCCTCAAGGGGCGCCCCCAGGCACAGGGCAGACCCTCACCCGTGATCTTCAGCTCGGGGACAGCCCTCCCCATGCCATCTCAGGACCCTTTGGGCACGGGGCCGGACCCCCACTGTGAGCCCCAGCCTGGGGACAGACTCCTCTGTGCCATCCCAGGACCCTTGAGACAGGACAGACTTGCTGCACCTGTGAGCCTTGGGATAGGACCCATGGGCATAGGGCAGACCCTCTGGGCATAGAGCAGAACCCCATTGCGATCTGCTGGCCCCCTGTTCCCACCAGAGACCCCCCGGGTACTGCAGAGTGATGTCCATCCTTGTCTGGCTCCCCAGTGGGGACAGCCAGGGCTGGGTGGGCTCCATGCAGCACAGCCAAATGCTGGGGACAGGCAATCCCCAGATATTCCCTTTCCTCACAGCCTGGGCAGGACCTCTCCCTGCAGTGCCATGTCAGCCAGAGACACCACACATGTACAGATGTATTTGGGGACTCAGTGTCCCCAAATTCTCCCCAGACAGAGTAAGACCCCAGTGACTCCCTAAAGGAGTCCTAAAGCTAAAAGGATCCCTTGTGCCACTGTTGTACCTCATTACCTTCACATACCATCTCCAGGTTCCATCTGGAGAGAACCTGTGCAAGCTGACCCCATGAGCATCCTTGGTGCTGTCTCCTGACCAGAGATGGACCTTCTCTGTCCTGTAGAACGACCAGAGCCTACACATGGTTCCCCAAAACCATGCCCTGTCACCTCTTATCTTGGGAACTCTCAGGTAACAAGAGGAAACAGCCCCAAGTTGTGCCACAGGAGGTTTAGAGTGGATATTGAGAAAAATTTCTCCGTGGAAAGAGTTGTCCAGCCCTGGCACAGGCTGCCCAGGGCAGTGGTGGGGTCGCTGGAGGGATTTAAGATGTGTAGATGTGACACTTGGGGACATGGGTTAGTGGTGGCCTTGGCAGTGCCAGGGTGACTGTTGGATTTGATCTTAGAGGGCTTTTTCAACCCAAGCAATCGGTGATTCTGAGTGACATGGGCTACTGCAAGAGCCACCTTTGCCCCCACAGACCCCACCAGTATTGTCTCATAACCCAGGTATTTCAGTGGGGCACAGGAGAAACCATGGAATCACAGAATGGTTTGGGATGGAAAAGACGATCCAGTTCCACCTCTCTGCCATTGTCAGGGACACCTTCCACTGCCCCAGGCTGATCCAAGCCCTGTCCAACCTGGCCTTGGACACTTTCAGGGGTGTGGTAGTGCCTCTCTGGGCAACCTGTGTCAGGGCCTCACCACCCTCACAGGGAAGAGTTTTTTCCTAATATGTTTTCCTGTATGTTTTCCTACACACCTTTGGAGTGGCAGACATGTGTGACAAGCCTTCTCAGGGAGAAAGCACCTGAACAATTTCTGAAGTACTTGTAGTGACACAGCTAATGTAGGAGTCTCCCCCTGAATGATTTCTTATTCTGGGAGATTACATGGAGGCTTGAGTGGTTTAGGTCAAAAGAAGATCAGAAAGAAACACCCCTGGTGTGGACAGGGCTTGGTGGAGTCTGGGAAGGTTGTTCCTGGAACGCTCTGCAGTGTGTGTGGCTTTGTTATCTGTGACAGAGAGAAGGCCAAGCCCTGATTCATCTGCTCACCGCCCACTGCCAGACCTGATGCCAGCCAGGGAGGCACAGGGTGGGCAAGGGCTCCAGGGTGGGACCTTCCCACCACTACCCAGCCTTTCAGGAAGGGCTGGAACCACCCCAGCCCATTCCTGTGTTCCTCCCTTTTCCTCTGGGGAAGTGAATGGCATCACTCTGATGGGCTGAAGGCTGCGGTGTTCCCAAGGGACCAGAACTGATGGCTGGACTGAAGGCAGGAGACACCCTGTAGGTGCTCACGGTGTCCTGGTTCAGATGCTGGACTTGGTTCGGCAGGGGCAAGGCTGAAAGTCCTGCCCAAGGCCAAAGGAGCTTCTGCCTGATCAGCAGCTAACTTCTGGGGTCCAGCAATTTGTCTACAGCTCTTTGACCCCCTTCTAAAGGGGAGAAAAAGGGGATCAGTACTCTCAGAGAAAAGTAAACCTGTATTTGCCTATCTCTCACCACAAAAAAAATTTATAAAGACATATACTTCATCAAACAGGGTGGGGGAGAAAACTCTTTGAAACTGTTCCAGAGCTGCTGTTTGGGGGTTTCTCATGTCTTCTGAATGGTGACATTGGCCACTGCTGAGGGCCAGCACTGGCCTGAAAAACCTCTTGTTCTGAAACACTCACATTGAGGGATGGACAGTTTGAAATGCTGGTGAGAGCTTCTGTTTTAAGATGTGGAGTACTTGGTTGAGGTAGGACATGGAAGTATGTTCGCTTCAGCCTTGAGCTCGAGCACCTTTTCTGTAAATTCACAAGTATTACCAACACTTCTCATGGGTGTCATCAACTCTGGTATTCCCTCATGTCCACAGTGATCAGGATTTCATTGATGGAATAAATGCACAAGATCTCAGAGCTACAACATGGAGACAGGAACAAAATTTCTCCATTGGCTTTAATTTGGAGTGAGCAGTGGGATTTACATATGACATCCATATGAGCACCACAGGAATTCAGTTTGATTAATACTACAATGGAAATGAGCTGCAGAAATGGTTTGCCATTTATTCTGAAGCGTTGCCAGAAAAGCTCAGCACATTTGCAGCCTGGTTTGGGCCAGCTCCCGGCGATGAACGGCTGGGAGGGAACCCCTCAAAGGGACACTGGTGCCCTGATGCATGGGGTGCTGGACACACTGGAGCAGGAGCTGCAGGAGGAGAGGGTGGAGAGGGATATAAGGCAATGTGACTGGGAAGAAAACCTCCTGCTGTCTTCCCTTCTCCCCTCCCTTTTCCTCCCTCCTTAGTGCCTTGCAGCAACCTGGCATCAAATGTCCTCCTAGACCTGTTCTCACTATTTGCAGTGTTCCCATTATTGAACTTTATTTTCTGCCACAAATTGATCCACAGTCTGGCATGGCTGAAAATATAGAGCATGCTCTGCTTGAGAGAAAAAGCCTAATGTCCCCTGGTCCATGACCTTTTTATCCTGAATCTGATACTTCATAAAAAGGTGAATAAGAGGGCACAGGGATGGATGTAGGGAAGGAAGATCTAAAGGAACATGTGCGCCCAGTATTCCTGCTTCTCTCATAGTTATGCTCTTTGACATCTTTCTTGGAGAGGGGAGGTGGGAATCTTCTCCCCATGCCTCAAAAAGGCAGAGGAAAAGGTTATTTACAGAGATTAAAGCCCCAACAATCAGCAGATCAGGGCCTGCCATAAGTTTCCTATACCAAAGAAATCTCATATTGAGACCAGCTGTTGAATTTACCGGGGTCTGTCTGCTAAAGAGTCAATTTTTGTTCTGAAGACTTCATGGCCTGGAAAATCACCTTTGTGAATGCCAGAACGCTCTCTTGGTAGTGGGAAATCTCCTGGCCTCATGTCCCAGACATTTGCAGGCAGCTCTGCCTTTCCCTGTCCAATTACACCATGACTGTCTTACAAAGGCTTCCCACTGCAAACCCCTGTGAGCCCCCAATATCCTCGTGAGGCAAAAGAACACATTTTCCCATAATAACACATTTCTCCTGTCTCTTTGCAACTATTTCTATTTTTTCCACATCCCAGGTGGATGCCAAGCCTGGGTCCAGAGTGCCAGGGTGTCACTGTGCCATGTCCAGGGCTTGCACCCCCTGTCCTGGTTAAATGTACCCATTCCTGTCAGTATATACACCTAAATTTAAGCTAAACCCCCCCTGTTACAGAGTCACTCCTTGCAGTCCAGGTCTGCTTTGCTCACCCTGCATTTCTTCCCAGAGTTGCTGCTTTCTTGATTCAACCCCACCTTTGCTGCTTAGCACCTCACCAAGCTTGGGTATATATTTATAATCCTTCTGTTATTCTAATATGAAATTATTATCTAATTATTACTTAATATTAATATACAACCCATAATTATCTGATTTCAGGCTGTCACAATAGTTCAGTCCTAAGCCAGCAGTTGTTTGGTATTTCTGAAGCCTGCTATACACCTCCGTCAACACTTTAAGGATAATTGTGTTTGGGTTATCCGGGTGTAGGTGTAAAATATCAGTGTATTTTTAGGCATGTTGTTTGAATTTCTTGGCTAATAGCAGTCTTGCAAGTCCTTCATCAGCTTTATGAAAAGAGATCTGGTTTCTCTGCAAAAGCAGAATTTAGGAAGTTATTGAACACTTGATTTGTTGCCTCTGTTAATAAATTTCCTGTGTCTATTAATAGACTCATATGGGTTTGAATTCCCTTTGTTCCCAGCGCCTTCTAAACATTTCCTACTGGTGCTCTTTGATCCCGCCAGCCACGAATCCTTCCCCTAATAGCTCGTTTCTTCTGTTCGTACCCTTCACAAATTACTGCACGTCTTAATCCGAGCCGACCTCTCATCCTCCCGCAGGGATTCACGGCTCCAGAGCCCTCTTTGATCCGCGTGTCGGAAAGAGACGCCGCTCCCCGGGACACCACAAGGCGCTGTGCTGGGTCATCAGCACGGGGGCTGCTGCTGGGCTCCCAGCCAGCAGCGCTGGGGTGCGGGGAAGGGGCAGGGGCACAGGGGACAGAGGGACACAGGGGACCGAGGGACACAGGGGACAGAGGGACACAGGGGACAGAGCTGGGCACTCACTGCTCTGTGTCCAGTGTCCTTGCTCCTGCCAAGAGAGCAGAGAGAACCTTCCCAAGGGATGTGGGGGACTGTAAATCACCCCCCTAAATCCTGTCCCCTGACACCCAGCTGAGCTGGGTGCAGATTTTCATCCGTTTTTGACCTTTCCACTCCCACCCAAACTTTGAAACCGTTTGAGGAATTTAATCTAATTTAATTTAATTTAATTTAATTGAGGAGTTCTCATGTTCAACCTCTCTCATGCACTTTCTCCCTTCTTTCCTTTTTGCCATTTTCCCCAACACAGCACCTGCTCAGCTTCTCAAATTACTGTAAAAATTTCAAGCGAGAGATTTTTCGGAATCATAATAAACTATTGGACAGAGGAAACAGCTCAAGGTATTGATTCAATCTGAGTCATCTTTTCTCAAACCTCCCATTGAATTTCTGGCATTGCTTAGATTCAGGGTCATCTCGGACTCACTGATCAATATAAAATGTTATTATTTATGTGTCTTGCTATTTGTTTGCCCTTACTGCTCTTTGACACATACATATCAATTTGGGATCATCAATTTACTATTTCTTCCCCTCCTTTTCCACTGAAATAGGATCGATTCCAGCTGTTTCTCTCCTTGCAATGATGTGACCATTCTGAGTATCTGAAAACAAAGTTTCACCAGGAAGTCTCCATCTCCATTCAATTTTTCTGTCTACATTTTTCTCCCTAAAAAATACAGCCAATAGTTTGCAGCTCCTTCATCGACTGCTAGCTAAGCTCACCCTCTGGCAGGTGTGGCACCTTTCTAGTCTCTTCAGAACAGAATATCCCTTTAGAATGCAAAATAATATTAATTATTTTAGCTTATTGAAGGAATACAGGATCAACAAACCAGGATGTAGAGTCTGCCTTGTATGTGTCTTTCTGGGTCGATTTTCTTTGTGACAGGACAGTGGGGAATGGGTTTCCACTGCCAGAGGGCAGAATTAGATGGGATTTGGGCAGGAATTGTTCCCTGGGAGGGTGGACAGGCCCTGGCACAGGGGGCCCAGAGCAGCTGTGGCTGCCCGTGGATCCCTGGCAGTGCCCAAGGTTGGATGGGGCTTGGAGCAGCCTGGGACAGGAAGGTGTCCCTGCCCATGGCAGGGGGTGGAACAAGAGGGTGTTTAAGGTCTCTTCTAACCCAAGGGATCTGTGGTTCTGTGATTCTATGAAATACTGCTACAGTTCAGCTGGTTTTCCTTGGAAAATCTGTGATGTTGCACTAAGGAAGGTGCAAGCCCAATGACATCCAATATTTTCAGGTTGACACTGTGGAAAGTCTAAACCCAGGATACACAAAGGTGTCAGCTGGGAAGCTGCTTGAGCTGTGAACCAAGAGATTTAGCAAGCCTTGAAAATTTAGAAAATCCCAAGGGTCTGAGGATTTACAAAATTGTCATGATGGCTTGAGAAAGGAAGCCATGAACCCAGATCAGATGGTAGGAGGGATAATTGAGTTCCTGCAGCTACACACTGGCAAAATTAATGACTTTTGGTATGGGAAATAGCTCTGGCTGGACAGACTCGTGAGCTTTGCTGTGAGAGACTGGGCTGGTGAAAACATCCACGCTGGTCCAGGCCATGCCCCTGCTGTTCCAAGTAGCACCCTGGCAGCAGTGGGGTAGAGAGGCTGGATACAAATCCCTGAGGAACCAGCACCAGCAAGGACATCATTAATGGTGTAAACTGGGCATGATAAATGTTAGCTGTGCCTGGCTTTGTGACAGAGCCTCTGACCCACGCCAGCACGCTGAGATGAAGGAGAGGCACTACTCCTACTGGGACTGGGAATTAGGAAGACAGAGCTGTGAAGTAATTTTAGTAAAGATGGTAACAATCCTAAAATCTGCAGTAAGGCTTCAGGTAACAAAAATCCTGAGCAAGGCAAGTTATGGCTGCCAAACCCTCGGGACCATTAAATAGCCCCAGTCCAGCCGCTGTATTTGAAGAGCCATCCACAAATCCAGCCCTGAGAGCCTGGAAAATGCATACTCCAACAGGAGAGACTCGGTCTCACAAAGCATCATTCAGGGCAGCTTCAGAGTCATTCTGTGTATCTGCCTGACACTGGGTTTATAAAAAGGGGAATAGCAAAGAGTCAGGAGTGACCTAGATCCTTCACACGGCATTGGAAAAGCTATTCCAGGAACAACGCAGCAGCTCTGCTGTCAGCCTCTGACAGGGCCTGTAGAAGCACAAAGAGGGCTGGAAGAAAAGCTACAAAAGTCTTCTGGGGGCTAGAAAACCTCCTTGACTTGAGGTCAAGGAGCTCTTCATGCTTGGCACAGGAAGCTGAAGGATCTTTGCCACAGCGTGTGCCCTGCTCGTGTGGAAGTAGCTGCAAGATGCAATGAGATGGAGGGGATGGGAATGAAAATTGGGATAATGTAGAAAGAGCAGAGATGTCAGTGCCAGGGGTGGCCTGGCCAGGGCCAGGGAAGCTGAGCATCTCACTCTGGGGCTCTACCCCTTCACATTGATCCTGGCTGAAAAGATGAATTCCTGTCCCAGAGCAGGGATTGCATTTAAACAGCACATACTGAGCTCCTGCTTGGATCTGCAGAAGCACTTGTCCTGCCTTTCTGGGTTTTCCTTTCTCTGAATTATTTCAGGCCTGTTGCACCTGGAGGTGGAGTATGGTGGACCATGCTTTCACCTCTGACAGAGTCTCCACTGGCCCTAAATTGTTTATTATGCCTTTTAATGGAGCATGAACCTTGGGAGGAACCTACTTCTCAAGCTGACAGAGACCTGAGGGTTTCTATCACACCCAAAGCATGTGGCCCACCACGTTGTCTTGGTTTAAAAGACAGGTGTCTGCCAGGGAGGGCAGGACCTCCCTTGGAGTGGAGAATTCACATCCCCTCTCTCCAAATTATTATTATAATTTAGAAAATTCAAGGGGCTTTCAGGCAGAGGTATGGGGATGGGAATAACAGCTCTTTACTAGTATGTACAACAAGGCAAACAAACAACAACCAGGGCATTCATGCTAAACAGAACCAGGCACCTCGAGGGGGCTTTGCAGTCTGATCCCGGTGCCCCTGCGGGACTCCGAGAGCACCAAGCTGGGATGCTGGAAAATCCCGGGCTGGTGGATGGGATTTATCAGGAGCTCCGTCGGTGGTCGCAGGATGGGCAGGGATGTCCTGGCAGGGCAATGCGGGGATACAGCGCAGCAAAAAGCCCCAAAGCAGTGTCGGGGAAGCTGCGGTGGGACAGGGCCGCCCGAGCAGGGCAGGAGGAGACAGCTCAGAATTCCTGGGCACACGAGCAGATGATGGTAGATTTTCTCAGCACCGGACCCGGTGGTGACAGTGAAAACTTCCCCGGCAGCAAGGAGCAGCCTGACCGTCCTCTCTCCGATGCCGAGAGCAAGAGAGCGAGGCTGCCTCCAGCCCCGTCCTTTACCTGCCCCCAAACCCCGCGGTATCTTTTTTTTTTCCTTGGAGAGAAAAAACTCTCAGAGACCAAAAAAAGGGTGTAGCCCGGAGCTACAACTCTCCTTTGGCCACTTCTTTGTTTTGGTCAAGCAGCCATAAGTACCCAGTAGTTAGTCACCTAGCAACTTGGGGGAAAATTCTGTAAGTAAAAAAGGAACAAATCTAACCCCCGACACTTGTTCGTCTGGAGGGGATCATGGTGGCCTTCCGGTGCCCCTGCTGGTCCCTTTCTTCTGGCAGCTGAGTTTTACAGAATTGAAATATTCGGCTTCACTACTCTTTGAGCTATTTGGGCTCATAGAGAACATTTGGGTGAGACATGTGACTCATAAAAGTTGCAGTAAGTGGTCTCTAACAGTTATTTTTGGCTTTAAGTTTTGCAGTCCTTCTGTGGGTTTTTTTTGGTGGTTTTTTTTTGTTTTGTTTTGGTTTTTTGGGGTTTTGTTTGGGTTTTTTTTTGGTGGGGGGGTTGTTTTTTTTTTGGGTTTTTTTTTTTGTTGTTGTTGTTTTTTTTTTAGAAATAGCCATACAGCCCATTCATGCCTTCCAAATTAAATAGAATTATTTCCCATTTCCATGTGATGATCATCTCCCAGGTTAAGAGCAAATTTTCCTTTGCTCTGGAGGGGTAAATCCTATAGCCAGTGATGGTGGGGAAGCAGGGCCAGCCTTGGTCATTCCTGTAGGGCTGGGAGGGCTTTAATTCCTCTGCAGGCTCCTTGCTCCAGCAGCACCGTGGTGCCACAGGGATGCTCCCACCAAGCTTGCCTTGCTCCTGCATCAACAGCTGGCCACCATTTCTACCTTGCCTTCGCCTTTTCCTCATCACCACTTGCAGCAGATCCTTGACTGCATGCTCAGCTCGAAGCCAGTTGGAAAATCATTTTGGTGAATTAATTCGTGAGTTGTTCATTAGGATTATTCACGGGTGGCCGGGCTCTGCGGGACGCGGCTCCCACACACGCAGGCACCGGGGGCCATGGGCACATCCTGGGCTTTGGAGCATTTTCCAGGGCATCCTGTGTTTTCCTGCAGATGTGTCGCCGGGTTATTCATTGCCCATCAATACAGATAAAAACACAGCGCCTGTGTTGGAGGAAGGGGGAGGTTCCCGTGCAATCCTGCTGGGAAATGGCTCCCGGGGCTATTTCAGGACATGAACTCGGAGATCGGGCTGCTCAGTATGGAAATGGAGCTGTTTGCTTTCAAAAGAACTTTTCCTAAGTAACGTCTTCGCTCTCCTCGGGATGCTGCCAGCATGCTGAGGAGACTTACATGAGGAGTTTTGTAATTTCCAGGGCTTTGCCTCTGCCCAGACCGTGGAGCAGAGGGTCCCACCCTGCCTGCAATGCGTTGTGCTGTGCTGGGGTTTTGAAGGGACGTGGGGCTCTCCTGTTCCCTACACTTGGCACTGCCAAGGCTGCTACTAAAACACATCCCCAGGTGCCACATCCACACATGTTTTGAACACTTCCAGGGATGATGGCTCCACCAGTGCCCTGGGCAGCCTGTTCTAAAGCCCAACCACCCTTTCACCCATTTTCTATTATCCAATTTAAACCTCCCCTAGCACAACTGGAGGCAATATCTTCAGAAGTCCCGGAATGGGCCCTGATTATTTTTTAAGACCAGCTCCTTTGTTGCACTTAAATTAAAATTGCAGCATCCTGCTGCTTCTCTGAGCATAAAATCCATCGGATGCCTGCACAGCTGAGCGACATCATCTGATCTGATTCATATTTTAAAATCTATAGAGTTCAAGCATGGTGCATTTATTAGCAGGCAGATTTACAGGTGAAGTGTCATGCACCCCACTACCAATTTCAGGAGGTGTTTAAGTGGTGCTTTAGGACACAAAAGTTATTTCAGGGTATGTCTGAAGCTACCCCCTGGTTATTTAGGGGATCTCTGTGTGTTTGGGGTCTTGCACTGATCGACTCGGAGCCCCTGAGAGAGGCTGTGCCTGACTTTCTCCATGGGAACTCGCTTTTCTGAAGCAGGAGGGACCTGGGGATGCTAATTTGCCTCTCCCAGAACATTAATTGAATTGCAGATATAAATTGATATTAGGGTAGTCTGGAAATAAGATATAAAAAGATTTCCTGGCATGGTGCTGCAGATTTTTCTCTATTAACATTTTGCGGAGAACAAAACATGGCTCACAAATACCTGCTATTAGTTTCAGTGTTTATTACAGTGTCACCAACCGTGCCAGAGACACGAGATCTGCAGGATGCTGAACACGGAGTTTTGGAGCCTGTGGTGGCCTATGGGAGGCAGGAGAATGGGCACTGCCAGTGCCTTGAGTTCCTGTCCTGCTCTCCAAAAATTAGGGAAATAAGCTCGATGAGCAGGAAGCGAAGGGTGCTCCTGATGTGAAGGAAACAAAAACTCCCCTGGTCCTCAGCAGGTCAGGGCACATCCCTTTTTGACCTGAATTTTGTGGTGGAGAAGACACTGGAGTAGTGTTCATGCAGTGGCTGAAAATCAAAAATTTGCTCTTTTTTAAAGAGCTCTGTCTCCTCCTTGGGGAGCAGCTCTTATTTTAGGGGCAGAATAGTGCTGAGCTGAGCTTGTGGCTGCTCATGGCATCATGGAGTGTGTCCAGCAGTGATTTCCCACTGATAGGCCAGAAGAATGTGATGTGTCTGTGCAGGAAGGGCAGAATGAGATGAGCTCCAGGAGGGGCTCAGAGATCAGACACTTTCCAAGGGACTCTGTCTGGCAGCAGCTGTGGCAGTTTAAGCACGGGAAGAGAAGCACTGTGAGCAGTGTGGGGCTAAAAACCTGGGGGAATTTCAGTAAGGGAGTAGCAACAAGCCCATAAAAATTATCCCAGACAGAACAATCTGCTGATGAGTAAGTTCAGTCAGGATATGGGAAAAATGGAAGAGCCAAAGTACGGCAAAACATGGGGCAACTCCAGTGGGACTCGTGAGTCTGAAAGGGAATAAACACATGATGCTCATGAAAAAGAGAACAACAGACAGGAGATGAATGCCTCACAGGTGCCACGGGCCTCCATCTGCTTCCATAGGTAGGAGACACTCTGAGCAGCCTGGAAGCACAGCTGCTCAGAGGGATGTTCCCCTGCCACAGTGCCTTCAGTTAAATGAGGGGGAAAAACGCCTGGAGAAGCTTATCTTTTACGTTTCCAATTTGACAAAATTGGCAGTGAAGGAAAGGCAGTGGTGGGACCTTGCTTTCATCCTTTCCAGGGTACAGTGTTTTGGAAGCAAGGCACAGGATAGTGAAAGGGGGAGAAAAGAGAAACAAAAATTCCAACATAGAGTAGGAAAAACCTTATTTTTTGAAACTGATGGAATTGTGATATTAGAATTTTAAAATGAAGTGCTGTTTTCCCTTCTGGGCTGGCCAGGAGGGGTGGGTGAAGCTGAGGCTGATCCTTGAAGAGCCTTGGACCTGACCATACCAGGGAAAAGGAAAGGAAGATGGGTTGGAGAGCTTGGTCTGAGATGGGGTAGGGATGCTTATTAGGAAATAATTGTTTGAGTCTTTGGTGCTGGACTATTTTTAGTGTCCAAGGGGGGAAACTGAGGCAGCAACCAGGCTCTCCATATACACTCCAGACCCTGGGTAGTCCTGTCATTTTCTTTGATGTACCTTTTATTGCAGAAAAACCTGTTGGGGACATCCAGAACAGACACTCCCAAGGCAAAGCCTTTACTTTCTCCTCTTTGACTGAGTTGACTGTTTTGGCCCTACAACACCCACAGGTGTGGGGTGGGTGGTGTCACTTTTAACACGAGTGGTTCATTTATTGCAATCCCTCACCTGGAAGGCAGAGAAGGGGTCCAGGACTGGTTTGTGCTACTGCAGCTCTTCCCAGCCTTGAGCTCCTGGCCCCCTGTGTGCTCCTCTGTGCCTTCCAGGTGGGTGGGCAGCTGGAAGAGAAGGACTCGGGTGCCCCAGGGGGCTTTGGCCGTGTGGTCCCACCTGCTCAGCTCATGTCCCCTGTGGGGCCTGTGGCACCATGGTGCTCCCTGAGGAGAGGGGATGAGGTTCTGTGAGCCCAAACCCAGCTCTTCCCATCCCATGAGGCTCCAGCAAGCGATGGCAGCAGCAAACTGCTGCAGGGGGTAAAAGCGGCAGGTTGCTAAAGGAGGGAAATACAGCCCATAATAACAGCAAACATCCAACTCCTGCCCCTTTATAGAGGCCATAAATCCTGACAGACCTTCTCCAGGTGACTCCTGCATGGTATAAGGGGAGAGCTGAGCTCTGGCTGCCCAATCCTGTTCCCCTGACAGTGCATTCACGAGGTGAAATATCTCCAAATTGCACTGCTGATCATGGCACGAATTATCAGCAACTGCTGTTGGGAAGCGTGGCTGAGGCTCAGATGGTCTTCCCCCTCCTCGTTACAGGCATCTTTACAGCAGCTGAAGCCACCAGAAGCACAGGCAGGGATTCAGGCTGTTGGAGGTGGAAAGAGACACAGTTCCCAAGAGTTGATAAAAAAAAACAAACCTCAAAAAATATCTTACAGTATGTGTTGTTTCAAAACCCAGTTGGAAGCAAAGGGATGATTACCCACCATGCCAGCATTATCCTTCACTGCTCAGCATGACCTTCCTGCTGGAAGACCTCAAATCTGGTCACCTGGCCCCAAGGTCTGAGGAGGTTTCACCTCCCAGGGACCACTGAGGTGTTCAGGCCAAGCAGCATTGTCGCTGGAGCAGAGGGGCAGGGCTGGGGAAAGGCTGACACCCCTCTGAGGAGCAGGGCTCAGCTCTCCTCAGTGCACACAGGTCTCCTGCCCTGTGCCCTGGGACACTCTGCTCACTGAAGGGTGGCTTTATGAACAAACTGGGGACAGGGACTGTGCAGGGCAGCTGAGTTATGGTGGCTGGGGAGGCTTGAGCCACAAGTTCCCAGCCCCAGTCCTGCCACATCCTGTGGTGTCTGAAAGGCTCCTCTGAATGAGAGCAGCAGAACCAGGGCTGGTTTGAACCTAGGAGAGGAAGTGACCTGCAGGGCAGGGTCACCAGGCATCCTCACTGGTGACACCAGCAGTGCCAGACCTGCTGACTCAGGCTCCACTTTCCCCTGCAAGAACTGCCAGAGGTATCTCTGCATCCTGCCAGAGCCTCTGCTCCCAAAGAGGAACACCACAACCTCAGGTTAGTCGTGTGTGCAACCTCTGCAGGATCTGCCTGTGACTGGTACCGTCCTGGTGAAGATTTGTGAGCCAGCAGAAGTTCAAGACTCAGCTGCATCTAATGCAGAGACACTTACAGCCTTTTTTGTAGATGTTCATAGCTGTCTGCAACACCCAGCTGAGCTCCCCACATGCTGTCTGTGCCAGAGGATGAGCTGTTTTGGAAAAACATAAGGAAAATGACCATGACACTCCTGAGGATATGAGGAGATATTATTTCCCCTTTGTTTATTAACTTCTTGTGCCTTCAGAAAGTTCAGCTCTGCAGATTTAAGAGCCCACAGGAGAGGCTGAGTCCCCATCAAAGATGTGCTGACAGGGGCATTGGAGTGGTGGCCTTGAGCCTTGGGGCCAGCCAGGGGCAGGGGTGACCAGGGGCAGGGGTGTGGAAGGTGTGGGCAGTGCCAGCAGTGCCTGGAGATGCTGTACAGCAGAACTGAGGTGACCTGGCTGGAGAGGTGCTTCAAGGATAACTTTGGAATTACAGCCTGGAGAATTGTGACTTCCTGATGGGCAAGGGAGGTTCCTCCCTGCGTTGATTTCCTGAAACATGAGAGACTAAGAGCAGTGGGGGCTCTCCAGCCCCTGCCAAGCTTGCTGAGACTCCTGGCAGTGGCCTGCAGGATGCTCTCCTGCCTCCCAGCTCCACCCTGCTGGTGCTGGGAGCCGGGGCTCCTCTGCTGCCCGGCACTTGCCAGGCTGGCAGATGGGCACCCGTGGCTTCCAGGCTCGCTGAGTCCCCAGCAGCTTGCCACGCAGGTTGCTGCAGAGTGGGGATTGCCAACCCGCTCCACGGCGTGCCAGATGGACCACCGGGCTGGCAGGGATCCCCTGCTCCGTGCTGCCTGCCTGGCAGGCTCTCAGCATCCCCGGGCTGGCCTGCTCCCCGGGGCTCCTGGCCCAGCACTCTGGCAAGCTGGGGGTGTGCTCAGCACCTGCAATCATCAGGACTTCCAGGTGCTGCCTGCCCAGGTGCTGTGCAGCAGGAAAGCTGTGAGCTCGAGGAACCCTGAAACTAAATCCCATCTCTGGCACCACAGCGCTTTGGGGTCTGCTGCTGCACCTACCAGGGTGCCAGCGGGGCAGGGACACTGGTGTCCCCACTCACTGGCACCCCTCATCCCCTGCCAGAGCCCTCCAGGCTGGGAGGCAGCTCAGATCTCCTGGAGAGTTGCTGGAAGGATCTGGGAGTTATGGATGTGTGTAAGGGAGTCCTGGTTCCTCCAGAGCTCATGGAGGATCCCCTCAGTGCTGTTCTGAGGGGTCACCCCTGCCTGTGCTCACTCTCTGCCCGTCCCTCTCTGGCTCTGATGGTGCAGCCAGCATGGCCTGGGGGCTGCTGTGGGAGATTCATGGGTCTTTTTCCACACTCCCCCTCGCCTCGAGCACAGTCTGCCAGGCAATTCCATCCAGGAACATAAGCGAGTTATTGAAAGCCTTGCTGGCAGAAACATCGGGATCTAATTTCAGCGTGTGAGTGAAAATATTATTCTCCAGTGTGAGGGGAGAAGTGATGAAAGAACAAGAGGCTTTTTGAGATGAGTAGGGAACACCAAGTTACACCAGGACAAAAACTGAGCAGCGATTTCCCAAACCCCAAACTTCCTGCAGAAAGGATTTGGTTGTGATTAAACCATTGTTAGGAGCTTCCCTTTGGTCCAGGGTGTGATTTCTGGCCCTGGGGAAATGCAGAGGACTCTGGCCAAGGTTGTAGCAGGAGCTGCAGGGTAATTGTTGGTTTAGGGTCATGCATGGCCTCGGGCAGGCACTGGGAGCGTGGCCTTGGCTGTTGTGTGTCCAGGCAGGAGAGCTGTGCTCAGGCACCGCTGGGGAACAGCAGCAGGAGGTTGCCCCACGCCTTGGGTCTGCTGGAGCGTGGTCAGTGCAGCCAATGCAGGCTGGCAAAGCAGAGGTTGCATTAGTGGCTGCATCAGAGCCTCAGCTGTGGGACCTGCACAGCCCCCTGCCAGGGGATGGTCCTGCTCTGCTCTGCTGCCAGCCTGACATGGCAGAGGGTCTATCCTGGTTTTGTCTAGGGTGGAGTTAATTTCCTTCCCAGTAACTGGTACAGTTCTGGCTTTTGGAGTGAGAATAATGGTGATGAAGTGATGTTTTAGCTGCTGCTGAGTAGTGCTTCCTCTAAATCAAGGACTTTTCAGTACCCCATTCTCTGCCAGTGATGGCCAGGAGAGCTGGCCCGAACTGGCCAGGGGATATTCCATACCACAGGATAGAAACTGGGGAGAGTCACCTGGGGCTGGTGCCAATGGAAACTGGGGGCCAGGCTGGGCAGTGGGTGGTGAGCAATTGTATTGGGCATCACTTGTTTCTCTTGGGTTTTATTCCTCTCTCTCCTCTTGTTACCTCCCTTTCAATTTTCATTACTATTACTACTATTATTATTGTAATGTTTTACTTCATTTCAGTCATTAACCTGTTCTTATCTCAACCCCTGGGCTGATCCTCCATTGCAGGGTGGGGTTGAATCCCATCAGAGGGACAGGACCAGCTGTCCTGCCCCAGGCAGGGAGCACAGGAGGAACTGGTTTCCAGCTGCTGCTCCCTGCCAAAGGCCAGGACAGTGGTGGAGGTGTTGGGACAATGCTCAAGGATCTGGTCCATGGGCAGGGGACAGCTGTGGCTGGGCATGGAGATGTCACTGCCTCGTACCCTTGTGCATGGGAGCACCAGCCCAGCCTGGGAGCATGCCATGGGATATCCAGGGAATGTCTGCACGGTGGGAAGAACAAGGCTTAGCTCAGTGCCCTCTGCCACTGGTGGAAGGTGATTTTTGGCAGTGGGAAAAACTTGGCAGTGGCCAATGCAGGGCAGTAGCAACTGGAGGAACCCTGGGGCTGGTGCCTGGCTGCCACCAGGACCATCCAAAGGCTGTACAT
Organism: Acrocephalus scirpaceus scirpaceus; assembly: GCA_910950805.1. Taxonomy (NCBI): domain Eukaryota; kingdom Metazoa; phylum Chordata; class Aves; order Passeriformes; family Sylviidae; genus Acrocephalus; species Acrocephalus scirpaceus. Next base: position 4,884,519 of record OU383796.1, read on the forward strand.
GCATGGGTGTTCCCAAACATGCAGGAACAGCAGAGAAGGACCTGAAGATCAGAGTCTTTCCTCCAAACTGAAGAAACAAGAGTGCCCAGAGTTTGCCCAGAGCAGCTGTGGCTGCCCCTGGATTCCTGGCAGTGTCCAAGGCCTGGTTGGATGGAGCTTGGAGCAGCCTGGGACAGTGGAAAATGTCCCTGCCCATGGCAGGGGGTGGAATTGGAAGAGCTTTAAGGTCCCTTCCAAGCCCAGCCAATTTCTGATCCTGTGCCTCCATGGCAGTGGGGATTCATGGTGGGATGAGCAGCCGTGCCCTGGCCCAGCCTCGGGAACAGCCTCGCACCGGCCCCTGCGCCTTCGCCGTGCCGTGAGGAGCCGGGTGTGCCCCCCGAGCCCCCGCAGCCCCTCGCTGTCCCCGCGGAGCTCGGGGTGGCGGTGACGGAGCGAACATCCCGTTTCCGTGGCAACCGCGTGTCCCGGCCGCGGGTCCCCGCCAGGGGGCAGTGGCCGCGCGCGGATCGGCGCTGCCCGGGAGGGGCCGGGACGGGGACAGGGACAGGGGGACAGAGGGACAGGGACAGGGGACAGGGGACAGGGACAGGGGGACAGGGACAGGGGGACAGGGACAGGGGGACAGGGACAGGGACAGGGGACAGGGACAGGGGACAGGGACAGGGGACAGGGGGACAGGGACAGGGGGACAGGGACAGGGACAGGGGGACAGGGACAGGGACAGGGGACAGGGACAGGGGACAGGGGGACAGGGACAGAGAAACGGGGGACGGGGGGACGGGAACAGAGGAACAGAGGGACAAGGGGACAGAGGGACAGGGACAAGGGGAGTCCCTGCGGCCAGCCCGGGACAGGGGGACAGGGACAAGGGGTGTCCCTGCGGCCAGCCTGGGACAGAGGGACCGGCCCCGCAGCCATCCCGGGCAGGGCGACCGGCCCTACAGCCGGCCCGGCAAGGAGGCAGACGCTGAGGTCAGCCCAGCACAGGGCAGCTCTGTGCACTCAGCAGTCCGCAGTGGGGAAGGGATCCGGGCCCGGTGCCCTGCCTGGATGGGGAACTGCCCCTGCTCATCCTCGGGGCACCCGGAGCCATCCCCCGGGGCGACCCCACCGGGACACGGACCTGCCGGGGGTGACCGACCTCGGGCTGAGCCGGCGGCAGGCGCTGTGGTGTCACCTTCGGGGCTGAGCCATTGGCTGCTTGGATCTCCCTTGGATCTCTCCTGGAGCGAGACCCGCACTGGTCTGAGCCCTGCTGACTCCCATGGACCTTCCCTAGAGCCTCCCCATATCCAAGGTAATCAAACTGGTCTTTCCAGGGAAACCAAATCAGGCCAGGGTATGGACAGAGCCATAGAATTTTTCAGCTTGGGAGAGACCTTTAGGATCGAGATGAGCTGTACTCCAGCACTGCCACGTCCCATCACTAACCCATGTCCCCAGCCGCCACATCTATACTTCTTAAATTCCTCCAGGGATGGTGACTGGGCACCTGTGCCAGGGCTTGATCATCCTTTCAGTGAAGAAATTTTTTGTTATACTCAGTCTAATCCTCACCCAGTAGAACTTGAGGCTGTTCCCTCTGCTCCTGTCCCTGTGCCCTGGCAGCAGAGCCCGACCCCCCCGGCTGTCCCCTCCTGGCAGGGAGTTGTGCAGAGCCACAAGGGCCCCCCTGAGCCTCCTTTGCTCCAGGCTCAGCCCCTTTCCAGCTCCCTCAGCCCCTCCTGGGGCTTCAGACCCTTCCCAGCTCCGTTCCCTGCCCTGGACACTCTCCAGCCCCTCAATGTCCTTCTTGTCATGAGGAGCCCAAAACTGACCCCAGGACTGGAGGTGCCCCAGCAGTGCCAGCACAGGGGGATGGTCACTGCCCTGGTCCTGCTGTCACAGCATGGCTGGCACAGGCCAGGTGCCATTGGCCTTCTTGGCCACCTGAGCACACCTGGGCTCATGTTCAGGCACATGTGTGCACCAGCACACACAGATCCTTTTCTGCCAGGAAAAACAAAGCTTTCCCCTCTGCCCCGAGCCTGGAGCGCTGCTTGGGGCTCTTGGGACCTGGTGGTCACAAACAGGATGGTACCTCCAAGGGCTGCCCAGGGAGGAGCTCAGGCCATCCCAGGGGAGCCAGGCCATGCTGGGGATGGGGCTGATTCCTGCCATGGTGGGACAAGCCCCCTGCTCAGTTCCCTGAATGCATCTCTGGCTCCATCCTGCCTCGGCACCCGAGCCAGCTGAACCAGTGCCAGGAGCACATCACCACCATCAGTAACATCGCTAAGACAAGCCTCTATTTGCATATTTTATAGCATTAAACATGCACTGCAGCCCACAGAACACACCACAGGGCCTTTGTGTCAGCCTCTGCTCAGCCTGGTGAGGACACCAGCTGGCTCTCCCCATGGGTGACCATCCCTTCTCAAGGAAGACATCAGCAGGATTCCCCATCCCAGGTCCTGCAGGGGAGGATGGTGGCTGGTAAAGTCTCCTGTTCTCAGAGAAAGGTTGTTGTGCTCTGGTGACCAGGAGCTTTCCTTGACTTCAGTCTTGTGTCTTTATAGATGCTCTGCTCAAAATTTCTACTCCCCACCTGCCTGGCCTGGCTGTGCTGCTCCGGTCCCATCACCTTCCAGAGCCTGGGCCTGGGATGGCTGCACGACTGGGGTGTGGAGAGAAGCTGAGGGGTCTCTGCAGCACCTGGTGGCCTTTGGCCAGACGGGACCTATATGGACATCACCCACCCGTGTGGAGGAGTGAGGAGATTGGCGATTTAACCAGATCCTGGGTGGATTGGAAAGAGTCAGAGGGAAAGTGTGTGTGGATTTCAGCCCTCATTTGAATGCGGCTCAGTGCCACAGCATTCCCAGGCTGAGAAGGAGTTTTCCCTGGTCTCTTGCATGGCTCCGTAGCCTCAGGCACACAAGCACAACTAGAAACATCTGTCCTTCTTTCATGCAATCAGTTTCAATCACTAATAATTATCTCTCCTCTTCCCTTTTCCTCCTCTGCTGGCTGCTGTCCTAGCACAGTGTGGCACTGCTGGAGACCAGGTACCAGGTACCTGCTCCGTGCCAGGGCTCCTGTGGCATGGGAACACCAAGCTCTGCTGCTTTTGCTGGCCAGATCTGGCCAGGGCTTAGCCTTGCCTGCCAGACCCTGCATCCCTGGGGATTTTGTTGAGCACCCCAGCTCTTGGGCACAGGTGATGGGAGGATCTCAGCTCCCCTTGCTGGACAAAAGCAAGGGTCCCTTTTTGGTGGGTAAGAATGCTGTGAGTACAGACTGACAAGGCAAAGGCACTGAGGTTTTACTTTACCCTTGTACAAAGAGATTTCTGGGCAGTCTCCTGGGTTTTGGGTGCCTGCACCCCTTGGAGCCCTCATTTGTCTTCTCCCTCTGGAGCAGGCAGGAAAGTGAGGATGGTTTCTTGACACTGCAAGAAAACACAACCCCAGTAACGCATTGTTCTTGTGGCAGGAGGGTTTGGGATGAGCACTCAGGTGGAGGGATCACCCTTTTGCTTGTGGGCAGATTTTGGTGTCAGCTGTGCAGGAAGCTCTGCAGCCTCAGCCTGGGAGCTGGGGGTCAGGTTAGAGCTGGATTTACAGTCAGTTTATCAAGTTAGCTCTGGGCTTGTTTTAAACATTGGCAAGTGGTGAGCTCCTGGCTGCGAGTACCTGTGAAGATGAGACATATATGTATTTACACATCTGTTATTAACCTAAAAATATAACCAAGTGGCAGATCACCTGTCTTGGTTTTCTTGCACAGAAATGCAGGGCTTGGAGCCCTTGCAGAGAACAGAAATGGGCTGATGCACCCTGCAGGCCTCCAGAGATGCCTCGTGCCTGGCTTGTTGGTGCCAGTGCACCACGGAATGACCCCGTGGAATGGACAGTGAGGAGAGACACCCTGAGGGAGTCCTTGTGTGGACACAGCCCTGATCACAGCTCAGCTCTGCCCCCAGAGCAGGACATGCAGGGTGGGTGTCGTGTGGGGCTCCCACAGCAGCTGCCAGAGCAGGTTCCCCTGCCGTGGGCAGGGATTTTCCCAATATCCACCCTGAGCCTCCCCTGGCCCAGCCTGAGGCCGTTCCCTCTCCTCCTGTCCCTGTGCCCTGGCAGCAGAGCCCGACCCCCCCCAGCTGTCCCCTCCTGGCAGGGAGTTGTGCAGAGCCACAAGGGCCCCCCTGAGCCTCCTTTGCTCCAGGCTGAGCCCCTTTCCCAGCTCCCTCAGCCTCTCCTGGGGCTCCAGACCCTTCCCAGCTCCGTTCCCTGCCCTGGACTCGCTCCAGCACCTCAATGTCCTTCTTGTCATGAGGAGCCCAAAACTGACCCCAGGACTGGAGAGGCCTCATCAGTGCCAGCACAGGGGACAGTCAGTGCCCTGGTCCTGCTGTCACACCGTAGCTGGCACAGGACAGATGCCACTGTCCTCCTTTATCTTGGGAGGAGTTTTATGGAGACCAACGGGACTTGAAGAGGAGTGTTTGTCTCAGTGACTCTGCATTGCATTTGGTCACTAAACCAGCACATCTCGTCCCTGGCAGCCTTTGCCTGGGGGGAGAAGCTCCCTGTGTGCTGTGAGCTCTGTGGGGCAGTGGTTCCCTGGGCACTGAGCTCAGGGACTCTTGCAGTGCCCTGGCTGCGTGTGTGGCACCCTTCTGCTCCCATCAGCTCCAGCAGATCCCCAGCATCACTGCAGTTGTGGCACCAACAGGGGAGCTTGCTCTGTCAGCTGGAAACTCAGCAGACCATGAACTGCAGAGGGGGCTGAACACGAAAGCTGGGCGGGGACCTCGGGGTTGCTCATATGCTGTAGGTTTATATGTCTGGGATTTTGCACTCACACCCTGAGGGATGGCCCCTGCCCATCCCACCAGGATCAGCTGCTGGCCCTGCTGCTGCCATGGATGCCTGGATGCACTGGATGCCTCACCTCTTCACAAATCTCCAGGGCACAGCAGCCATCAGGAGAAGAATGGAGGGAACTACTGAACCCTCAGAGCAAGACCCCCTCCAAACCTACTCATCCTTGCCCCCCTTAAGAGCCCCCATGACATGCAGCCTCTCCTGCCCAGAGCCAAGCTGTGCCAAACTGGGGTTCGTTCCCACCATCAGCACCCCAACATGGTGCATGCCGTGGGAGCCAACCTCGTGGAGAGCAAAAGGCATCCATGAAGTTCCAGTGGTCTGTTTCATCTTAGACACTGTCCTGACCCTCCCACACACCCTGCCTTGCCCTGGGGATGGTGGAGCCCCTCCACTGGGCTGAAATATCTCTGATTTTAGGGGACCACGACGAGATGAATCCCATCCCAACGCACACGCTGAGAACGTCCAGATGGAGAATTAGCGTAGAATATCAGATGCTCCTCACGTCTTTCCAGAGAAACCTTTGAGTCATTTGCTCTGAGGCTGTGTGGGTGGGTGGGTATTTGTGCTCGTGCACGTGGGCTTGCACCTGGCTACTTGTGCAGGCAGATCCCTCCCTGCGCCCATGAGAGCACCCTGGGCAGACCTTGAGCTGTGCCCTGCACACCGGGGCAGCGGGAGGTGTCTGCAGGGAGGGGTTTCTGGAGCCCCCTGTGCCGAGGGATCTCCTGCAGGCAGCAGCAGGCGAGGGGAGGCTCCGGCGTGGCCACCACGGCTCGGTGCTCTCCGAGCAGCGCTGGCTGAGCAGAGCAGGCTGGCAGAGACAAGATAACATGCCATGGGGAGCAAAGCTGCTTGGATCACCTCTAAAATGCCTTATGCGATCAGACACTTATCACCTCCAATCCCCGGCTTGTCCCAGGTCACGTACCACAACCGCTCTATTACTAATATCATTAAGATCCCTTTGCTGGCTTCTAAATAATAAGCATAGGCGGGGACGCTGTGATTAATGGAGGGCTGATGGATGAAACCCCCTGTCACCATTTAATACCTGTAACAATAGATTCATTAACTAGGATTAGTTTCAGACATAAGCTTTCTATACCCATGGCTATTACTCACTCAGTTCATTAACAGGACAGCATTAGTTCTGGTACCTTTGAGCTGCAACACATCCTGCATACAAATGATGCCCGGTGCCGTAACTTTCAGGAAATCCGAAGACTGTTTATAAAAAACTGGAATCTCTTAATTCCAACCTGTCAGCAAAGGCATTTCTGCTCTCATTTTCTGCACGCTTCATTTCTGAAGGTGAAGAATGGAGGTGATGTGCCAGAGCACAGCTCCCCACTGCCCCGGATCCTGCCCTCAGTAGAGGTCAGGGGCTGTCCAGGGCCACTTATGGGGTGAGATCTGTGCCACCAGGCTCATCGTGGCACAGCACTCTCATTTCCCAGGAATTAACTCCAGAGAGTTTGACACCGTGGTTATTTCCCCGTGCCACCAAATGTGCTTCAAGGGACAGGCTGGCCAGCTGGCAGTGGGCTGCTGCGTCCTCAGCATTTATCCCCACGCAGCATCCTCCAGGTTTGGCCAATCTGTGTGAAGAGGAAAACACTTTTATTCCCTGTCTGGTGTGTTTGCAAGCTTACTTCTGTCCGTGGCCCTGGGGATGGGTGGTTGGACCCTGCTGGGTGGGGATGGGATGGATGCAGGTGGTGTCGGGAGAAATGTGTAAGAAATGTAACCAGGTGTCTGCAAAGGTAAGGGGGGGAGGTCAAAAGGGGCGAGTGTTTGCTGTCCCCATGGATTGTCACACAGGGAAATGCTCCAGCTGTAGTTGCCAGATGTTTGCTTAGCTCGGGATTTTTGGTAGCTCAGCTGTGGTGGAGCAGTGGGTGAACGGGACTTCTTGTCTCATCTTGCTTAGGAGGAGAGCAAAGCCACAGGGATGCACGCCTGGTTTCATTTTCCAGAGGCTCTCCCTGCCTCCTGCTGTCAGCAACCCGAGGAACAGTGCTCAAGAGGGGGATGACTTCTGAACTGCTCCTCAGTGGGTGATAGCACAGGTTGGGTGGGACATCCTCAAAGTCCCTTGGGTGGTCACAGTGTTGGGATGGACTTACTCTGGAGTGGCAAAACAAATATTTTCCAGTATGTCCAGATGAGTCCAAGGCAGGGAAAGTAATGCCCTGGCACTTCCCAGGAGCAAGGACACAGCACCAGCTGCTCCCTCCCAGAGTACAGAAGAGCAGCAGGAGATACAATTGCCTGGAGATCAGCTGTGCTCACACAGGGACTGACTGCAGTCACGATATTCCCCTTGTTGGAAAACCCATGGAAAAATGAATGTGTATCCAAAAATAATTGAGAGTTGAAGTCAATCAATCTGCAAGAATTTTGTCTACTGTGGGAGGTGACTTCTCAGTTTATCGTAATAAGTGTGATAAGTTCATTGTTACAGAAAATGCACAATATGTTTGGCCCAAAAAGCAAAATAAGGCTTTGGAGGATGGAAAAGCAAAGCTGGGTTCTTGCATTTTGATACATTTCAATCTCAGCCTCCTCCCCATTAATATGCGGTGACGAGCCGGGGGGTAGGAGCTGCGATTCCGCACATATGGAAAGATAGGAAAGATAACTCATCTCCTCCAGGAGCAGAAACAGAGGCTGGAAGAAACCACTTTGGCGTTGAGACAGAGGAACTGGGGCAGGAGAGGGAAGGAGAAGAGGTTACATTTCATGGGTAATGATGTAGATGATGTGGATAAAATGTGAACCCTGGCAGGAGGGTGCAGGGATGTCTCCTGGAGCAGCCAGCTGTGGGGAGTGCTCCTGGTCCACCTGTGAGCAGTGGGGAGTGCTCAGATCTTGGACAATGCTGTGATTTTAATGCCATGTGCTGATATCCCAGCTTGGGCACAACAGGCAGGCAAGCACCACGTCCCTGGTGTGAACCTGCTGTGAGCCTCCAGCACGGCTCAGTGATGCTCCTGCTCTCTCTGGCTCGGAGTAAATGAGCCCCTGCTCCATCCTGTGTGAGGCAGCTCCTCAGATCAGCAAAGGATTTTTCCATATAGAAGATTTCAATAAAAACGGAGAGGAAGGATGGGAAAGGATGGAGGGAAATACTTTTTTTTCTCACTGCAGATTTCAGCTTTTAATCAAAACCCAGGAACAGCCTTTGACAATTTTGGCTCCTTCTGATGAAAGACTTTTAATGAAAACTGAAACTGTCCATAGGGAATAGGAGCTTAAAAAAGTAAACAATGAAGTCAATCAACCGTCCAACCAAATATGAGCCACAAACAAATTTAATAAAACAGAGGGAAGGAGTGGTGTGAGAGCCATGGGAAGGGTGTTGGGATGCACTGCCACGCTGGAGATAGGCGTGCATGAGTTGTGGTTGGAAGGTTTGGGACATGTGGAGTTACTCAGTGGGATGTGGATGCTCCCCTGGGGCTGAAGGGTTTGCTCAGATCCCATCACCATCTGCAGCCCCGTGTGGCACTGGGGGACACTGTGGGGCCACAGCTCCAGGGACAGGGGCTGTGCTGGGCAGCAGTGTGGGATGCCTGCACACCCTGCCCACTGCATCCCTGCTGGAATGCACAGGGAGTTTCCCATCACCCACGTGTTCCTGCTGCACACGCAGCCCTGCACGTCCACATGCACTGGAGAAGGGGTGCAGCTCAGCTCATTTCACCACCAAAGGGGTGGAGGGCACAACCAGTAAGTGGAGGTCACCATCCCCTTGGAGAATGGGGATAGAATCATGGAATCACAGAGTTGTTAAGGTTGGAAAAAACCTCTAAGATCTTTGAGTCCAATGGTTCCCCCAGCACTGCCCAGGCCACCATTAACCCATGTCCCCAAGTGCCACATCCGTGAGGCTTTTGAACTCTTCCAGGTAATCCCACCATATCCAGGGGATCCTGTTCCAAGCCTGATCACCCTTTCAGTGAGGAAGTTTTCCCAATATCCAACCTGAGCCTCCCCTGGCCCAGCCTGAGGCCGTTCCCTCTCCTCCTGTCCCTGTGCCCTGGGAGCAGAGCCCGACCCCCCCAGCTGTCCCCTCCTGGCAGGGAGTTGTGCAGAGCCACAAGGGCCCCCCTGAGCCTGCTTTGCTCCAGGCTCAGCCCCTTTCCAGCTCCCTCAGCCTCTCCTGGGGCTCCAGACCCTTCCCCAGCTTCATTCCTGTTTCTGGACATTCTCCAGCCCCTCAATGTCCTTCTTGTCCTGAGGGACCCAACACTGACCTCAAGACTGGAGGTGCTCCAGCAGTGCCAGCACAGGGGGATGGTCACTGCCCTGGTCCTGCTGTCACAGCATGGCTGGCACAGGCCAGGTGCCATTGGCCTTCCTGGCCACCTGGGCACACCTGGGCTCATGTTCACCCACTGCCAACCAGCACCCACAGGTCTTTTCCCACTGAGCAGCTTTGTGACCGCTGTGCCCCCAGTCCAGAGCACTCCCTGGGGCTCTTGTGACCCAGGTTTGGGATCTGGCACGTCAGCCTGTTGAGCATCCTAGACTTGGTCTCAGCCCACCGCGGAATGGAGATGGCAAAGGAACCTCTCCCACCCTGCCCCTGCAGTGCTCAACATGCACACTTCCATGGAATGAACTGAACCCTCATTTTTGAGGCTTCGCATGAAAAATTCTCAGTCTCAAGTCCTGCCTGGCTCAAACACAGATTCAATTGGAAATGACAGAGGAAGCAAAGCCCACACCTGACCCTGGTCCCAGGCCAAGAAGAGCTGAGGCAAGTCAGAAAGCAGGTCCCACCCCGGTAAGTGGCAGGTACCCTGTGTTTATGGTAATAACAATAATTTACCCTTCACTATCACCTTCCAGCTGAAGAGCATAAAGCCCTTTGCAGGCATTAATTATCATTAGCCTAATGACATGGTTGATGAAACGGAGGCTGTGAAAGCTGGAGTGATCCACCCAAGGTCCCTGGGCCCCTGTGGTGGCAGAGCCAGGAGTTACAGCCGGCAGGGGTGCAGGGCAGGCTCAGGGTGGGCATGGGGAGCTTTGCCTTGTCTTGGAGCAGCTGGAGGTCAGCTGGGTGCTTGTGTGTGTTCCACATTCCCGGGACATCCCTGCTGGCTGGGATTGCTCCAGGGCGGTGCAGTGGGTGGCTGCAGGCAGTGCAGGCAGTGCAGGCAGTGCAGGCATTGCAGGCAGTGCGGGCAGTGCAGGCAGTGCAGTGTGGGCTGCTCCGTGGGCTGGAGGAGCCCCACAGTGTTGGGGTCACAGTGCTGGGACCCTGCTGGCTGTGCCCAGGGCTGGCCACCATGACAGCACAGACAGCTGGAGGAGCTGGGGAGCTTTTCCTGGGCACTGCAGAGGTGCGGGCAGAGCTGCTGGAGCCCCCTTGGCTGCAGAGGCAGCAGGGCTGGGACAGAGCATCCACCGTGGGATGCAGAGCCCAGCTGGGCACGGGGCTGACAGCCAGGGCTGGGGCACAGGAGCCTGTTGACACCATGCAGCAATTTCCTTTGAAGGTGTGGAATGATTTATGGGTTATTACTGGCTGTGACAGGGTCAGCTGCCAGACCTGGGTGATTTGGGGTTGGGGGATCCGGGAGGATAATGGGGACAAATTGGGGCCCGAAGGAATGTGTGCTGGCGGAGCGGGAGGAGGCGGGGGGCAGGGGAGGTGCCGCCTTCTCCTCCATTCCCAGACACAACCTGCTCTCATTATCCGGAGCCACCACAGGCGCTAACGCACACAAATATATTCTAATTTATTAGAGCTGGCAAAGATCTCTTTGCAGAGAGCGAACGTTTTATTTTTGAGGCTCAGTGGTTCAAGTGTTTGAAAGGGCAGCATTCTCTGTGCCTCCAATGTGGGGCTAATGATAATCTAAATTAGTTATTGGAAATAATTACCAAGGCTTTATTGTGCCAAACATAGCAGAGCCCTGGAGAGCAGTCGCGCTCAGACACGGCCATGCAGCTAAAAGCTTTGATGCTTCATTAATATTCAAGGGGAGTCTTTGGCTGTTTTCCCTCCTCCCCTCGCGCTGCCGCAGCTCTCTGAATGAACCCAAGGCCTCCGGTGACACCAGCGAGGGGCCTGCCGATTGAAATTAGCACTGGTACCATATCAAAGTTCACTGCACTCCTAATCTCCAATGGAAAAGGTGGGTTTGGGAAGACGCTATCGCTCGGCGAGGCGGCGAGCGCTCGGTGCCGAGACAGCTTCTCCTGGCTCCAGGCGCCTGGTTCCAGGCTGAGATAATGCTGGAGAGGAGCATCTCCAAGGTTGTCCTACACAGCTGGGTTTTATGATATAATGGACCAAACCGGCTGCATAATTAATCAGCCTATATTTTTTTCCCCCTAGTAAATCTTCCTGTGATGGGCAAACAGAAGCCCTGGAGCTGTGTTTGCCTGCCAGATCCGTGGTGGTGCATGTGTGTCTTTTTCTCTCTCTTCTCCCCATCTCTCTTTTGGAATAAGTGCTGTGATTTCAAAGTGACTCCAGCCCTGCTTACGAGGACGGGGGGCTCTCAGGGCTGCTGTTATTTTTTGCCTGCGAAGCAGCTGCGCTCATCCTTCCAAAAACCTTTGGGCTCCTAGCAGGACAGCAGGATGTATTTTTGGATGAGGGCTTGGCCTGGCAGGGCTCCAGGGAGAATTTCCTCTCCTTGCTCGGGATTCTGCACTAATCAACCATTCAGTTCCGGCGCCTGCGGGCAGGGCTTGGAGCGGAGGTACCGTCCATCTCGGAGATGATCTCCATGCTCAGCACATCCCCGCAGAGCCCTGCGGGCTCGACCTGCCGCCGGCAGGAGCAGTGGCAGGATTCCTCTGCTTCAGCGAGGCTTGGGTGGAAAGAGCAAATCCTCCTGGCTGGCAAGACGGGGGACAGCTGCTGCTCCTGTTTTCCAGGCAAGCAGCACAGCAAATTGGGACAATCCAGGAATTTCACTCCCCTTTTATAATCCAGATTGTGCAATGGCTAAAAAACACCACGAGCCCCACACATTTTTGAGCAAATCTGCCACACTCCGAGGCTTTTGTGCCACCCCAGGGTGTGGGATGGGGATGGACCCTGTCCCGGGTCTGTGGGGGCGGTGGGCACGAGAGGAGCTCCGGTGGCACGGCAGGATGCGGGGTGTGGTGAGTCATTCCTGCTTCCATCCCACGCCGTCTCGGTGGGTGAGTTATGGGACTTCTCCTCTGCTGAGCAGGCACAAATCATCGGGGCCTGTCAGGAGTCAGGATGAAGTGGGCTGGCTGGAGAGTCCACACTAGTCCTTTAACAAGATTGATGCTTTGCCGCTTCCCAGGTCTGAGTTCAAGAATCTATATTTTATTCCTTCCCTCCTCTCCCTTCTCCCTGCCCCATTCGCCGCGGCAGAAACGCACTCTTATAATTCCTGGTCAGGTCTGTGTGTGTGAGGTGGTAATGTGTCTCCACGGGAAGGGAAAAAAAAATTGTTTCTAGGAAAGATTTATGTGGAATGAATTATTTAACCTCACAATCCTGGCTACCCTCGTGCCTGCCCAGACTCCAGGACCAGGGAACCTTGTCTAGAGAAGCGCAGGTTGGGATGGGCAGTGTGTGACTGGTGGGGCTCAGAGGGGGCCCAGCTGGGCAGGGTCTGAGAGCTGCAGGTGCCCCCTCTCCTCCCGTGTGCCCCTGCCCAGCTGTGGCCATCGCTGCCTGCCTGTCCTCCAAAGCTCAGAGAGTGGGGAGAAAACCAGATGTGAACAGCTGGTAAAACATCTGGAGTGGCCTTCTGCCAAGGCAGCACGTCACTGCCCCACCGGGACAGGACACACTGGTGGAGCTCAACCAGCATGACCCCTGTCTTGGCAGAACCCCAGAGTCATGTCCACCCCATCACTTGGAGCTGCCTTCCAGGACTTTGACAAATCCCTGGGAGCCATGGGGCAGCCCAGGGAGGGCTGGATGGGGGAATGGGACAGGCAGGGCTGGTGTGGGAGCACAGTGCTGGGTGTTCCTGGTGGCTGGTGCCTGACAGGGTCAGCAGCACAAAGCCCAGCCCAGGGCTTTGCAGAGCCGGGGCAAACCAAAAGGGAAAAAACATGTTTGTTAGATATTTTTCCCTTGCAAATTATGATTTCTGCAGGAAGTGCCTGTCTGCAGAGAATTTCCAGAAAGAGAAAAAACACACACACAGAATGGGTTTGTGCAAATTGAAAACAAAAAGCTGCCAGACGTTCCCTGCTCCTCGCTGCCCGCCCCCTCGAAGAAATATTGGCAGAAGATGGGGAAGGGAAGCCAGAAAACTTTTGAAGAAAAATATTAATGAAAACCAAACCCTTTCTGCTTCTTGTTTAATTTCCAAAGGGAAGATGAAGGGCTCCCTGCCCTGCCCTCTGGAGTCATTGCTGACCCCGGAGTGAGGACAGGAGTGGTGCTGGTCCAGCCCTGCTGCTCATTGAAGAGCCAGCCCAGAGCCCTGGACCTGGGCACATCTCGCTCCACAGACCCCTCTCTCTTGGCACTGGGGTCCTGGAGCAGCTTCTGATCCCCAAAAGCTTTTGGGAATGGGTGCTGTTTGGGAACTGAGTGATGTCTCAGGCCGGAGAGGAGCCCCAGAGTGGTCTGCTCGAGTGAAACTCCCCAAAAGGAGTCCCAGGTGTTGGCCTGGCTGGGGACATGGTGAGCAGCCTGCGGACAGAGCCACTGCCAGGGCATCCCACGGCTCCAGCCCTGCTGCACAGCACCAACAGGAGAGATGGGAAGGATTTTCTTTCCAGCCACAAGCTGAGAGGTCAGACATGAACATGGCAGGAGGATTTGGTGAGGACAATGGAGTTCATGATGTTTTGCTTCCACAATGTGCTGGAGGACCCAACAGCTGCTTTCTGTGGGCTCTTCCTCTGCACCCCAGGGCTCTCCCCTCAACCCAGCACCGTGGCAGAGGGGAGGCCACCCTGACTGCCAGCATCAGCTCCCAAAATCCCTGACTTTGGGGGTGATGTCACCTCCAGGACTGCCAGCTCGGTGTGAGGGACGGGAACAGGAGGGAATGGCAGAGGGAATGCTGGCACTGATGCCTGTGGTGTTATAGCAGGATCCTGCACAGGGCACTGGGGTCCCACAGGGGTCCAGCGGGGTCCAGCAGGGTCCCGCAGTGCAGCAGGGTGTGGGGGCACCCTGGCACCCCACCATGGCACTGGTGGGGTGGAATGGGAGGCCGGAATGCACAGGGGCTGTGCCCTGGGCTCTGCTGGGTTTCTCTGCAGTGTCCTGGGAGGATGAGTCGTGTGGGAGTCCCTGCTTGTGATGAGCACAGCGGTGGTGCTTGGATGGTTGGACGTGAGGATCTTAAAGGTCTTTTCCAACCTGAAGAGTTCTGTGGTTCTATGGTTCTATGAGCTCACCAGGTGTCTCCTCCCCTCACTGTCCCTGGAATCCAGGCTTATCCTGGAAGCCCACCCAAGGTACTAACACTGCACTGGGGTGGGACCTGCCTCTGACCCCCACACACCAACCACCCCAGAGCCCGAGGAAACACCAAAAAAACCTCTGCAGGTGCTGGTCTGTGGTGCCAGCCCCATGGCCTCAGCCCCCAGAGCTCCCCGAGCCGCACAAACAGCATTACAAGGTGCTCCAGGAGGATTACACCCCACAACACATGCGCCGTGTGCAGTCCTGCCTGTGCCTTGTGCATCCACAACAATGCTCAAAGACTCCCACAATAATGCCTCCAGCTTTCAGTTAAAACTAATTTTAACCGGTGAACACCTGCCAAATTGATTTTACGGGTTTGACACCAGTAAATCACTTGAAATTTCAAGCCTCCACAAAATTTGCATTCTGCTATTTTCACATCTCTTGGAAATTCTCAACTTTGGCTGGTTTCACTGTGGAACTTCTTTACAAAACAGCCCAAGGGCCAGGAGGCAAGAGGCAGGGAAATGGCAACCTGAGTGACTGCTGGGACACCCTGAAAGGTTTGTGCTGCACTTTTTGGGACTGATGTCTGGGTCTTGCTGATGCTGAGTTTGAGATACTGCTTTGTCTATAGGTGAACAAATCCTGCATCTGATGGAATCTGGCTTGCGGATGGGGTTCCTTGTGGTTACCTCCCAGAATAAATGATTCTCTTGTGTGACTGGGTGGCTCAGGAGTGCAGCTCTGCTGAACCCTGTCTGCAATGAGCCTGCAGCCTGCACTTCACCTCTTCTGTTTTGCTCCTGAGACAAATGAAATCAGATGAAATCCACAAGTGAGTGTGATTGTCCTGACTGACAAAACCATTTCATGATGGTGGCTTCTGTGCAGATAGAATCAGAGAGTCCCAGAATGGTTTAGGTTGGAGGAGACCTTAAACACCATCCAGTGCCACCCCTGCCATGGGCAAGGACACCTTCCACCAGACCAGGCTGCTCCAAGCCTCATCCTGCCTGGTCTTGGGAACTTCCAGGGATCCAGGGGCAGCCACAGCTGCTCTGGGCACCCTGTGCCAGGGCCCCACCACCCTCAAAGGAACAATTCCTTTCCAATATCCCACCTGACCCTGCCCTCAGCAGTGGAAAACCATTCCTCGTTGTCCTGTCAGTTACACACCCTTGCAAAAACTCTCTTCCCATCTTTCTTTTTGGCCTCTTCAGGTGCTAGAAGGTCACAACTGGGTTACCCTAAAGCCTTTTGGTTACAGGGCTGGAATATCACTGGAATTTTGGTGTATCCCTGAACAGCTCAATGGACTGGGTCGAAGAACAGCCACAAACCCAGGTTTTATTCCTCCTGACTGGTGTGTTAAGTAGCTAATGGTGCTTGTGAGCAGAGCTGCTCTTGCTGCTGTTGTATAACAAGGACATAAGAAAAGGAAAATCAAAGCATCTTTAAGGTGTTCCTGGAAATAACAATGCCACTAGAGGAGGATTTTATCTCTGAGCTTTTTAATGGAATGGATATCTCATACTCCAGCATCCCAGCTGTTGTGTGGCTGAGCACGTCCTGCAGTTCCTTTCTTTTGTAAGTGGGATGCTCGTGGAGAAGGGTCAGAGTGGTGCAGCCTTTGCCACGTTGTCACACGGGCTGATTCCCCTCTCACTCGCAGCCACACAGGGAAGGAAAATCAAAGATGAGGCTGAGAAAAGCTTGGAAAACATTTTCTATTCTGATCCCAGAGCTGCCCCACCTCGTCCTCCCGGTGCTGCAGGTGAAGTGGGGCTGTGCCAGAGAGCACAAGAGGAGACTCAAAAGTAGAGAAACAACTGGGCAGTGTGGTGGAGTGAAATGGGAAATACAGAACAATACTGGAAAGGAGCAAGGAGGGACCATAAAGAAGCCAAAGGATTGCTCTGTAAAAAGATCTGAACAAGGATTGACACCCTCAGAAATCTCCAAAGAAACCCAGGGGCAAAGGAGGAGGAAGGTAGGATGGAAAATGGAGCAGAGACCATGGTGTGGTGTCACCATGGAGGTGAGGGGGAGAAACAGAGGCTCAGGGAGGAGAAACAGAGAAGTAAAAGAGAAGATAACAGCTGGTCCTAAAGGAAGAAAGGCAGAGACAGCAATGTTAACCAGGAAATAGGGCTGGAGGTAAAAGGGGACAGGCAGAGCAGGCTGAGAGGACAGAGCAGGCAAAGAGGGACAGAGACAAGCGCTGGGCACGTTCCTGCTGTCACACACCAAGAGTGTCCGGGCCAGCGTGGGGGATATGGGCAGAGAGAAGAGAGACTTGGGTGGCCTTCAGAGGAATTCTGTGTGTTTGGTGAAGGGCAAGGAGTGAGCACCCTGGAGGTGATCTGAGTAGGAAGAGGAAGTCACTGGAAAGGATTGGTATACAAAGGGTTGTTCTTAAATGTGTCACTTCCCTTGTGAGCTTTGGGAACGAGCCTTCTGGGGCTGAAGGTGGCACAGCTGGCAAGAGTCCTCATGACAAGAGGAGTCTGGGGTGAGTATGGGAGGATGGAGGGTGCTGCCCCTGCCCTTGGTACTGCCACTGGTGAGGAGGCACTGAGTGAACAGGGGAGGGACAGTGGGGAAATGAAAGTGATCCGTGGCAGGGTGAGCAGAAAGCTCCAAGGGTTCAGTGCACTGAGCTTGTGAGGAACCAGCTCACCTCTGCCTCAGAGGCTGTGAAGAATTGGTTCATGAATCACAGAATGCTGGAATGGTTTTGGTTAGAAGGGATCTTAAATCTCATCCAGTTCCATCCCCTGCCAGGGGCAGGGACACTTTCCACCATCCCAGGCTGCTCCCAGCCCCAATGTCCAGCCTGGCCTTGGGCACTGCCAGGGATCCAGGGGCAGCCACAGCTGCTCTGGCAATTCCAGCCCAGCCCCTGCCCACCCTGCCAGGGAACAATTCCTGCCCAATCTCCCATCCAGCGCTGCCCTCTGGCACTGGGAAGCCATTCCCTGGCTCCTGGCCCTGCAGGCCTTGTCCCCAGTCCCTCTGCAGCTCTCCTGGAGCCCCTTCAGGCCCTGCCAGGGGCTCGGAGCTCTCCCTGGAGCCTTCTCCTCTCCAGGGGAGCACCCCCAGCTCTCCCAGCCTGGCTGCAGAGGGGCTCCAGCCCTGTGATCAGTGTAGCTGTCTCCTCTGGACTTTCAGAAGTAGGACAGCCATGAGGTTGGAGGCAGTGAAGGAGCAGAACTGGAGCAAGAAGTCAGTCCAAGGCACGGCAGCACCACCCTATAAATGTGGGGTAAATAGTCTGGCCTGCGTCATACCCAAGTTTTTTGAGCTTATATTGTATTGGACAACAGCTGAAGCCAGCGAGATGTATGGAAAAATAAAATGCAGCAGGGGTTCTCCACAGGCAGCTTGTCAGGAACTGAGCAATCCATGGGTTTTGTGCACGGCGTTGTGTCTGTCTGGATTTAAGCAACTATCGGATAAAGCACCCATGGGAAATTATTAGCTAACCCAGAGAAGATGGGATCACAGAATTAAAGTGGATAAAGAACTTGTGAAGGGTGAGTCTGCAGTGGATAATATTAAAAGGAGGTTATCAGGAGGAAGGCAGATAAGCAGCGATGTTCCCTGCGGATGGGTCCCAGGGCTGTCTCCGAGCGTTTCCTTTCTTGGCCTTGGTTGCACCCTGCCTGGAATCCACATCCATCGGGAGGGTGACCATGTCAGCAGGAGCAGGGCGACCAAGAAAGGAAGAGCAGAGAGCAGCGAGGAATGGGAGAGCTCCCACCTTGCCAAAAACCGACGTCAGGCAGCCCTTCCAGCCAGCAAGGGGACGGCACCTCCTCGGCTGAGAGCGCAGATAAGACCAGGCAGAAACAGTTCAAGTATTTCTGTACTGATGCCAGGAACATGAGCAATTAAATGGAAGAATTAGAAGGCCTCATCCAGGAGGAATGAGTAATCCTGGGAACTGTGGATATGGGAGAATTTATCTTCCAGAGCATAGATGGGAGAACAAGTGTTACAGATATTCTTGATCACGGTCAGATCGTTCTACCAGACAGAGACAGGGGAGGTGAGTTCAGTTTGTCTTGCTGAAGAGCTGGAGAGGAGAATTTGGTGCTGATGACAACCTGAGCCTGAAGTGCCCTGGCCTGGTTTGATTTGTGTGAGATGGGCTGGGGTGGACACGAATTGGTCTCTACCCAAGGCTGGGGTGTTGGCCTGCAGGCTGTGAGAGCCAAGGCAAAGCAGATAATGGTGGTGCCTGGCCAGGGGAGCTCAGAGAGTGAGCACAGACACATGGCCAGTGCTGTGGGAGGAAAGGGCTGCAGGGAAGGGCTGCAGGCCCCCACCACGGACAGGCCTCAAGCCAGGCACAGCTGGCAGGAAAGGGCAAGGCTGGGAGGGGAGGAAAGGTGGGACACAAGCAGGATGGGCTGATGAAAGGCAAACCTAGATGCAGGAGATCTCTGGTTTCTGTGGGTGAGAGACACTCAGGCTGGAGCTGCTGGGTGGCACCAGGAATATTTCGTCCTGCTGCACAGTGAGAGTGCCAGGACTGGAAGTGGCCACTGCCTGCTCAGTGCTGGTGCTGGCTGGTGAGAGTTACTTGCAGGGTCAAGGTTAAGGTGTGACAGACACTTGGGATTTGCTTCCCTCCTTCTGGTCCCTCTGCCCTGCTGTAGCCCCCAGACTTTCTGTACATATTGGAGGTGAACTCAGGAGATGAGGGGATGAAGGAAATGGCTAACCTGGACCTCATCTCTGCTCTCCAGTTGCTTTCCAAAGCTATGAACTGGAAAGGACGAGAAAAAATGGCCTCAAGTTGCACCAGGGGAGGTTTAGATTAGATATTGGGAAAAATTTCTTCACTGAAAGGGTGGTCAGGTATTGGAAGGGCTGCCCAAGTAAGTGATGGAATCATCATCCCTGGAAATATTCAGAAGCCGTTTGGATGTGACACTTGGGGACATGGGTTAGCAGTGAATATGGTGGTGCTGGGTGATTAGTTAGACTCAACAACCTTAGAGGTTTTTCCAACCTTAACGATGCCATGATTCTGTGGTTCTCTGACTCAGCAGCCCCCCTGTTCCCTCAGGCTGTGTAACAAGGCCAGCCCTGCTGCACCTCCACGACAGCACCACTCTGTTGAGGCCACGGCTGCAGAAGCTGGCACGCTTCCTGGCACATCTCCTGGCACATTTCCTGGCACATCTCCTGGCACATTTCCTGGGAGCTGTGCCCCAGCCCCTCTGCCCTGAGCAGGGCCAGCTCGGCAGCACCTGCGGCAGCCCCCAGCAGGGCTGGAGAGCAGAGCAGTGCACAGGCTGCATGTCCAAAGCCATTAGTGCTTGGCTCCCTGCTCCCAGGCAAATGAGCCACTTAACCTGATCAGCTGAACATGTGGGCACGGCCACGGGCAGCCAGCAGAGTGTTGCCTGCCTTGTCCTACACATGAGGCACCTGCTAATCCAGCTCTCCCCTGATGGTGTTGCAGGGCTGGAGCAGCCCCCGCAGCCTGCCTGGGCAGGGATGCTCTCAGCAGCCTTGCCTTCCCTTCCAGCCTGACTTGGGGTTACTTCAGTCCCTTCCCCGGAGCACTGGGGGATGGCCAGGTGTGTGCTGTGCCTGCAGAAACATTTCATCATTTCCTTCCTCCTCTCCACCTCCTTGTCCCGCTGCTGCTGGGCAGCACCTCTGCATGTAGGTCAGGTGGTGGGTTTTGATTCACCCCCCGACTTCCACCACACCTTAGGTGTGTGGGCAATTACCCAGTAACTCTGCACACACCCTGTCAACTCTAATTACCCGGCAGAGGCAGCGCCAGAGCAGAGCAGCAAACTGTGTCATCCACCCCGCAGCTGCTCCTTGCCGAGGTGTGGGTGACACAGTGGGCGCTGCTGGCTCAGCCTCTGCAGCTGCTGGGGAGCACAGCACCAGCCCTCAGTCCTGTGGGATCCCCACACTGCCCTGGGAGAGCTGGAGGCGCGCAGGAACAAAAGGCACACAGTCTCTCAGTGACACAAATGTCCCCTCCAGCAATGGCAGTGTGGCCCCAGAGCCTGTGTGTCCCTTCCTCCTGTGGGGACTGAGGATGTTCTGCAGGTCACAGGCTCCTCCTGCCCTCCTGCCACCCTGAGAGCAGGGCAGCTCCGGAGCTGGCGGCACTGTGCATGTCCCCACATCCACATGAAAATGTTCTGAGGGCTCCCTCCAGCCCAAACCAGCCTGGGATTCTGCAAGGCAAAGCTGCACCATGAGCAAATACATTCCCCCCAAACCCATACAAATCCTCTCTCCAAACCAGTCTCCTTTGCAGCCACTCCCAGGACATGAGGAGCCTCGGGGTTTGCCCAGCTTGCTGCACCCCAGCCCCTCCACAGCTGCCTGGGCCCTGGGAGGGAGCTGGCTCATCCCCTCCGTGGGTCCTGTCCTGATGCCAGACCCTCATGCACTGCTCAGTGCCCAGCCTGGTGTGGATATTGAGAAAGGTTTGGAGGCAAGATTATAATCGGAGAGAATTCCAGGCAAAGAGTGCAGTTGTTTTGTTGCTGGTGGCTGGTGAATGAGCCCCCAATGCCATTTTGATTGGGCTGAAGCTGGGTGTGAGGGTTGTGTACAGCTGCAGGGGAAAAGGACAGCTCAAATATTTTCTTTGTGCTTTTTATAAATAAAACTTTTTTTTTTAATTGTTGTAAATTCCCCAAAAGAGGGAGAAAGAAGGGAAAATAAAGGGAGAAAAGGAAAGGCTTGTAAAACATTTCATTTCCTGTAGAACGAATGCCTTGGCATGACCCAAATTCACTCCTCTCATTTCCATTTCTTGCAAGTTAAAATGCTTCTCTTTTGATTTGCCTCAGCCTGTATCTCCCCCCTTCATGTTCTCTGTTGGCAACTGGACTGAGAAATCCCCACATCCCTGCCTCAAACCCATCCCTTTGCTCCATCCCCTCAGCTCTCTGTGCCCAATTCCCCCTGTGGCTGCCCAGAGCCGGGTGCAGGGGAAGCTGCCCCATGGTGAGCCCAGAAAATCCTTCCCTAGGGAGTCCCAGGAAAGCCAGGGGGGAATCTCTGTGCCCAGAGATGGGAATGAAGGGAAGCAGTTTCCAGCATGGCACACACTGAGCCCCATCAGCGAGGGGCAGATTTCCTTCATGGGAGGGGCACCGTGGTGGTGAGTGATGGGTGATGGGGCAAGGGTCCAGTGGGCTCCATTTCCTGTGATTTGGGCAGGACTGAGCCCAGATCCTTGGGTGGGAGAATTTCTATAAATGCGAATAAATAAAGGAAGTAAATGACAGTCGCTTTGGACGTTTTCCTGTATGTAAATGCGTTTCCTTGGTAATCACATCTCTAGTATTTCTGTTTATTTTTATACATCTGTTTTCGGTTAGCCCACAGAGCTCCGTGCTGAAGCACAGTGATATCCTCAGATGTCCCTCACCTTGACATGGAAGAGGGGACCTGCATGCACAGACACCCACGTGGGACCCCACCAGGGATCCCACTGCACTGGGCAGGGAGGTGCAGCACCACAGGGTCACTGAACTGGGTTTTTGTGACCCTGCCCAGCTGTTTGTGGTGTTCTGTGGCTCTCAGTGACACATTTTTAATTGTGCCTGTTCAGTTCCCTGGAGGCTTTTCAAACCCTGGGGCTGGAACAATCCCTCTGGACCTGAAGATGACCAGGACACCGGAGAGTTCCTGCCCTGCTGATCCCTGGTGTGCCTTGGGCTGAGCAGGGTGAGGGCAGGACACCGTGCCCTGGCTTCCAGCCCAGCTGTGTCAGGGTTTCTGTGCACCCAGCCCCTGGCTGTCCCTGCCCCATGGCCAGCACACTGCCCTGCTTCTGGTGCTCCACTTCTCCCGGCCCCTGGGCACCACCCTGGGCTGTGCAGGGAGAGTGGGATGGGGCAGGGTGGGATGGTGCAGGGTGGGATGGGGCAGGGTGGGATGGTGCAGGGTGGGATGGGGCAGGGTGGGATGGGATGGTGCAGGGTGGGATGGAGCCTTGCTGTGCCCATCCCCTCATTCCCAGAGTGCTTTTCAATGCTACAAAGGACTCCAGCAACCTGGAAGCCACTGTGACTGTTGATCCCCTTACCTTGACCAGCACATGGCTTTGTGGGGACCTGGAGCAGCAGGATGAGGGATGAGGGCTTTCCCCACAGCAGCAGGCTGACCTGGAGCACAGACACCAGGATGTCCCTCCTGAGACACCACCTGGGGACAGCCAGTGGCACCAATGTGTCTGTGCTGTCACAATAGAGTCCAAAGGGTTGGTGTGGCCTTTGTGTGACAGCCCCCCACACCACAATCCCCAAAGCCTCCAGAAATTGGACATCTCAGGGTCCCACCAGTCTGTAACACACCAGTTCACCATAAACTGTTCATGGTCCCCATGATGTCCCCTCAGTGTCACCCCTGTGACAATGCTGGGGCCCTGCATGCACTGAGCTGGCCTCACTTTGTGGCTGTGTTTTGTGGGTGCTCAGGTCTCAGTCTGTGAAGGAAGGCTCTGGATGAGCACAGGAGATGAGCCTGGGCTCCTCCTGGAGCGCTGCTGTTCCACTGCCACTGATGTTTTCTTTCCCTCCACGTGTTCTTGCAGCCCTCCTGACTCCAGCAATTCAGGTTTCCCAGCCCTTTCCCTCCCCAACACCACACAAAATGAGGCGTGCCCTCAGGAGAGCCCTCAGGGCTGAGAAACCTGTGCTGGCCTTCCCTGATGGCCTTCCACCACTGAGCTGGGCAGGCTGTGACCCCCGGGACAATCTGTGCTGTGCTGGGGCACAGTGGTGGCCATAAAGCACCAGGACAGGGTCTCACAGAGGGTCAGGGCTCTGCTGCCTTCAGGCTGGGTGAAGGACCCTGCAGCAGAGTGGATCCTGGCTGATGTACTGAGCAGTGAATATGGTCCCTGCCCTCTCCCCAGCCCACTCACCCTTCCCTAAGGGCTGCATTTTTGGGGAGAATGAAGAAAAGTGTGAGGGACCACGTTGGGTCAGTCCCCAGAACCCAAGTTCATCTCTCTGACACTCCCCTGGGGACACCCCAATTGTTGTTCAGACATTTGTGATGCCTCAAGACAAACAGAGCTGAGACACAGCTCAGAGTCTGGCTGGCATCTCAGAGAACAACCGGCAAATAAACCTTTATGGCTTCGTTAAGGATTTTGCACAGGATTCTCCCCTAATTTAAGCTAAAAAAGAGCATCCTTAAAACCATCAGGAGCTCATGTGCACGCTGTCACTCCGTGCTCCGTCTCCTGACAGTCACAGCATCGCAGAGAGAAACTCGGCATTGGCTTTGTGCACAGCCCGCCTCCCGCCCGTACCCTCGCACAGGATCCGCACCCAGACGAACGCGGCACCACCTCTGCGTGACAAATAACCCGGGGAACACGTGCCAGGGGAGGCGGCTGCGCCCCCACCACGCAGCACCTGAGAGAAGTCACTGCCGGGAGCATCATCCCACCCAGCACATGGCTTGAACCCAAAGAAAAAGCGGCGTTTTTCTCATTCACCTAAAATTATCCACCCACTGGAGCAGGTACTCCATCCTGGTGACAAACAGGAGCTGCTGCTCTGAGCACATGTTCTCCTGCAAACCCAGCCTGCAGCTCGGCATCATCTGCATGGCTCTGATGTCCTCTGCACCTCTGAGTGGCAAATCAGCTGGAAATGGCCGGGTCTGTGCGGGGTGTGAGCTCTGACACTGCTCACACACTCGTTCACGGTGTTCCCATCATGTTCTGCTTTTTTCATTAACCCTCCAGGCCGGGGTTTATTGTTTGTGCCTTTTGCTGCGTCCCAGCCCTCGGCCCCGGTGTGTCAGACGCGGCACAAGCCCTCAGTGCTGCCTCTGAGAGCTGGCAGACTCATAACCATTTTTGGATAGAAAAATATAACACTGCAAGGAGGAAAAAAAAAATAAAAACCTTGGATTGCATGTAAAGAAATAAAGCAAAATGCTATTCCCCCACTCCTGCTGTCTGTGCTTGAGCCTTCCAAGAAGTTCCTGTCCTCATCTGTTCGGGTATCATTTTACAGCTCGATGACAAACACAGAACTTGCCAGTTTAAACATATAGGGCTTGGTTTTGCTCTCTGGTACTCACACGCTCTTACCTTTCCCTCGCAGGGTGGGTGGGAGAGCACTGCTAGCCCCTGTCCCCTCACAGCCCCTGGGGACAGGCACAGTGTCATGTTGGGGTGTTGTCCCCAAGTCCTTTCCATGTGCCCTCCCCACGTCCTGGTGTCCTCCCCTCCTCTGCACCGGAGCTGGGGATCCACACGTGCTCACACTCTGCTCTCTCATCCACACTGTCCCTGTTCATGGGGCTCCTCAAATCCTGCTGTGGGTTTAGGGGACCCTCAGGGAGGCAGGACCCCAGCAATGCCCGGTCCCCTTTCAGCCTCACAGACACAGAAACCAACCCAAACCCCTGCTGGGAATGTTGCATTCAATGATGCATTACCCAGGGAAAGGCACTGGGTGCACACACAGCCAGCAGGGCTGATGCCAGCCACGCTGCATTTCACAGCACCCAGCACTGCCCCAGCCCCAGGGTGCTCTGTCCAGGGGATGGGGGGGCTGCAGCACCCACGTTTCCCTGCTGAGCTGCCCCCACAGCTCCTGTGTGCTGCCCCACGCGTGGCTTTGCCTCTGTGACTCAGCTCCTGCTGGCCCAGGGGAGGATGCAGCGGGCAGGACCTGCACCCTGCAGCACCAGGAGCTCTGCCTGGACCCCCGGTGCTACCCCACAGCCCCACCTCTGGGGTCCAGAGAGGAGCAGGAGCAGTCCGGGCACAGCAAAGCCCATCTAATCCCAGTGATCCTGCAGGAGGATCCGTGCCCGTGGATGTATCAGCCCTCACGGACTGCAGGGCGTCATTCCAAGATAAGAGGCCTTAAGCTGTGGCTGATTTACGCTCCCTCCCTCCTTTTCCTGCCTCTTTTTTTCCAGAAGCTGAAATGTTGAACTGCCCAATCTTTCCCGCAGTGTGTCAGACGGGACGTGCAGGGAGCTGAGCAGGATGGGCCCAAGTGTTTGCTGCAGGGTGACTCCATGTCCAGCCATGCTGTGCCCTGGTCCTGGTGTCCCCGTGGGACCCAGCATGGCCTCAGGGCCCTGGACAACACGAACAGCCCAGATCTTCTGCCAAAAACCCAGCAAGCTCATTTTTTCCCATTAATTTAAATTTCAGTGCCCAGTACAAGCCTGCTGTGTCACATTTGCATCACCACAGTCATAGCACTGACAAGTGGATGATTTCAGTACATTTGTACTTAAAAAAGAACCAGAATAATTAATAATGCCAGGTCTAATGACAGGGCAGAGAGAGCTGTGGGTGGCAGTGAGGTGAGGTCCTGGCTGTTTCGGAGGGGCTGTGCCTATTTTTCTGCTCTGACTATAGAATCAGGAGTTGTGCTGGCAGGATCTGTGTGATCCATGGGCTCTGGGCGATGGATCCCAGCCCCACAGGCTGCACAAGGATGCTCCTGGACAGCAAGGGCAGCAGTAGTTAGGGGAGGGAGAATGTCTCTTTGCTCATCCTTTGCTCTTCAGGGCCAGAAAAAAGTCAGACTTTCTCAGATCCTCCTGTGAGTCACTTCACAGGAAAGGAATGAGTTGGCCCCCATGGGGTTCATGGTGAGGGTTTTGCTGAGAATTGGAGGCTCAGAGAGCCCTTTTGGGACACATTTCATTGCCATGTTTAAAGTGCAGCCACACAAGGGCACTCCTATTTCCCCTCTTTCCCCTGGCTGGATATCCTGTGCATTCCTGGCTTTCTGCAGCAGGAATGGCTGTGGTTCTGCACCAGGAATGGCTGTGGTTCTGCAGCAGGAATGGCTGTGGTTCTGCAGCGGGAATGGCCGTGGTTCTGCAGTGGCAATGGCCGTGGTTCTACAGCGATCCTTGCACCACCACTGCTCCAGGCTCATCTCGATGCCCACACCGGTGCCACAGCTCTCCTTGGGGCAGTGTGGGTGTGCCCAGCCCCAGAGGCAGCACAGGCAGCCGTGGCACTGTGCCCCGTGCAGTGTCCCCAGTGCTGGTGGCCGGCAGGAACCCTCGAGCACTGTCCGGGCAGGTTCTGCTGGGGAGCCGGAGGAATCCAGCCCTGCCACAGGCAGCACTCCAGGTTCCCAGCCTGCCGCAGCAGCCAAGCACTCGGATCGCTGGCACCACGCTCTCTCCTCGAATTACTCATCTTTTCCATTACGAGGCCTCCCATACTCCAGCAATCCATCTGTTTGGTGGTGCAATTTCAGGATCATGCCTTTTGTCAGTGATGTTAATTTTGGCAGGCAGCAGCAGACGCGGCTCTGAGGCTCCCTGCTGAGGCCTCGCTGCCTTTTCCTGGGCATCTGGCAACGAGCTCGGAGGTGCCGGTGGCGATGGCAGCCTCCTCCCCAACGTGTCCGGGGTTTTGTGCTGGTGGTGGCTCCCGGGATGGCCGAGGGGCCTGGCAGTGTCACTGCTCGTTGCTGGTGGCACACACATGTGAGAGGCAGGCGTGGGGAGCCTTGGTGCCCTGCACACATCAAGGAACTGCTGTCAAACTGCTCACGTTGGGCTCTCCAGCTGCAGCCCTTTGATGGCCTGCCAGACCTTCTCCCATCTCCCCAGGATTTATATGCCTCGTGTCCAGCTCGGTCCTGGCTGATGCTGGGAGCTCGTGGAGCAGCTGCAGGCACGGGGCTCCTGGGGGGCTGCACTGCCACTGCAGCTGCTCAGCACCCCAGGGGGATCATACACAACCAGAGCCCACAGATGTGTGGTTGCACCTGAAGCATCTTCAGGAGCTCTGTGAACATTGCATTAGCTGCTTCCTCCCCCTGGTTTTCCTCATCCACTCTGTCCCTTCAGCTCTTGGCTGCTCTCCCAAGCTGCATTTAATTTCATTTCCCCCAGTGCAGCCTGTCTGAACAGACAGACTGTGCCCAGGACAGTGGGATATGGCCTGGGACACCCATGCAGTGAGGTCAGGGATGAGCATGGGGAGAGGCTGAGAAGCTCTGGAGAACCATGTCACACCCTGAGACCGTGGCACAATGACAATGGCTCAGCAGGGACCACAGGGACAGCTGAGCACAGCAAGCTTGGCTTTGGTGCAGTGGTTGGCAGCTGCAGTGGAGATGTCCACTCCTGTCTCGTTGGTGTCCCTCACCAGGACACCGGTGCTTTTCCCCTGGCAAGGCCTTCAGCTTTAAACCTGACCTCTCAATCAAGAGCTTTGGTTGGATTACACCCAAAGTTATTGTAGGCTTGCACCCAAATTTATGCTCCTGTGAGGCTCCCTGAACTCACAAAATTGAACTCAGCATGGAAAGTGCTCCTGGAGCATCCCCCTGTGGGGCTTGGCCACGGCTCCAGGGGTGACCCCAGGCTTAGCACCAGTTCACTGATTCACGGGGTGTCTGGGGGAGCCCGGCCTGCACTCAGCACCCACCTGCCCAGGTGCCTCCCTGGGGAAGGTCTTTGTGCTTGTGTTACCATAAGGAAATTCTTGTTCTGGGCATCACAAGAGCTGACAAATGGGGACAGCCCTTTTTCATGCCATCTGAAACCCCCCTGGCAAGGCAAGGAGGAGAACCAGGCTGTCCTCCCCAGCTGTGCCCCACAGAGGGCTCAGCTCGAGCCCTTCCCATCTCCCCACCTCCCTCCTGCTATCCCCACACCAGGACCAGCCTGGCTCTGCCTGTGGAGCCTCCCAGAGCTGGGTGCTCCCGTGCTGCCTGCTCTGTGCAGCTGATGGCCAGCCCAGCCTGGGCTCCTGCCTGCCCTGCCTGCCCTGCCCGTCCCCCAGCCCAGAGCAGGCAGAGCCAGTGTGGAGACAGAACCAGAGCCACGGAATCATTAGAGTTGGAAAAGCCCTCCAAAAGATCATCAATTCCAACCTTTGTCCAAATCCCCCTGTGCCACTAAATCATACCACAAAGTGCCACCTCCCGTTGTTTTTTGAACTGGAAACACACCTGGAAGTGGTTTTTGATCACTTCCAGGGCCGGTGACTCCACCAGGGCCCTGGTGATGTGACAGTGCAGTGCTGAGCTGGGCTGAGCCTGTCTGCAGCTCGTCCAGCTTTTGCTTTGCCCTGTGCCAACACATTGTAGAGTTTCTTCTATTTCTCACCTGTCTGGCGTTGCTCTGGGGTTCCCATCAGGGCAGCTCTCCTCAGTGGTTCCTCTCTCCTTGTTGCACAAGGCTCGTGGAAGCCCAGCAGCAGCTACCCTGGCACTGGGGACAGCAGGGGAGCAGTGGGTGCTGGACCTCGATGTGGCACTGTTCTCTCTCAGTCCCCTGCTGCTCCCCAGCCCTCTCCCCCTTGCCAGGGGGGTTTTCACTCCCTGGGCTTATTCCCTGCTGCAGCCAGAGCACTTTTGTCATCACCAGTGCCCATCTGCTCTTCCTGGCTGCTGCCTCCAAAACCTGAAGAGGAAATTTGGGTGAGCAGGGGGAGGGAGAGGCCAGCAGAGCTTGGGCCAGCCATGCACACACAGTGCCAGGGGTGGGGAGCTCCTGGGATGAGCCAGGCTCTGATCCTCAGCTCCTGCAACACCAGCCCTCCCCAGGTGCCAGTGGGGAAGGTGAAAAAGCCCACAGTGGCCAGGGCAGAATGATTTACCCTTTGGTAATCAGAAATGAGACTAAGCTGGCCACAGGTGGAATATCCCAGCTGGTTGTGGCTGTTGGCCACTGTCAGGCTGCATGTTCCTGGTATTTGTCTCATCTCCTGCTCTTGCTACAGCCCGGAGCAGGGTCTAAGCAGGGGCATTGCTGTTGTTAGCAGTGATAGGCTCGTGTGTGCTGTGCTGTGCCCTGGGGGAGCGCTGAGTTGGGGACAGGCCTGGTGAGTGAGAGATGTCCCAGCAAGGCCCTCAGCATCAGCAGCCTGCAGCCCCCAGCCTGCACGCCATGGATGTGGAGGAGCACAGGGCTCCTTTGGGCCCCAGCAGGGTGTGCCCACAGCCCCTGAGCACGGCCAGCCCTGTGTGCCACAGCAGGGACAGGACATTGGTGACCTCTGGTCCTGCCTGCCCGTGCTCCTGCTCTGGAGCCTGCCCTGCCTGCCCTGGGGCTCACGGCAAAGGCTGGGCTGGCACTGCCAGGGTGGCTGTAAGCTGCACCAGCACCTCGGTGTGGGTTTGTGCCCTTCCCACTGGGCTGCCAGAGCAGAGCCTGGCACTCAGCTGGTGTCCTGGAGTTGAGCTCCCGGGTGATGTCTCAAGCTTTAAATGAAGGCATCAAACACTTGGTGGATGACTTGCTGGTGGGTAACACAGCCACGGGTCCATCAGGAGAGCCCTCACAGGCATTGCAGCAGGGCATTTCCCTCTGTGCACCCAGTACCTCCAGCACGGTCCCACCAGGGCCTGCCTGTGCTCTCTGGTAATGCCAGCACCTCCAACACCCCTGTCCATGGGGGGCTGCTGTCTGACCCCGCAGTGAGGCTGTCCTGCATCCCACATGCCTGACCCTCATCTCCTCCTTCACCTCTGCCTTCCCCTCCTCTCTGCCCATCAGGCCATGGCTGGCACTGCTGGGGACAGGTTTGCACAGCCCAGACCCCCACGGTGGCTGCAGACAACCCCAGAGGGGCTGGGCTGGGAGCAGAGCACCCTCAGTGGGGATGGGGGTGAGAATCCCAGGGGTGCCCTGTGTGTGCACCCACAAAGGGCCTGTGTGGGGTGTGTGAGGTGTGTGGGGTGTGTGGGGTGTATGCGGTGTGTGTGGGGTGTGTGGGGTGTGTGGAATATGTGGGGTGTGTGAGGAGTGAGGGATGTGTGGGGTGTGTGGAATATGTGAGGTGTGTGGGATATGTGGGGTGTGTGGGGTGTGTGGGATATGTGGGGTGTGTGGGGTATGTGGGGTGTGTGAGGTGTGAGGGGTGTGTGAGGTGTGTGGCTTGTGTGGGGTGTGAGGAGTGTGTGGGGTGTGCAGGGTATCTGGGGTGTATGGGGTGTGTGGGGTGTGTGTGAGGTGTGTGGGGTATATGGGATGTGTGTGGGGTGTGTGGGGTGTATGCGGTGTGTGGGGTTTGTGGGCTGTGTATGGGGTGTGTGTGGCTGTTCCCACGTGCCCTGGAAGCCCTGACGTTGCACGGCAGGGCCGGGAGCCGCTGCACACGCAGCTGCTGCAGTCCCCATGCGTCTGTGTCACCGTGCGTGTGACAGTGCCTGCGTCGCTCGTGTCCCCGCGTGTGTCCTGCCCCCTGCGCGCCCGCGGTGCCGCCACCGGCACAGCCCCACCGTGGGCACGGCGTGGGCGTCAGCCCGTGGGGAAGGCACCGCAGAAAAAAAAGGGGAAATGGCTGGAAAAGCTCTCCCCACTCCCATTTTAATCAGAGAAATGAAGCAGCTGTTGGAGTGAATAGACCCTGCACTAAAGCAGACGTCTTAATATCTTTTGCAGAGGAGGTGCATTGTGATTCATTCTGTGCATCTCTATTACTCAGCTTTTGATAGGGGCTTACTTGTCTCAAGTGCTTTTCATTATTGCCCTAATGCTATCTATTAACATACTGGATGGAGGCTCTTTTCTCATCTGGAGCATGCATCACTGTGCTTTTAAAGATTATGGGGCTTGCAAATACATAACACTTTACTGCCTCCCTGACATAATTCACTGGGAAAAGAAATACATGTAAATAGATAGGTAAATAGATAACCGAGTCAGAGGGCTGGGGGAGACAGGGCGGCAGACAGACAGACAGACAGAGCCCGGCACAGGGCTTGGCACACCGCTGGTTCCTTCCTAATAAACGAGAGAAGAGCTGATCTCGGGGTTTATTTAAACATTCTTGGCCAGTGCTCGGATGTCACTCGGAAAATCCTTGTTTCCCAGCTCCCAGCCCTTCTGGCTGCAGGGTGGGGGACAGCACACGGGAACGGGGAGATGGGGAAGGGAGAGGGCTGGGATGGCGAGAGGAGCACACCGTGGAGATGAGACCCCAGAGAGCCGCAGGTGACCGAGCGGCCACCACGGCTGGGGCAGAGCCACGGGGCCGCTCTGACCCGGAGCAGCTCAGCACCAGCACCTCATCTCAGCTGGGTCAATTGGCTGCTTTAAAGCCCAGCGAGGCATTTAACCACTCGGATGGGGCTGATGCAGGCAGAGCTCATCAGGGGAAGATTACAGGTGTGGTTTTCTGGGTCAGGGTTATTACTCACTTATCAATCACGGCTCTATTGCATGGCAGCTGATGCTGCATTTCCTGACATGCACCATACCCACACAGACCCGGGGAGATGCAGAGCTGGCACCAGGCACTGGGGTTTCCCCCCCTCCTCATTTTTAATTCTGCAAATGGCCATACCTCAAAAAGAAAACTTTCTGCAATAAAGGAATAAATGGGAACCATAATTTAACAGCATATAAACAAATAAATATAACAATTTAAATTTAAATAAATTTAACAATTTAAATCTAAATAAATTTAACAATTTAAATTTAAATAAATATAACAATTTGAATTTAAATAAATCTAACAATTTAAATTTAAATAAATTTAACATTTTAAATTTATAATTTAAAGTGCTTCATTCCTCAGCTCAGGATGGCTTTTTCCTTCAGATTCTGTGGAACTGTGGTAAGCAATGCAATGGCACAAAAGCGAAATTAAACAGCCAGAGCTTGGCAGGACTGCAGGGTTCAGCTCAGACTGTGCATTTGCTTTCCTTCTTGATTTCTAATTTTTTGGAAACCCATTTCTCTGCCCTATGGTGTTACAGACACCTCCAGGCGAGCACAGATCCCACACTGCCTGGACCATTCCCCAAAACCTGGGGGTTTCACTGGCAGGTGATGGCCACACTGACCTTCCCCAGCAAATCAGCCAGGACAGGGCACATTGCTCTGCGTCCCAGCACTGCTGGCATATTTAGGGCAGGAGACTTTGGGGCACAATTTTCGTGTGCCATGGACGGGGCAGCTCAGCTCCCTGTCCCACTCACAGCTGCCTTGCCCAGCAGCATCAGGACATCTTGGGGTTTATTTAAAAATTCTTGGCTGGTGTTTGGATGTCACTTGGAAAATCCTTGTTTCCTAGCTCCCAGCCCTTCTGGCTGCAGGGTGGGGGACGGTGCTGGGAACTGGGGAGAGGGCTGGGATGTTTAAACAGTTTAAACAGCAGCTCGGGCACTGGGGTGCTGAGCAGCAAGGGGCCAAAGGCAGGGGTTCATGTGGCCAGAGGGATCCACAGCAGCCTGCAAGTCGGGATCCAT
Source organism: Acrocephalus scirpaceus scirpaceus (assembly GCA_910950805.1). Classification (NCBI taxonomy): domain Eukaryota; kingdom Metazoa; phylum Chordata; class Aves; order Passeriformes; family Sylviidae; genus Acrocephalus; species Acrocephalus scirpaceus. Next base: position 4,916,993 of record OU383796.1, read on the forward strand.
GGGAGCCTCCAGTCCGGGTCTGTGGTGGCCCCACAGAGCCAGAGGGATGAGCAGGAGCCCACGGAGGTGCAGGTAGGAGGGGCCAGGAGGATGTGACACGCTGTGCCCCCCCCAGAGCAGGGCTGCAGCTCTGGGAAATGTTTGTCCCTGCTCAGGATTGGGGCTTGGGCTGTCCCCTGCTGTCACACCAAACCAAGGCAGAGAATCACAGCGGGGTTTGGGTTGGGAGGGACCTTAAAGCTCATCCCATCCCACCCTCTGCCATGGCAGGGACACCTCCCACTGTCCCAGGCTGCTCCAGCCTCAGTGTCCAGCCTGGCCTTGGGCACTGCCAGGGATCCAGGGGCAGCCACAGCTGCTCTGGGCATCTGTGCCAGGGCCCCACCACCCTCACAGGGAAGAATTTCTCCCTGATATTTCATCTAACCCTGGCCTCTTTCTGTTCCCTGGGTTTATCATCCTCTGGGCTAAACAAACTGGGGGGACACTGCCCTGGCACTGAGGTGGGGATGGAGGATGTGTGTCCTGAGCTCACACAGGTCCCACTCTGGTCACCAGCTTCCCAATTCCCATGTGGTTCAGGGGCTTAGGGAGAGGCAGCCTGTGCCACCACCATCCTCTGCTCTGCAGCATCATGGCTTTTGGCTCCTCCCCGCCTCAGGGCTGCCAGGAGCCCCTCAGGAAGCCGTGTCAGCGTCCCCCAAAGGTGTGCTTCCCTGCGTTCTCCTGACGTGTGAACGCAGCTTTGGTGTCCCTGATAAATAACCCACAGGAGATATCACAACCTCTTACAAACTGAGACCGATGCTGGCTCCCAGCTATGATTAATCATACAAACTTGCCTAATTTTATTCTATCAGCCATCTTGTTGCTACATGCCAGATGCTTGCCCTAAATGAATAGTGTTGGAACAGCCAAGCATCAAGTTAACAGAATACCAGCAAACATTCCCGACAGCATGAGCAGTCTATAAAACCTGGCACTAAACTGTATTAGAGGAAGAGATAAGCTCTCAGAGAGGAGCTGGGAAGACCGTAGGCTTGTTTTTTTTCCAAATGGCTCCATGCAGCATGTGGTGCAGGTGTCGTAGGAGAAATCCATCCAGCTATGGAAGTATCTCTCTATCTGAAGCTGGCTATGCTATGAATCTTCTAATGGGATTAAGGCTTAATGCCCTAAATAGAATATGAAATAGTGCTTCCTCTCGCAGAGCTGCCAGCTGTCTTGCAAACAGGGCACAGAAACTTCCACTTTTTGCAGATCAAATCAGTCACTCTCTGAATTGATGGCAAGAGCCTCATCAACAAGATATAATGTTTTAATGATGTTGTGACATGACCTGACACGCAGTGTCATTTGATGGATTCTCTCGTGTCACGGCATATTTCTGACACAGAAAAATGTAACCTCTTTCCCCTTCCAAAAGAAAAAAAAAAACCAGAGAAGAAAGGAAGGGGATGAAAAAAAATGTTCATTTTTCCAGTGCTCAGATCTCTGCTGGCTCATGGTGCTCAGCAGTGCCCCAGCTCAGCCCCGCAATTGCCTCGTGCTGGAGGAGATGAATTTCCACCGTGCATTTCTGTATCTGCTTTTCACCTCTGCACGCCACGTTATCGCCTGCTAATAACATGGAACAAATAGCACGGCATTAATAACCAGCAGAAACCATTTCACCCCTATTTTCAACTGTGAATCCTCTTCAAGTCACTTTGGACATTTTGAATTGTTTTTTTTTTCTCTCGCCCATGATTCCCTGTCAGCCTCCCTGCATGCTCCCAGGTCTGTGTCTGTGTCAGCACAAGGCCTCAGCACCAGGAGTTTGGGCAGGATGGGCTCTGCACAGGGGCCATTTGCCTGGGAGATCAGAGAATCAGAGAATCCCAGAATGGTTTGGGTTGGAAGGGCTCCTAATTCATTCAGTTCCAACCCCCTGCCACAGGCAGGGGCACCAGCAGCAACACCAGCAAGGTCTTCTGGGGTATCCCCAAAAGGGAGTGGGAAACCCTGCCAGCAGCCAGATGGGTAAAGGGAGCAGGGATCTGAGAGGGTGTGGAGTTGACAGAGATTCCTGCATGCCTGTGAGGGCTGGGTGCACTGGAGGTGCTCCATGGCAGGAGCAGAGATGTTGATGGACACCTGGGAATGCCAACATCCATTCTGGGAGGAGCACAGTGGAGCTGCCAGCAGGGAGGAGCTGGGCAGGCAGCACAGGAAAGTCACAGTGCATGGAACAGAGAGACCCAGGGCTCTCCCTTGGTGACCCCAGCCTGGCAGCAGCTTCCCTCAGGCTGTTTGGGGCCTGGGGCTGGGCAGAACTGGGCCCTGGCACCTCGTGCCTGGAGGAGAAGCTCATTCCTGCCTGTGCTCATCCCCAGGGATGGTGGGGATGTGGGGCTGGTGGTCCCTGGGTTAGCATGGCCAATGTCCCCCTGAATACGTGCAGGAAATGTGTTGGTTTGTGAATCCTCTGGGGCTGAGGGGTGGTGGTGGGGTGTTCAGGGGTGTCCTGACCAAAACTCTGCTGCAATTTGAGCCTCAGAGCTCTGTGGGACCCCTGTGATGTGTGACAGAGGGACACGGGGGCTGCTGTCACACAGTGTGGACACCCCTGTCACAGCCCCTGGCACACAACGTGGACAGCCCTGTCACTGCCAGAACCTGGGGGATGAATCTGGGGAAAGGGAGCTGCATACTCCCCTGTACCCCAGCTGACCCCATCCCAGGGCTCAGCCAGACCCCAGGGCAGCTGCTGCATCCCCAGGAGCTGGGGGAGGGATTTCAGCACCTGCACACAGCCCCTGGTGCCTGGGGAAGCAGTGTGGATTTGCAAGGGGGATGAGGTGACAGGGGACATCTGTCCCCAGGGCATGTGGGTGGGTGTCCTCCACCCATCCACGCTCCCCCAGCAGGCTCTGGGATGCCCCTCTGCTCTCCTTTCCCAGTCCCCAGAGCTGGTGATTGCAGTTTGGGCAGTAAATCTGAACCATCCAATCCTGTTAAATTATTTTCCAAATGACAAGATTTCCCTGGTGCACATAAATGATCAATTTCATGTTTTATTCCTAGCGCTATTTTAGTAAGGAAAAAAAAAATCTCATTAAACTACCTTGATTAGAGAAAAGGGGCTTGTCATCACGGGGTGGACAAATGGTGTGAGGGCACTCAGCTATTTCCCCAAACGCACTGACACCTGCAGGAGAGGCCTTCAAAGACCTGAAGGTTATTTGCCCCACATTACAAACGAGGTGAAGGTTAAAAAAGGTGATTAAAAGCATCTGGAAACCCAAATGTGACAGAGTCTTGCAGTAACCTCCAAGCAGGTTGATTTATGACAGGCCGGTCCCACCCGTAACAAGATTATAGCTTCTCCCCATCAGCCATTGTGATAAATACCAATTACCTACTTGAGGATTGCCATTCAAATTTGCCTAAGTAAGGAGCAGAATCATACATCTATGTTGATTACATATCAATGATGCGGTGGAAGCCTTTGCAACTTTTAGATCTGCTTAAGATATGCCGCCCTGATTTAGACAGCGATTTGCATACAATTTACCCATAAAGCTTTACTTTGAAAAGTATAATTACTTTTTTAATATTCTTCCTTCTGATTTGAATGTTAGAGAGGCCATATAATGAATTACTGCACTAATGAAGACAAACATGCTCTCGGGGTGTACAATGGGAGCATTGTTAAATAAACTTCCCGCATGCAACACATTTGTTGTGGTTAATCTTTAAATGGAGGCTCCGATTAATACCAGCACTTTTCTTCCCATAATTATTTTCCGAGGGATGTAAATCCCTGCCAAGGCTGCTCCAACGGTTCCATCCCCAGCAGGTGCTGCAGCTTTTTTGACTTGAGCCCCTTTTCTTTCATCTTTTCAGGGCACACGGTGACCAGGCTCCAGCAGGGTCCAAGGGAAGGAGCCCCCAGGTCCTGGCAGGGAGCAATCGCTGCCCAGAGCCTGCCAGGCTGGGAATCAGGAGTGGCTTCCATCCCACAGGATGGGGACAGCACAAGTGACACCCTCACGGGAGCTGGGTGTCAGCACAGCTCTGCTGCTCCGTCACCTGTAATGCAGAGCAGCAGCTCATCCTCCCTTTGCTTTTCTTCTTGTGCCCCTTCCCTCGAATCTGAGGATCCTCCCCAAAAGCCTCAGTTCATAGCCAGCATTCCTGGGGTTTCAAATGGCTGAGACGTTCTGGGATGGGCTGAGGGAGTCTTGGAAGACCAAGTAGCCAGGTTTGGACAGAATGTCAGTCGTGTCCCGTGATGCAACAAATTCAACTTGACCAACAGGTCAAGGGAGGTTATTCTGCCCCTCTGCCCTGCTCAGGTGATTCCCCACCTGCAGAGCTGTCCCAGCGCTGGGAATTCCAACTTCAGCAGCACTTGCAGCTGCTGGAGCAAGTCCAGAGGAGGCTCTGGAGCTGCTCCAGGGCTGGAGCCCCTCTGGAGCCAGGCTGGGAGAGCTGGGGGTGCTCCCCTGGAGAGGAGAAGGCTCCGGGGAGAGCTCCGAGCCCCTGGCAGGGCCTAAAGGGGCTTACAAAACAGATGGGGACAAACATTTTTGTAGGGTCTGTTGTGACAGAACAATGAGCAATGCTTTTAAAATAAAAGGGGCTGGATTTAGACTAGATGTAGGAGGAAATTCTTTACTCAGAGGGTGTTGGGACACTGGCACAGGTTGCCCAGAGCAGCTGTGGCTGCCCCATCCCTGGGAGTGTCCAAGGCCAGGTTGGACAGACCCTGAAAGAACCTGGTTAGTGGAAGGTGTGCCTGCCCTTGCAGGGGGTGGAATGAGGTGGAACTGGGTGACCTATAAATGTCCCTTGCAATGCAAACCATTCAAGGATTGTGTGATTTTGTGACAAAGGATCTTGGAGTTTTCTGTTTCTTGGGAAAGAGCAACCTGGGAGCTCTGGGAAAAGGGCTTGGCTGGGAGCCTGGGGGGTGTAGTGATGGGAAGAGAGACCCAGGAAAGGATTCCTTGCCACTGGGACCAGAATCCTGATTCAGTAACATGCTCTGGGGTTTCATTTCTAAAAGAAAAAACATTTCCCTTGCCTGTGGTGATGCTGAGCAAACCTACTGGGCTGGCTCCAGGCTGTGGGCTGGGGCCATGAGGGACCCTTGGGACAGCAGGGCAGGGGTTTGAGCGTGGGGACTCGGCCAAGGACCTTTGACATCCCTGTCCTGACCCTGACCTGGTATCCTTGGAGAACTTTTCCAGTTGTTTTACCTCTCCTTTGGTGCTGCCCTCACCAAAGGGCTGAGCATCAGGAGCTCCAAATTGTTTAGAGAAAGGGAAGGAGGAGGATTTGGGATTCCCATTCGGGGCTTTTGCATGCAGCCAGACACCCCCAGGCTCATTGGTCTCAGGCCTGGCAGGCTGTGCTTCAGCTTGACGGGTTCTTTTGCCCCAGCACCTCCCCAGGCAGGTGTTGATGCCTTAAATTTTTATTTTTTTATATTTTTCAGATCCTGTACTGCCTTAGTATATAACTCTGAACTCCATACAGGGTGTTAGTGAGCTCTCTTCACATGTTGGTCAGACAAAACAATCCTCCCAGGCCTGAGATCCAAGGACACCCTCTGCCTCAGGTCCCAAAAAGTATAAACAAAAGTGAATTGGGGGGAGCAAACTGGGGGTAAATGACTTCATTACCTGAAGCTGTAATTGGAGGATTAATCCCTGATGTACAAATAGACCAAACTTATTTCTGGCTGAAAAACTCGTGACCATGGTCCAGCTTGGGTGTAGCCTCTGCCAGGCTTTTGCACTGCCCAGGGTGCATCTATTGAAGGTGTGTAATAAATCCCCACTTTATTCCTTTATCTCTAGCCTCTTCTAACTCTTTTATCTCTTATATTCTTTTATGTCTAGCCTCTGTTCTAGGTGGCCATCCCAGGCCTCGGTGTCACCCTGTCCCTGCCCATCCCGGGAGGTGACACTCACCTTCCCCATCTCCAGAGCCTCCCAGGGGCCCTCCCCTGCTGCCAGCACTGGCCCAGCCTCCAGCCCAGCCCAGCCCTGCTCTGCTTTGCATCTGAGGCTGTTCAAACCTATTTTGTTGGAACGGGCCCAGCGAGGGAAGCGATCCAGCTCCATGTGACAGCCTCATTATTCACCACTCTGCCAATCTTTATGTCATCGACAAATTCCATCCGGAGAGATTTGCTATTGACTGCCAACTTATTGATGGGCTGGTGAACAGCATCTGGCCAAAGGCTGCGGCCCCCCCAGCGCTCGGATGGCCAGCCTGGGATTCTTTCCTGGCTTTGCAGTCCTGCTGATCTCCTCACTGACCTTCAGGATGTCCCTTAGCTGCGTGTCTGCAAAGGTATTTAACCACACCGAGCTGCACACGAGTGACAGTCAGTGCTGAGCCTCTGATTTCCTGGTGCTGTGTGTGTTCTGGGAGCTGCAGCGAAGGGAAGCACTCGGCCTTCTACAGGAGCAGCTTAAGAGCCTTCAAATCTCATTTTTCTTCTCCCAGATGAGGCGCAGACCTCTCCGAACACAAGTTTCTGTCCTTGAGAGGAAGAAAGGGGCTGGTTCCTGCCTCAAGGGAGCTTCCAGGAGAGCCCTGAGAAGGGGGGTGAGGTGGGCAGTGTGCTGGCCGTGGGGAGCTGCAGCATCACCCAGCAGGGTGGAGAGACCCCAGGGGACACTGGCGCTGTGTGAGCACCAGCAGTGGCTCCCAGCCAGCTCTGCACTGTGGCAGAGCATTGATGTCACCTTTCCCCAGCCCACCTCAGCCTGTCCACCACGTGGGGACTTCCCCAGCTGCCTGCAGAGGTGGCAGGAGGCTCCCTGAGGAGTTCCCTGCCCACTGCAGAGCCATGCTGACCCTCGCCCTGGTCACTGCCTGCTCCAGCACGACTGCTCCCCCAGCACTGGAGCAGTGCCCAGGTCCCCACCAGCAACTCCCAGTGCCCTCTGCCTGTCCTGGGCAGCGTCCTGGGCAGGGTCAGGGGTCAGGCTGGGTGTGGGGTCCCTGGCATGGCAGCTCCTGCCTGCACTGGCTGGTTTGTGAGGGATGGGAAAGCTTTGGGGTCGCACAGCCCTTCCCAATCCCACCAGGGCAGGGCAGGGGCAGGGGAGGAGCAGGTCAGATAATGGCCTTGCCCAGCTTGTTAACCTCCAGCTCTCCCTGAAAGGTACTTGACTCTTTTTTAATTAAAGCCCAGTGTTGTTTAACAATTAACAGACCTGAAGGAAGCTCTTTCCAGCACAGACTTACCCCAAGCTGCAGGAACTGTCCAAGGCTTGTTGAAGCGAGAGCTGCCCTTGAGAAGGAGAACCAGGTCATGCCACCCCCTGCACTCCCTGCCAGCTCCTCCTGCATCACCAGGGTTGTGGGCACTGGGTTGGAGAGGCTGGAGCTGCAGGACAGCAGGAAACCCAGCAAGCTCCATGAAATGTCCCTGCTGCTTATGGCTCTGTTGCACCATACGGATCTGGTGTGAACGAAGCAGTTCTGGGCTGCCAGGGAGGGACACAGTGAGATGGAGACGGCTGCAGCCTTCTCTCCAGGAAGAGGAAACCAGGCACAGACTCCAGCAGGAGAAAAGCCCAAATATTTTGTGGTGTGAGGACAGAGCAGCTGAGCACACTGCCTTGGCAGCACCAGGACCTGAGGGGGGCCTGGGGGTCCCATCAGACCCCATAAGAGCTGCCTGGGCCAGCCCATGGCTGAGGGGTCACACCTGACACTCCCATGGTCACTCCTGGCCCTGAGCAAAGATCCCTGGAGATCTGCAGCCCCGTGGCTGCCCCAGTGACCCTGTGGGTGTGACATCTCTGGCAGTTTGTCACGGACTGTGTCACCTCCTGGGCTCCCCATGACAGGAGAGCCCTGGGCTGTGCCTGACCAAGCACGGGGGTGTCATTGTAAGACACGAAAGATGAGAGACTCCAAATATTTCAGAAGGCAAAGAGCATAGAAAAAACTTTATTGTCTAATTTTTACTGCTTTTTAATAAGGTGTTCTGATACAGACTGAACATGATTGGTGAATAGGAACGACACCTCTCTAATCCCATTGGTTAAACTGGAGAAACAGCAAAACACCACCTGGAGAAAGATTGTTTGGAGAAAGGGGAGTTGTTTGCTAAGATTGTTTTGAGAAGTTTTCCCTTGGGAAAAGTTAACAGCTGCTAGCAGGTTAAAAATCTCCCAGACTCAGAAATATCAGGCCCACAGGGGGTATCTGCAGTCTGAACCCCTCTGAGGCTTGCAGAACCCATGACCCCATAGCTGTCCCAGGGGTGATGAGTTCAGATCCTGCATCTCTGGGGCTGAGGGGCTCTGCTGGGGGGACAGGGGGGCTGACCCTGATGGAGATGCCAATGGGCACCTTCAGCCAGGCAGATCCCTCCTGCAGACCCTGCAGGCTGTTCCCAGCTGAGCCCTCCTGAGCAGGGGGATATCCCAGTGCCCAGGGGTCTGCACCAGGAGCCAGCCTGTGCTGGCATGTTTGAAAGAGGGCTGGGGGAGGCTGGCTCTCTGCTTAGAGGGCAGAGATGTGCATGACAACGATCCAAGGCGCCTCCTGCCCCACTGCCCAGCAGCAGGACAGCCCCAGGACTGGGTGTGTGTGGTTTGTGACACGCCACCTGCACAGGGATGGTGAGGAAACAGCTCTGTGAGGGTTAACCTGGGGATCAGCCAGGCTGCTTGCTAAACAGGTGATTTTCAGGGAATATCTATATTTTTCTTTTTTAGGAAAAAAGAAAAAGATAGAAAAAGCAACACATAGTATAAAACCTAGAAGGCCAACCACCCCTCAATGTTTGCGTGTGGTATGTAGAGTTTGCAGCTTGGAATAACCTAAATTAACTTGGAACAAATTCAGACTGAACGTTATCAAACACATGTCCTCCACATCCCTTTTTTGTTAATTTTTCTTTTTCATGCTTACCTCTTGGGTTTGTTTTTTTTCCACCTACCGACAAAATTAAAATGAGGAAATGACCAGCAGCAGGACAGCCCCAGGACTGGGTGTGTGTGGTTTGTGACACGCCACCTGCACAGGGATGGGGAGGGAGCAGCCCCGTGAGGGTTAACCTGGGAATCAGCCAGGCAGCTGCCAAGGCACTATAGATTTTGGAGCAGTAACTCTTCAGCTGGAGAGTGAAAAGAGGACAGCTAATGAGGCTCATGAGATCTGTTAATACTTAACCCAATGCAACACCTACCAGCCCTGCCAATAAATCAGCGCTGAGCACCAGCACCTCGCTCTGGTGTGCCAGCACAGCCCCAGCATCCACGGGGATCCCTCCCTTTCACCACCACGGGGCCTGAGCTCCCCTCTCCCACTCTCATGTCACAGGAGGGCAGGGAAGACCCAAATGTTCAAACCCCTGTGGTTGGGACAAAACACTTTGGAGATGTCTGGAGGTCGACCAGGGCCTCCACCTCCAAGGGATCAAGGACTCAGCCCTAAAAAGCCAAGGAGCCTGAGAAGGTTCAGCCTCGTGGTCTGAGGGTGGGGGGCATGGGGGAGTGCAGTTTGGAATTGAGGTTTTTAGAGCCTCTCTAGGAAAACGCAGCCTTGGTTTAATCAGCACTGATTAACGTGTGCTGCCGTGAGGAGAGGTGGCTGCCCGCAGCCCTGCACGCCCAGGGTTTGATTTCCAGCACTTGCTCTGATTCCTGAGAGGCTCAGAGATGTCTGAGCTCCTGCACAGCACCAGGATTTGTTTCTCAGGAAGAAATCATGACCCAAGAACATGGCAAGGCCCACTCGGTGGGACCCTGTTAGAAGAGCTCCCATGAGAAATACTGAGTGCTCCTCCCACAGAATCACAGAATCATTAGGCTGGAAGAGACCTCCAGGATCATCAAATCCAACCCAACCTAACCTCAACTAAACCCTGGCACCCAGTGCCACATCCAGGCTTTTTTAAACACATCCAGGGATGGTGACTCCTCCACCTCCCCAGGCAGACCATTCCAGTACTTTATCACTCTTTCTGTGAAAAACTTTCTCCTGATATCCAACCTAAATTTCCCTTGGCACAGCTTGAGGCTGTGTCCTCTCGTTGTGTCAGTGCTGCCTGGAGAAAGAGCCCAAGCCCAGCTGGGCACAGGCACCTTTCAGGGGCTGTGGAGAGTGATGAGGGCACCCCTGAGTCTCCTTTTCTCCAGGCTGAACAACCCCAGCTCCCTGGGAGCTGTAAGACGTTTCAGTGCAAAGTTACCCCTGTCCAAACTTTCCTACTGTCCCTCTAACAGCAGAACACAATTTGGGCTTGTTAAACCACACTGGAGAGCCTTCAGAGGTGAAGGAAGGGAGGACAATCATCTGCCATGCTGTCATGGACACATTTCTGGCCTCATGGTCTGATGGTTGGGCTCGGGAGAGATCTGTCTGTATTTCCTGGTGCTGCTGCCACCACAGACATCACAGGTCGCAGGAAATGCCAGAGCTCCAAGCATACCAGTGCTGGGTGAGGATGGCACAGCTGGATTCCTGGGCAGAGGATGTGGCACCACCTTGGCAGGATGTGGATGGTTCCCTGCCTAGGGCCTGGCTGTGTCTGCCCCTTGTTGTGTGTCTGCATCACGAATCTCTGCTCATTTTCTTGCTCATGGAACGAGTTTGGATCAGCTGGTGGGACCCAAAATAGTCACAGGCTCTGGGATCTGGTCTGGACATATTCAGGTATCAGAGGTGCCTCCAGTGGGGCTCTCTGAAAATCTGCTGTGGTCAGAGAGGAATGAAACATTGCAACATTAGATGAGCAAAAATGATATCAAGTTCCTGTCCTTTAAAAGAAAAGTATGTCTTGGAATGATCTCAGTTTTAATGACCTAAAAATTTCCATTGGTTTCATTTCCTCCTTCACCAAAAAGGAAAAAAGAGATAAGACTGGACAGAAGAAAAGAAAATTTAAAAAAAGAACACAAAAAAATGAAAGAGACAAAGCCCCAGGTCTGAAAACTGCTGAGTTTTGGGAGGAGCATGAGGACACCTGGAATAATCGAGAAGAAAATATTTCAGAGAAAAGTCTGTGACTGGCTGATTTCTGCTGGTCCCAGTAATGTCCCTGCAGTGTGTATTTGTCACACACCAGGGCACGGGGGATGTGATGAGATCCAGGGCAGGGGGCTCCAGAGGGGCCCTGTGGGCAGCACCCACCCTCGGTGGCAGCTGATGGTTGGGATTTTACCGGGATCTGGCACTTCCTTCTATCCCACTGGATGGTTCATCATCACCTGTGTGTGAGCTCCAGCTGATGCACCAGGAAGGAATTACTGAGCTGAGCCTCTGAAATCATGGATGCTGTCCTCAGCACCTCCGGAAATCCAGTGAGGAAACTCCAAGAGATAATTGCATTTCTGCTCCATGTGCCAATCCCCACCATTCCATGGGATCTGGGTCACATCCCTCTAAGGAGGAGGAACTTTTCTTTGTGAAGTCCAGCAGGTCTGGGCTGACCTTGTGCCAAAGGTGCTCTGAGGGTCTGTGGGTTTCCCTGGGGCTCCTGTGCTCTGTCCCTGACTCTGAGTGCAGAGGTGGCACCTGGGGGGTGTACCTGTGCTGTCAGTGATCTTGTCTGGCCAAGGTGGGACAGCAGAGCTGACCTCAGTAATGCCACACATCTGGGCATGGAGGGGAGAAAATTTACTCCACAGTGAAATTTTCATAGGGTCATTGAGGTGGGAAAAGACCTTTAAGATCAACCCAGCACCAACACCACGTCACCACCAAAATGTGTTTTGAAATACAGAGTTTTGAACTCCTTTCACTCAGTGCATTTGCATCATTTTCTATGCTTGGTCTTTGCTGACCTTGGGAGATGTTTTGCAGAGAGAATTTCCTTCAAAATGATGACATTTCCTTTTGGTGTGCTGTCATTACATGTACCCCAAACATCTCTGGCTGCTGTTCCACTTTGTCAGCCTCTTCAGGAGCTCTTGAAAGCCTGTGCTGGAGTAGCTCCCCAACAGCCACTATTTCACATTCATCCAGGGTTTCTTCCTTATCAGGGCTGTTGGATGCTGCCTCTCAGGTGCTCTGGACCTGTTGGCTGATGGCTTCTAGGTAAGGGAAAATGTAAATTGGCCTTGCCCTGACTTGTAAGTCAAGCTCAAAAATCAGATTTCAACACAATTGATGGAGCATGTCCTGTCTTCTTGGGCTGCTTTTATCCATCGTGGCTACCCAGAGCAGCTGTGGCTGCCCCTGGATCCCTGGAAGTGTCCCAGGCCAGGTTGGATGGGGCTTGGAGCAGCCTGGGACAGTGGAAGGTGTCCCTGCCCATGGAGTGGAACTGGATGGTTTTTAATGTCCAATCCAAGCCATTCTGTGAGTCTGTGATTCCATGATCACCCCATTCCCAATCAAACCACGTGCCTTGGGAACCGGCACAGCTGAAGGAGCACCAGGGCTCACGTGATGCCAGGACCAGGGGCTGTGTGAGTTAAAAACATCACAAGATGCACATGGGAATCACGAGATCTGTTCACTCTTCAAGGGCTCAGGGCTTGTCCCTGTCCTGCCCCACGGGACGGGCTCTGTCCCCCTCCAGGTCACTGCTCCCATCTGTCCTGGGAGCAGCACGGGGGTGGCTGTGGCAGGACCCTGTTAGAGCCACCAGGGACGGGTGATCCTTTCCTAATCATCCAGGCACAGGGTGACACAAGTTTCATTTCACACTTGTCAGGTGCTGACCCCTCTCCTGGGACTGCAGTGGCCTCCTGTCCTGGCGGGGAGGCAGAGCTAACCAGGCTCAGGGGACACGGCCTGGCAGAGCGAGGCACCATGACCGAGGGCCTGCCAGAACATTTCCCTGGTGGCTTTCTAGCTGTGACAAGTTAGAAAACAAAAACAAAAAGAAGGCAAGCAGTCAGCCAACCCACTTAACTGCAGTTTTCCTCCATCAGGATCTACTTGCTTTTATTCAACCTGACATCTCTCAGAGAGGAGAAGAAATTCTGGGAGCCTAAAGCCAGAGGGAGACCACACAGTGTGTGCTGGCCGTGCTGGGGGAGCTCATCTCCCTTATTGCATCTGACACCAGGCAGGACGAGCCAGGGTCTGCAGCTGTGGGTGTGAGGAGGCTTTCCAGGGCTGCAGGCAGCCTCCCCCCGCGTGCTGCCTGTGCACACAGCAGCATCCTGATCTCCCTGGCCTGCAGGAGCAGCTCCCCAGAGCCTGGTGCACCCTGCACTGCCCCAGACCCCGAGTCCCTGGGTGTCCAGCATGCAGGAGGAGGTGGCTTTGGGCACAGCCCTGCTCCCAGATGCTCCAGCTGTCAGCTGGCGAGGATGAGGTTAAGCTGATGGCGCTGGAATCCACAGCTGGATGTTGTGAGCAGAAGCACATCTGTACGGCTGCTTTCCAGGAAAGCCCCTTTTTCAGCCCAAATGGAGAGGATTTGGCAGTCTGGAGTGCAGGGAAGGGGAAGGAGCAGAGCCATGGGACCCACTGCTCCCTGCAGCACTGCCCTGGACTGTGGGATTTGTCACACACCAGGGGGACACGGTGACACACAGGGCAGGGGAAGCACTGAAGGGGAAGCAGGCAGTTCCCAGCCTGTGGGAACAGGTTGCAGTGTTCCCATCAGATTCCAGCATTTTGGGCACAGCTCCTGCCAAGGCTGGCTCCAGTGACCTCAGGGACACAGGGCTCATCCAGGAGGAGGTGAGGGAGAGGCGATGGCACTGCCCAGGCCACGCTGTGGAGGGCATGTGTCTGTGTGGCACTCCATGGTGAGGATACCACGGCATCTGCCCGTCCTGCCCCGCTCCCAGCCAGGTCTGGTCACGCTCCAGGGCTGGAGCAGGCCCTGTGAAGGAGACACCCATCACCCAGGGGCCTCTCTCTTTGCCTTGGAAGGAAACTCAGCCTGTGCTTGTCAACATGACTGCAGGACAAGCAGCTGGCTGAAAAGCTGTCTGCACCACTGATGCCAAATTGTCCCAGACAGGACACCCTGGGGGAACTTGTCACACCTCTGGCAGCAGCAGAGACCCAAATGTAAGAGATTGCCCAGATCAGCTTCTCACTCAGGTGAAGTCTCCACCATTTCCCAGGCTGCAGCTTCTGAGAGGGGCACAGGTGACCCTGAACCTGAGCTGACCCTGAACCTGAGCTGACCCTCTCTGAGAGCTGCCAGGCCCCCCAGACCTGTCCCTATGGGTCACTCTGAGCCCCTTCCCTGCTGCCTGCACAGATGCACCTGCCCAGCTTTCCTTGCTGAGCGATTTTGGAGCAGCAGCATCACACCCAGCTGCCTTTGCACTGTGATCCTGCCCCCAAAATGCTGCTGCCCTCCCCCCTGCCCAGCTGATGTTCTCCCTGCATCACACCTCTCTTCTCCTGGCTTCTCTCTTTCCAGCATGTCCATCCTCAGGTTCTGGGGTCAGTTTTGTGCCCCTCATGATAGGACAGACATTGAAATGCTGGAGCGTGTCCAGAGAAGGGAATGGAGCTGGGAAAGGTCTGGAGTGGCTGAGGGAGCTGGGAAAGGTCTGGAGTGGCTGAGGGAGCTGGGAAAGGGGCTGAGCCTGGAGCAAAGGAGGCTCAGGGGGGCCCTTGTGGCTCTGCACAACTCCCTGCCAGGAGGGGACAGCCGGGGGGGTCGGGCTCTGCTGCCAGGGCACAGGGACGGGGGGAGAGGGAACGGCCTCAAGTGACACCTCAGGAGGCTCAGGTTGGCTATCAGGAAATGTTTATTTACTGAAGGAGTGGTCAAGCATTGGAAGGGGCTGCCCAGGGCAGTGGTGGAGTCCCCATCCCTGGAAGTGTTCAAGAACCAAGCAGCAGCTGTGGCACCTCATGATATGGTTCAGTGGGCACGGTGGGATTCATTTGATGTTCCTGGAGGTCTTTTCCAACCCCAACGATTCCATGATTCCTAACTGCTTATCTCCACTCCTCTGTATTCCCTGTAGGATCTCCTCTGTGCTGGCACCACCCTGAGCACAGAGTGCACCTTCCCCACACCAAGCCCTCTCACATCAGCCCCCTGGCACCACCAGCCTCCCTGATCCTCTGCCACATGCCAAAGCCCAGGGCAGCACCCCTCACCTGCCCTGATCCAGGATTTTGGCCCGGGATGGTGCAGGGAGGGCTCAGGAAAGAGCAGGAATGGGTGGAGGTGTGCAAGGCCTGACTGGCTGGGGGAGATGGAGTGGCTCAGCCTATTCACTTTATCAAGGGGAGGTTAAGAGGCAACTTGATCATAGTCTATAAATACTTATGGAGGGAGGAGATTTCTGATAATGGAGGGGTTTTTAATCTAGCAGATAAAAAATGTAATGAGATTCATTGGCTGGAAGCTGAAGCTAGAAAAACCTAAATTGGAAATAAGATGCATCTTTTAAGCAGGGAGTATAATTAACTATTGGAGCAATTTGCTAAGAGATGTGGCGGATTCTCCATCATTCGTGGTCTTTAAATCCAGACTTCCTAAAAGAGATGCTCTCCCTCAGCCAGGTGCCACTGGGTGCCACTGCTGGGGGACAAGAGTGTCCTGCCCTGCAGAGGTGACAGTGGGTGCCCTCAGTGCCCTGTGGTGACACCCAAATAATCCCTGCTGCCCTCCCAGGCCGGGCTCCCCATCACTCACACCCCGAGTGCGCAGGGGGAACAAATTCCTGTATGAGGATGAGAGTGGGGCCCCTCTGGGATCTGGGCACAGACAGAGTGAGGGCCTAGACCCTGCACCCACTGCACAGCTGCTGCCTGCCCAGCTCACAGCTCTGGGCTGGGGGTGAGCCCGGGACAGCTCAAGGCACACGTGGGGAGGATCCGGAGCTGGGTGGTCTCATGTACCCTCAGCATCCATCCCGGGGAGGATGAGGAGGGCAGGATCCCTGCTCAGTCCCACCCACCTTGTCACCAGCCCCACTCCTGACCCACAAACCCCCCCTGACCTCTCCAGGCCACAGCACAGAGTCCTGCCCTTGCTCCTGGTGCTCAGGGTGGCTTTCCCACAAGCCTGGCAGCCTCACACACTCCTTCACTGGTGCTGTTACTTCTCTGCCTCTTTTTTTCCCCTCAGTTTCTTTCTTGATATTTTTTTCCTTGCTGCCCTAATTTTTTTTTTTTTTCCCCCTATAATTTTCTCCATTGACTTTAATTAAGCTCTCCCCAGGCTCGCTCTGTAGGCAGGCTTCCCCGGGTCTAATTAGACTCTCATCATAAGTAATCTACATGGAAAGCAAACATGTGTGTGTGTGAGAGAGCCAGTGAGATTTATAGAGAGCATGCAGGGAGCAGATGGGTGCATAAAACACTACAAATAATTCTGGTACAGATGCAGAAAAGGCAGGCGCTATGGTGAGGACTGGAGCCTTCCCCACATGCTCACATAAGTCAAATCTCTGTCTCACTCTCTCTCTAGGTATCACCACATTTCCCACAATAAAATCAATAGTGCAGATCAGAGTAAATCATCTTTGACTGGGGAAGCAGGGCTCGGTGATAGCAGCGATTCCCAGATGAGACTTAAGGAGATGTCTCACACTGATCTGTTTCTAACCATGTGCTTAAGACCCAAGGTGTGTGCTGAGGTAATTACCAGGGGTAGGAGCCCGTGGTGGGAGCTCTTTGCTCAGGGATGGAGGAGGGTTCATGGTTTATGCTGTGGGGCCGGGAGCTGCTGCCCTCACACCTCCCCGACAGGAGAGGAAATTGCCCTGAGGGGAAAGAGCTGGGAAACAGGCTGGTTGGAGACAGGAAAAAGAGATAAAAATACCCACCCCGGCTGGGAGGCTGCGAGCTGCTCCCTGCCCTGATCCTGCCCCGGGCTGCCTGCTGCCCTGGAGCCCGTGCTGCCCTGGAACAGGGCTGTGCTCGGGGGCAGGACGGGGCTTGGGACCCCCTGGGCAGTTGGTGGGAGAGGGAAGCCAAGGTCCAGCTCCACCTCTGACCCTTCAGTTCCCCCTGCACTGCTGAGGGCACCTGTGTCCGAGGTGGGGAGGGGACCCAGCACCCACCATGGGGCTCGGAGCCCCTTGCCCTGGAGCTCCTGGTGCTCCTCTGCCCAGGGGAAGGGCTCTGTCCTCCGCCCATCCCACAGCCTCAGGGGCTTAGTGCCCCATCCCCTCACCTGGATCAACATGGGTGTCCTAGGGTGACGTTGTGATGTTTGTATCCCCAATCGTCTGTTGGGTGATGCTGGATATTGCACTCTGTACCTTCAATATTGGCTCTGAGAGCAAAGGGGAGGGAGAAGTTAAGTTTTGTTTTCAGAAACTGCTCCTCTGAGTGGCCTTGAGCGTTGGAGTTCAGCACACACGGCACAGGATGGAGAGGCTCTTCTTTATTTTTTTAGTTAGTTAGTGTAGCTAGCTGAGGTGGAGAAGTTTTTTTTCCCCTTTCTTTTCTTTTTTTTGCCTTTCCTGGGAACTGTTCAAATCTCTCTGGACTGAGGACCCAGGGGAGTGCTGGGGGGCTTCCACCTGGGACCCATCCCACCAAGACCTGCCCTGTGCAGCAACTTGTCCCAGCACCAGAGGGACTGAGAACAGAGCAACCACCCTCAGGGGAGACCTTCTTTATAAATTTGTCATCTCTCCAGAGCAGCACAAAGTTCTTGTCATCTGGTATTGTTCAATTTATTGTGCTGGGGAGTGCTTTGCCTGGTTAATAAACAGGTTAATAAACAATTAATAATTGCCTGGTTAATAAACAATTAATAATTGCCTGTTTCTTTCCACTTCTCTCTGAGGAAGTCTTTCCTGAACCAGTTGGGGAGGGGAGGGAGTGCCCCTTAGGAGGTTTTCTCCCAAATTTGCCCTAAACCATTACAATGGGCGACCATGGGGTGCAGAGAGGAAGCCACCAGAGCTGCCTGAGATGCTCCTCTGTTTGTCAGGGCCTGGCACTGCCCTGGGATGTGCTCTGTGCCCCATGGGCTGGACTCACCCTCTCCCCCTCTCACTGTGACCCTCACTTCTTTCCCGCCATCCTCATCCTCTCCATCACTGCTGTGGGATAGGGCTGGCAGCTGATCATTCCCAGCAGAGTCCATCACTCCATCCCTGTCCCAGAGGCTGATTGGGAGTGCTCTGGTGCCTCTGTCCATCACAGGAACTGTCCCAGAGGAACACTCATGGCTTCCATGAGTGCCCAGCGCAGAGTGACACCCAGAGTGTCACACACCAGAGCCCTGCTGAGCTCTGCCTGGATGTGGGGTCAGCTCTGCCCTCGGGTGACAGAGGCCAAAGTCCCTCAGGTGTGCTGTGCTGGGCAAACACTGCAGAAAGGCACGGACAGCACTCCCAGGCACAGGATGGGATTGATGGGACTGTCCTGTGCCAGGAGCTGGACTCAATGGTCCTTATCCAACTCAGGATATTCTGTCATTCCCTGATTCTATGGCCTGGGTGTTGTTTCCAAGCAGGAGATGAAGGGAGAGGCTGAGATGGGCGAGTACAGGAGTCACACACGGGGCTCACAGGGTTTGGATGTGTCTGTCCCATGTTGGTCTGGCTCTAGGACATTTCTGGCAGGAGTCCCAGCCCCGTGTGGGTACAGGAGGTTCCTGGTGGCAGCTCCCTGCCCTCTGGCCCTGCAGTGTCCCCCTGTCCCTCCCTAGCCCCTTGCATGGAAGGATGGTGTGGGGGTAGGTCGGCCTGATGGAGGGACAGAGAAGGGTCTGTCCTGCCACAGCACAGGGACAGACCCTCCCCTTTGGGTGGTCTCTGCTCCCCCACTCACAGTGGCATGGCACCCCCACTCACGGGGTGCAGGGACACCCAACACCAGTTTTTGGGGTGGGTGCCCAGCAGGAGATTGCAGACAGACCACTGGAGCAGAGGTTTGGGCTGAGGCTGCCACTTTGGTCTTGGCCACAACAATGGCTTCAGTTCCTGGGGACAATGACAGCCTGGGCCCCAGGTGGGAGCACTTGGCTCTTGGGAAGTTGTACTGGGACAGCTCAGAGAGGAAGGAAGTGCTGCTGGCCATGGGGCAGGGCCTGGGATCCACTAAATTTAAAGACAGGAGGAACTTTTGGGCCACTGAGATCTGGTGGGTTTGGCTTAGCCTGGTGGGAGCTGTCACTGGGCATGTCCTTGGAAATGTGCCTCAACCTGGCACTTTGGGCAGGTTTGCAGCTTGAACGCAAAAGTTGTTGCTGAAGCCTCTTCACAGAAGCACCAAGGGATGGACTCTCCCCCTTTTGTAGCTAAACTCCCATGCACTGAGAACATCTGCCTTGTTTCCAGCAAAACTGGTTCTAGCTGGGTGTCCAGGCTGGTCTGGGTTCTGCCCCTGTGGACCAAAAATCCCTCCCAGCCACGGGATTGAATCCTTTCCAATTTATCCTTCCTGTTGAGTTGTGCTTCCTGAGTGTCCCCCCACAAGGTGTTTGTTCCAGGTTTTGTATCATTTCTGTGGCTCCTCCTCAGCACCTGCAAACTTTCCACATCCTCTAGAAAATGCAGACACCAAAGCCCCATCCAGCATTCAAACACCTCCCTCAGCAACTCTTTTCCCTGTGGAGTATGGAATTGGACTGTGAAACTCATCCCCACTCTACGTCACAAAACCCAAAAATGTCAATGTCTGGAAAGGCAGGTTAGACAAATTCCTGGACAACAGGGCCACCAGTGACTGCCACAGGGGCTGCTGGACTGACCCAAATGCTGTGTGCAGCTCCTGATTGTTCCTGAAGCCAGGAAAAATATTGTGGGAAAGGATGGCTCAGTGCTGGCCTTGCCTCTCTGAGCATCTGCTGCTGGTTGGAGACAGCCCAGGGCTTGGATGGAGCTCGGGTCTGGGCCTGTCCAGCCACTCCAGTGTCCCTGGGTGGTTTGACTCAATGTTCTCTCTTAGAGGTCTTTTCCAACCTAAATAATTCTCTGATTCTCCCATTCTGTGTGTGTGGAAAGAAAGAGACTTCAAATGGTCAAAGCTGGTCCAACACCAGTTTCTCCCATGCAGGTGGATCCCTTGGGATCACCACAGGCTCCCCTGCAGGCACTGAAGACAAAAGGGCATTTCCAGGATGGGAATTGGCTTGTCCTGAGCCACTCCTGTCCAATGGGGTGGATAACTCATCCCCCTGCTGCTGACCTGAGGTGTGGGAGACACAATTCCCAGGGAAACCCTCCTGAACTGCCTTGGCCCTGCAGCTGTGGTCTCTAAATCCAGACTTCCTAAAAGAGATGCTCTCCCTCAGCCAGGTGCCACTGGGTGCCACTGCTGGGGGACAAGAGTGCCCTGCTCTGCAGAGGTGACAGTGGGTGCCCTCAGTGCCCTGTGGTGACACCCAAATAATCCCTGCTGCCCTCCCAGGCCAGGCTCCCCATCACTCACACCCCGAGTGCGCAGGGGGATCAAATTCCTGTATGAGGATGAGAGTGGGGCCCCTCTGGGATCTGGGGCACAGACAGAGCGAGGGCCCAGACCCTGCACCCACTGCACAGCTGCTGCCTGCCCAGCTCACAGCTCTGGGCTGGGGGTGAGCCCGGGACAGCTCAAGGCACACGTGGAGAGGATCCGGAGCTGGGTGGTCTCATGTACCCTCAGCATCCATCCTGGGGTGGATCTGTCTCCCAGAAGGGAGCGTGGTGGCCTTGCCTCACCCTCTGTAGGGGCCAGGTCAGCCCTGTGAGCTGCTGCTGCAGCTGGAAAATCTGGGGTAGGTACAGCTCCCATCACCTCCTCCCCTCAGGGACCATCCCCTGGCCGTGCCTGGGATGAACTCAGCAACCTGGAGAGGGTTGGGAGGAACAGTCCCAGCCAAGCTGGAGCTGCCTGCAGGCCTTCTCTGGCCCCCCAAGGCATGGGCATTCCCCTGAGAGCTCTTCCAGTACTCTGCAGGGTCTGAAACCACCAAATACAGCACCAGGCCCCTGTTTGAAGGTGCCTGTGCAGGAATGGTGGGTGACTGAGGACACTCAGGCAGTTCACACCAATCTCAGTAGCTCATCACTCCTGCAGCTCACAAACCTCCTCTGTGCTCTTGTGATGCTTGTGGGCTCTGAGCTCTAGACCTGCCCAGTACGATGCACCTCATTTCTCTGGTCATAAAATCATTTAGCACTAACTGTGCAGGGCTGCAGAAACCCTCAGCCAGCTCTTTGCAGACTCTTGACATGTGAAATTAGACTGATTATTGAGATTACTATTATTTTTAGGGCGATTAGAAAATATTTGTCCCATGTAGACGTTGTTTGACATTCTCCTTAGGTACCAAGAGCCTGAAGAGCACTTCATTGTCCTTGCGTGCTGGAAGTGCTTCCTCCCAAACACACAGAACAGAAACGCTCCCTGGTCACGTCTGCCTCTCCTGCCTTGTTATGAGCAATTTCACCATCTCAGTGTAGCAGCACCCTTTGCCATCGCTGGGCTTTCTGTTGTTCCTAATAGACTTCTAAAACCTCTTCACTTTGCCAGCCCCGGAGCTTGTCCCAGTTGTTTGCCACTTGTGATTTGAGGACTGTCACTCTCTGGCCAGGGGAGCAGGCATGGAGAGGTGTGAGAGGTGGGAGGGATGGAAGGATGGGATGAGTACCAGGAGGGTCTGGGAAGGATCAGAGTGGTGATCACGGGCCCGAGCTCCTCCTGGAGGGCAGCTGGAGCCTGCTGAGGTGGGGCTGTCACAAACCCCACAGCTGGCCCTGGTGGCATTGGCAGACTGAACAGATAGGGACAGTCTTGGGTTTCAATATGTAACCAAAATGTGTATCCTATTTTTCATTTGTTAAAACCGGTTGGGGAGGTGTTTTTTTCTTTATCTCTTGTATAACCCACTCCTCATAACTCCAGTGGGAGGGGGCAGGTGCCTCCTGTCAATGGCAGCTGTTAAACCAGCTGGGGCAGAGTTCTTTATCCCTGCCAGGACCCCTCCTCCCTCCAGGGGATCTCTGCTGTCCATGGGCCATCCAGGCTCACTGCAGGGCTGATACAATGACATCATCCCAGGGGGAGATGCTCCGCCCAGGGGGAGGAGCCAAGCATTCCCACCTGGATAAAACCTGGGATTCAGAACAGCAGCACAGCCTGTGTGCACTGCATTCCCAGAGGGAGCCTGGACCCATCTCAGCACCACTGGGCCCTTCTACAGGATCATCTCTGCTCCACAGAACCACATCTGGCACTGCAGGAGGATTTATTTGGGCTGCTCCCAACACCCTGACCAACAGGGGGTCAGGTCGTGTTCTGACTCTGTCAGGGTTTCCAGGATTTTTGTTTGTTTGTTTGCTTGTTTATTTTGTACTACTACTTTTGTATTTTTAATATTCCTGTTAAAGAACTATTACTCCTATTCCCATATCTTTCCCTGAAAGCCCCTAATTGCAAAATTATAATAATTCGGAGGGAGGGGTTTACATTCTGTTTTCCAAAGGAAGCTCCCTTGGAAAGCAGAATGTAAACCAGTTTTCCCTGGCAGACACCTGCCTTTCAAAACCAAGACAGGCACAAGGCTGGGGACTGACAATCCGGGGGAGATGGAGCTGTGCTGGGGTGGTCACACCCCACTTTGTGCTGAGGATGGCCCAGAGCAGCAGAGTGCAGCAGGGCAGGGCACAGCTGGAGCATCCCCACATCACAGCCCCTGTCACCCTGCTGCTCCTCTCTTGGTGGCACCTGCAGGCTGGAGATTCTCCCTGCCAGGGCGGAGGGCAGGGAGACATCACCTCTCTCCAGCACACACTCTGTCCCCTCTTTGGGGTAAATACAATCTCCTTTACAAACAGCCTCCACTCCGCGGGATAGAGAGAGTTGGGATTGAGAGAATTGGGATTGTTCAGGCTGGTTCAGAAGGTTCTGGGTTGAGCTCATTGTGACCTTGCATAGACCCATAGAACCATAGAATCATAGAAAGGTCTGGGCTGGAAAGGACCTTTAAATGTCATCTCATCCCTGCTGCCATGGCAGGGACACCTCCCACTGTCCCAGGGTGCTCCAAGCCCTGTCCAGCCTGGCCTTGGACACTGCCAGAGATCCAGGGGCAGCCACAGCTGCTCTGGGCACCCTGTGCCAGGGCCTCCCCACCTCACTGTAGAAAACTTCTTCCTTATCTCTATTCCAAACTGACCTCTCTGCAGTTTAAACCCATTCCCCACTGTCCTGTTGCAACAGGCCCTGATAAAAAGTAAAGGAAGTTTATAATTTGATTTAGGACAAATAATTTATCTTCAGTTTTGCCTTTCAGCCCCCAAATGAAAAGTCACAGGGGCTCTGCCTGACCATGTGATGACTTTCTTCAGGAACCTGGGAATTCCCAAATTTCTGACATTGCCCAGAGACACCTGCCAGAGGAGGAACATTCCCACTTGCAGCCTCTCTTGGCTCTCAGCCTTTGCTGCCTCCATTCCCTGGTGTGGGACAGCCCCTGCCTGGTCCACAAGGAGATGTGGAAGGATGTGGAGTGGAGGACACAATCCCAAGGCAGCGTGTTGCCCTTGCCCTGCTGTAGGGTCCCTCCATCCCACCCAGCCCCCACCGCCTCGGTCTGACAAACACTCACTGAGTATTTGTTTCAGATATTTAAATACATCTCAGGGTTCAGATCGCAGCTTCTCAACAGCAGTTAAATAAGTAACACATTCATATTTTGTAAACTGTTTCTCACAGCTTGTTTATTTAGGGTTATAACTCGATTTGGGCTCCTTATGGAAGTGTGACTCATTGTTTAATGTGTCAGCTCATTAGCAATACTTGTTTTTGCCTTATATTTCTGTGCTACCACTAATTGCTGAGCCCACTGTGAGCTTCAGCTTCCAATGACACTGTGGAAAATGCAAGAAAATAGATCAGTTACTAGATAAAAGGCAACAGAAATAAACAAACTCATGAACCTGCAGAGGAAGCTTTTTAGCTGCTGTGATTTTACTTCACAAGGAGACCTCCCTCGTTTGGGAAATTGATACCACGAGCTCCTGGGATCTTGTGTCAGGAGGATTTGAGCAAGACCAAGCCAAGGAAAACCACAGGCGAGGCAAATGCGTCAGGGTCACCTCTTCTCATCAGCACAGGTGGGAGGAACACCTGCAGCTCAAAAGGCACCAGCCTGCCTTCTCTGAGGAGCTGGTGCCCTGGCAGAGGAGAAATCGAGGGGCTGGATTTGAGTATCTTTGTAGTGCAATTTGTTTCTTTGATGCGCAGTCCCTGAGGGCTGGGCCAGAGGTGCTCAAACCCTTTGGTGACAAGGGACAACCCAAGCAATGTCTATCAAGGGTTTGCTAACGAGCAACCCTGACCAAAGCATCCCCTTTGGAGAGGCTGCAGGAGAGGCTGGAAGCAGCTTCAGCCTCCTGCCCACCCAAGTGCTGCAAAAGGCACCGTGGCAGGAGGGTGGCTCCCCTGGGGCTGCAGGTCAGGGCTCAGCACCTCCTCCTCCATCCTGATCCCTCAGCCTGAGGCAGTTGGTAGGAGAAGTGTCCTGGCCACAGCAGAGGTGGTTTCCACCTTGAGTTTTTCTGCTCAGAGCACCTGACACCTCTAGGAATTGACAGCTGGAGATGGAAGAGCCCATTTTTTGTCATTTAGATTTCATGGGCTCTCTGGAACAAGCCTTGAAAATGCTGATGTTCATGGTCACAGTCTTTGGCAAAGCAATTGTTCTGGACATGTGAAAATCAACCTTCCCTGCTTACGTCCCTGCTTGCTTCCTGGCCTCCTTTATTCCTTCCTTTTCTCTGCACCACTTGAGCAAGGATTTTTTTTTTTCTGCTTTGCTGGCATAAGCTCCTTTCTAAGAAGAAAACGGCTGCTGGCTTCCACATAGTTTTATGAGTTTTCACAAGTATTTAAAGGAACAACAGCCACCAAATGAAAAGCATTTTATGGGCGAGAGAATGAAGGAAAAACCCCACAGAACTGGAAGGGTCGGTGATGATGACGAAGAAAGGGGAAAAGAGCCAGACCTGCCTGATTAATGTGTTTAACTTTTTCCTCCTTGCAGAGCCCCCGGGGAGCACTACTGGGAAGGGGTTGCTGGAAGAGGCTGCCGGGGTCTGTGAAGGAGTCAGGCTGGGAGCGACGCTCTCTGCTCCATCCTCCCACTCCATCCTCTGGCCCCAGCACCTCTGCTCCCTGCCAGGAGGATGGAGCCCCTGCAGGCAGCTCCTTCCCCCTGCCCACAGCACGGCGAAAGTGCCAACACTGCCAGTCCCTTCCCTGCCGGGCACTGCCAGCCTTCGGTGTGTGACACTGAGACACGCCAGGCCATGGCTCGTCCTGGGTCCCTGTGATGTGGGAGCAGCACAGGAGACACCAGCACAACGTGACTGGCCTCCAGAGCAGCATTTCAATTAGGAACAGGAAGGCCAGGGAAGGCTAAGCAAACTCAGGCTGTCCAAAGGAGGCTGCGGGAGCCAAAACTCCAGGGCTGCATTTCTGGCCAGAAGTGCTGCAGATTTGGAAAACATCTCCAGTGGAGAGGGGGAACATCCAGGCTGGGTATGAAACTGTTAGAGCGTGTCCAAAGGAGGGACAAGGAGACTCTGAAGGGTCAGGAGGGGCCACAGGAGGGGCAGCTGAGGGCACTTGGTGTGTGCTCAGAGCTCAGGGATCTGCAGCTCCTCCCGAGGGGCAGCTCCCATCCCTGCTCTGGGCCAGGGACAGCACCCAGGGCACGGCTGGAGCTGGGCCAGGGCAGGCTCAGGCTCAGGCTGCAGAGCAGGGAAAGGTTCTTCCCCCAGAGGGTGCTGGGCACTGCCCAGGCTCCCCAGGGAATGGGCACGGCCCCGAGGCTGCCAGAGCTCCAGGAGCCTTTGGACAGCGCTCCAGGGATGCCAGGCTGGGATTGTTGGGGGGTCTGGGCAGGGACAGGAGCTGGACTGGATGATCCTGGTGGGTCCCTCAGCTCAGGGTGTTCTGTGATTCCAGGGCTGATAGGAGTCACTCCTGGTGGAATCAGATAGAACAGACCCTCTCCTCCCCAGGAGCTGTGCCCAAATCACTCCCCAGCATTCCTCACCTGCTCAGTTTTCCAAGGCAGCCTTTGAGATATGCCAGGGCTGCATGGCACTTCTCAACACTGCTGAAAAAATGAACTTTAAAATATGTTAAAGCTCTCTGTTACCTTCCCACAGAGAGATCCAGCACAGGGAGATCCATCACATCAGATGCCTGTCCTAAAATCTGCCTGTCCTAAAATCTGCCTGTCCCTCTGTGGGGAGCCACTGCAGCAGGTCCAGGGCAGGAGGGACCCCACCCACCCCAGCCCAGTTAGAGCCCAAGACACTCCACCTCCATCCCTGCTCATCATTGCACAGAGAAAGCAAAATTCCTTCTCTGGGAGATGTAACAGGGCAGAATTGCGTTTTCCAGTACTGAGGAGGGCTCTGCAAACAATGGAGATTAAAAAATAAATAAAAGCTATAAAAACTGCTCGGCAATGTCCTTTTAAATTATATTTTTTTTCTGAAAATGTGCAATAAATCCCATGCAAGAGTCATAAAAGTACCTGAAATGCTCCCAGAAAGATTTATGGGCACCTTACCACTATTCTCAATAAAGTGAATATGCTGGTTCCAAAATAATTTCTCATCACCCATACTTCAAATTCCTGAACTCCTTTCAGTGAGCCTATCCCAAGAATTACTGTAACGTCAGGATGGCTGTATTACATCCCCTCAGAAATAACCCTCCTGTCTGATTTATACACGCTGGGATCCTTCTCCTTTGTCCACGTTGCTGAATCCAGAGATTCTCAGCTTTGACCCTGTGCCAAAGAACTGTCCCTGTAACTTTTCCAGGGAGCCTTGTCAGCCTGAAATAATCTCATCATTGCCTCGAAGCAGTTTGGAAACTTGGCTTTGGAGATGAACATTCCTGGTGGGGAGAAGGAGGGGAGTCCTGACACCTGGAAATGAGATGATGCTGGTCGAGAGAGGTGCCTGGGAGAAGGGGGGGACAACCTCCCTGTCATGATGGAGATAGAGATTATTATAAATAAAGAGCTTGACTCGGCCAATATATCAAGCAGCAATCAATTTATTAATTAATACAGAATGGTAAAGTGTGAGCAAAACAGCGCTGGGTACAGTGGGGGTTTCCCCTCCAACTGCACGCTGACCGTTGATTTTCTGCTGGTATTTATTGAGATTTTCCATAAGCACTTCTCAGCAATTTTTTTTCTAGTTTCCTCCTAATTTCTATTTTTTGAAATTTAATTTCCCATTGTGATCAATTTCTATTAGTGAGTTGAATTTCTATACTTCAGAGGTGTGAAATAGGTGAAGTAATCCTTTTCACTTCTCTTGTTCAGAAATAACATCTTGTGATGGTGAGGAGGTTCTCAGGACCATAAATTAGTGAAGGTGATGTCCAGATTTCCTTCTTCAGAAGAAAACACCAGAGATGAGAGATTCAGCCTTCCTTCTCAGGACCATAAATCAGGTTTTTTTGGTGATGTCCAGCTTCCAGATGGTGGTCTATCTCTTTTTCCAGGACTGTCCAGCCTTTCTTCTCATGATTATTAATTTTAGCTTGGGATAAGCTCACCTCCTTCTTTTATTTAGGTGACTACAACTCTTTAAAGCTTATAACAATCTTATTTTCAAAGCAAACAACAATACTTCTGCATTCTTCTATCCTACATGTCAAAGGCCTATAAAACCCACACCAACCAAAAAAAAAAACCCTTAAAACTTATATTGTGACATTATTTACTTACAAGTAAGCAAAATATTTGTCTAAAAGCCTCTTTCCATGCTTTTTTTTCCCATTTGTTCATTAAAACTAATTTTTATAACTGCCCTATGGCCTCTTTCCACACATTTCACAACCAAACCTACACAGGCCACCCTTCTCTACCTGACACAAAACACAACCCCACATTTCACTAGATAAAGGTCTGGATTTGTACTGGACAGGTACAAAAAGGTGCAAAAAGGGATCCTGTTCCCAGTGCCACCTCCTGAGAACCCTTGGAGCTGAGCAGCCTCTGTGGCTGGATTTTGTGCCTGCCACAGGCACCACTGCTCTTCCCTCCTGCAAGCGAGTGTGTGCCTGGCTTTGCTGCACCTGGGCTCCACCTGACGCCTTGGAGGGGCTCCCTGGGACAGAGGCTGGACAAGGTTAAGAGAATAAAGTGGGTATTTATTAAAGGGTATTTATATATTTATTATAGATATAAAGGGTATTTAATATCTTTATTAAAATGGGTATTTATTAAAGGCCTTCAAAAATGCACCTTGGGCAGTCAGAGCCTCCCAGAGGCTGCACCCAAGCTGGACCATGGTCACGAGTTTTTCAGACAATTATAACTTTGGTCCATTTTCGTATCAGGGGTTAATCCTCCAATTACAGCTTCAGTAATGAAGTCATTTACCCCCAGTTTGCTCCCCTCATTTCACTTCTGTTTATATTTTCGGGCCCTGAGGCTGTAGGGTGTCCTTTCATGCCCAGAGAGGAATTGTGTTGTCTGATCAAAATGGGAGAACAGCACCTGACTGGCTGTGGAGTTTTAGAGTTATACCCTAAAGCAGTACAGGATTTGAGAAATGTAAAAGCTCAGATCCTAAGGCATCACACCAGCCAAGGTTTTCCCGTCTCGGGACTGTTCCTACCTGGTGCTGTGTGCTGGGGGCTGTGGCTGTGCCCCACAAACCCTTCCCCACTGCTGTCAGCACAGGTTCAGGCTGTGGGATGGCTTTGTGCCCTCACAGAACCACGGAACAGCGTGGGTTGGAAGGGCCTTTAAAGGTCAGGTGCTCCAGCCCTCGTTCTTCTCCACGACCTGCAGCTTTTCTCCCCAAATCACCACCCAGGGCAAAGCAATGCAGCCTCTGGGACGTTCAAAGACAGCTGCCAGAACCTGGCAGCACCACGCTCACTCAGGGGTGAAATTTATTGAGGAGAAAGCAATAGCATTGGGGAAGAAATGCCCCAAATGTCTGTGGTTTATGTTCTTTCCCCAGCAGGAAGAATGTCTTTTAATTATTTGATTAAACCAGCCATGACGTGGAAGAGATTTGGGCTGTTCATCCTCCTTCCCACCTTCCCCATTTCTTTCCTTTCACCACCGGTAACCCCAAAAATGTGATGCCCAGATTTACCAAAGGCTCTGGGTTTATTTCAGCTTTTCATCTTCATTCCTTGCAGTCCTTTTTACCACTTTTCTAATGTGGAGAAGTTTGCAAAATTGGACATTAGCAAAGGGAAAATTACAAAAGAACCCCAAGGTCCAAGGCTGATGCCCTTCATCCTGTGGTAACCAGGGTCTGACAAAAGGATGTGGAAAGCAGCAATCTGCTAAAACACCCTGGAAATGGGGAAAGAAAAAAGGCAACAACAACAACAAAGGAAAATTAAAGAAAATCACATCCATGGGGGTTTTGGTGAAATGATGGATTTTTGATAAGGGGGAATTGTTGTGAATTCCTTGGGATAAAAGTGTTGTTCTCAGAGGCACCTGGGGAAGGTGGTACCGCAGTCTCCTTCGTGGATTGTGCTGGGAAAGCAGCGAAGGTTTTTTGGGAAGCTCCTCCCTTGGAGTCTCCATCCCCACCAGGACTGTGAGAATCTCGCTGCTGCCTTTGTTGTGTGATTTGCTGGTGACAGCAGCGGTGACACAACTCAAGGGTGGCAACACAGAGCAGGGAGGGGACCTCAGAAGGGCATCAAATCCATCACTGACCATTCAACAGCTCCTGCACTGGATGGTGAGCAACCTTCCTGCCTTGGGAGGTGCCGCCCTCTCACCTCGAGTGCTGGGGGCAGTTTTGGGTGCCACAATATGAGAAGGACTTGGAGATGTTAAAGTGCCCAAAGGAGAGACACAGAGCTGCTGAAGGGAAATCAGCACCCACCAAGAGGATGAATTTCCATGAAATTAAAAAAACCCAAAACCCAAACAACAAAATAAAACAAGTCTTAAAACCTCATTGCAGTTTTGGATATATCAGTGCTATTCTCTATTTTTAAATGGTAACTGCAAAGTTGGAAGCTTTGATCTAGAGCCAGGGGAGGATCTGAGGCCTGGGGAAGGGAGAAGGTTCCAGCTGGGACAGAATGTGGACCTGTGTCCCAGCAGTGCCTGAGCAGGGGCTGAGGGACACTTGGGGCACAGGGTTGAGTGGCACAGGAGACACAGATCCATCCACAGGCTGCCAAAGGCACAGAGATCCTCCTTGCCCCAAAAAGCTGATGACAACCTCAGAAATCAGCCTTTTCAGCCCTAACCAAATCTCTCTGTGTTGTGAGAAATGCAGCATCCCATTTGGGGCCATCCTCAGATGTCCAGCCATGCATTTCAGTGCTGAGATTTGGGCGTCTGCTTTTTATTTTATTTTTTTTTTTGCACTGGCAAATAAATCCTTCCCTACAAACACATTTATTCATCTGGGCCTCGGTGAGAGCCTCAGCTCTGTCTCTCAGCTGCTGCAGGAACCCCCTCGAGTGCTCTGGGCTGTCCAGTCGTGCCCAGGGCTCTCTGCTCTGCTGCAGTGTTTGAACCAGTCCATCCTGTGCTCCCCAGACGTGTCCTGAGGGGCTGCAGCCACCCCAGAGGCAGAGCCTGACGTGGACAGGGCTGCCTTGACCTTGAAGCAGTGGTGCCTGATGCGGGGAGTGATTTTCCAGCTGGTTGCCCTTGGCTGCTCCAGTCAGTGCTGGAGTTGACTGCCCTGCTGCGGGAGGTGCCAGGCTCATGCCTGGCTGGTGCTTGGAGAGCATAAACACAGAAATAATCAGGGAGGGGAAAATCCAGCGTGGAGAGGAGGGGAAGGACAGCGGCACACGGCCTCTGTTCTGGTGAGATGGAGAGAAAAGCCAGCATTCAAATACTTCAGCAATTAATTGGGAGTGTGACAGGAAACATGCACTGACTGCAAAGTGTTCCTGTGCTGGATGTGTGTCTGCAAGCACAGATATGGGAGGGACTGCACAGCTCTGGGGATCTGAGGCTTTCCTGGGATTCCTTGACACTGGTTTTATTTTTTTTTCCTGCAACACTGGCCTGCCTTAAGGGAGCTCAGCTGTCCCTCCCTGTCCTCCCTGCCTGCCCTCCCAGACCCAGGAGCATCCTGTGGGCTCTGCCCAGCCCTCAGGGGACTGGCACCTGCTGGCCTCACACCCCATCCCTCTGATGCCCTTCTGGGACTACATAAAAACAGAGGCCAGAGAAAATTAAGGGAATAAGAAGTAGTTTTATTTATTGAAGGGCCTTCAGGTACATTTTGGGCAGATGAAGGTCCCAAAGGTCCCAGTTAGGACCTAAAACCATCACACCCCCACAAGGGGTTGCACCCAAAAATGGACGATGGGTCACAGGTTTTCACACTTTGATAAGTTTGGGCCATTTGCACGTTGGGGGTTCATCTTCCAATTACAGCTTCAGGGAATGAATTTACCCCAGGTTTGCTGTTCCCAACTCACTTTTGTTTCCATCTCTCAGGGCCTGAGGCAGTGAGGTGTCCTTGATCCCCAGGCCTGGAGAGGAATCGTTGTGTCTGCCCAAAATGGGGAAGCAGCAGCTCCCACTGTGTGTGGAGTTTGGAGTTACACACTAAAGAATTTCAGGGTTACAAATATATGAAAAATATAAAAGCTAAAATCCCAAGGCATCATCACCTCCCAAGGGCAAGTTCTGCCCTCCAGGGTGGAGGCACACGGCATGGGAGGAGCAAGTGAAGTAATTTGGGATGTTTGAGGCTGAACAAACAGGTGGGTGAGGGCTCAGTGCCCCTTTCCCTGCACCCCTGCCTCACTCCCCCAGTGAGGGGACTCAGGGCTGCAGGACAGGGAGGATGTGAGCGCTGCAGAGAGGCTCCTGTGTCTGCCCAGCTCCTCTGGGACCCACGTCTCCAAGAATAAGTGTCTGTGTCTCCATGGCCTCCGGAAAGCCAATCAACAACACTCCTTTAGCTGCCATTTGGGCTCCCAGTGTCTCCAGCCTATAATTCAGTGGCTTGCACGCATTAATTGTCAAGCTTGGAGTGCTACAAAGGAGCCCAGCCTGGCTTTCTTGTGGTTTGCACTGGCGCCTCGCAGCACAGCGCTCCATCCTTCAGCTCAGGGACTTGGCACAGCAGCCTGGGCCCAGGGCTCTGCACTCTGAGCTCCATCCCCGCTCCACGCTCTGGTCCCAGACAGCTGGGCTGCCCCTGGGCTGCCTGGGGGCTGTTCTCACCCTCTCACCCCTTCCTCACCCTCCTCACCCCTTCCTCACCCTCCTCACCCCTTCCTCACCCTCCTCACCCCTTCCTCACCCTCCTCACCCCTCTCTCACCCTTCCAAGCCGATCTGCAGGGATTCATCCGTGAGCCCAGCCCAGGCCCCTTTGAGAGCCCCCCTAAAGCCTTTTCCCTTCCAATGTCCCTCTGCCCTGGGGACCATGAGCTGCCCTCAGCCAGGTGTCATCTCTGGGGGTTTTGCTGCAAGTTGTACCATTTTCTTATAGAAATGCAGAATCATGGAATTATCCAGGTTGGAATAGAAGTCTAAGATCATCAAATCCAAATATTTCCCTAATTCTGACAGCTGCACCACTAAACCATGTCCCCCAGCGCCACATCTCCACATCTTTCAGAATCCCTCCAGGGATGGGGCTCCCCCACTGCCTTGGGCAGCTGTGCCAGGGACTGACAGCCCCTTCAGTGAGGAAATCTTTTCCTAATATTGAACCTAAACCTCCTCTGGCACAGCTTGAGGCCTTTTCATTTTGTCCTGTCCCTGTTCCCTGGGAGCAGAGCCCAACACCCCCTGGCTAGACCCTCCTTTTATTGTAGAGAACAAGAAGGTTCCCCTGAGCCTCCTTTTCTGCAGGCTTTTCTCTTCTCTGGCCAGAGATATCAGAGGATTGTGAGAAGGGCAGGGATTGCACTGCCAGGCTTGCAGGGGTGAGGATGAGCAGAGCCCCGTGCTGGCTCCAAACCCCCCGGGTGTTTCCAGAGCTCAGACCATGCCTGTGGAATTCCCCACCTAAGGAACTGTGTGGCAGCACAAATCCAGCCCCAGCACTCTCAGAGCACAGGGCTCTGCTCCAGGCTGCACCCAAGCTCTTGGGGCAGGGTTTGAACGTCTCAGTGCCCTTTGAAAAGGCTCAAGAACAAAGAACTCAAGTGGTTTGGTAATTCACTCATCAGTCTCTGTGCCTCCAGAGTGACCAGTGTGACAGGAGACTCTGGACATCCCCCCAGAGCTGCAAACCCTCACTGTGGGCAGATGTTTGATCTCTCTTGGCATGAGCTGTGACCTGCAGAAACAGCCTGGCAAAGGAGCTGGGCTCTGCAGACAGGAACCTTGGCTGCTGTGCTCTTGGAGCAGCAGCTTCTGGACTTTCTGTGGTCACAGCTGGCACGTACCTGTCACCCCCAGTGTGTCAATGCCGTGGTGGCAGCTGAGGTTCTGTTGGGCTGCACCAGCAGCAGCAAAGCCAGAACGTTGAGGTGAGGTCCTGTTCCCCTGCCTGGCCCGGGGGAACGTTTCTGGAGCCCTGTACTGACAGGAGAGGTGGAGAGAGCAATCAGGGTGCTCAGGGGGCTTCAGAACAAAACCCAGGGTGAGGGAACCAGGCTGGGCCAGCTGGCAGGAGACAGAACTTGAACAGTCACCCATCTTCACTGCTGGCCAGGGCCAGTTCAGGGAAGGTGGAGCCAGGCTCCCACCAGGGGTGTGCAGGACAGGGCTGCAGGCAAGGGACACACACTGCACCAAGGGAAATCCCACAGGGATGTGAGGAATGTGTTCCTCACCACAAGGGCAGCACAGAGCTGCAGCAGGAGCCCCAGGGAGATGGTGTCTCCATGACAGAGATTTTTAATAACTGAGTGGGCCAGGCCCCAACCAACCTTCCATAGCTCTGTAGCTGCCACTGGAGGCTGGGGCTGGACCAGAGACCTCCAAATATCCCTTCCAGCTGGAATCTGCTTGTGATCCTGAGTTTCTCTGGTTCCTCACACCAGAGCCCAGAGACCATTCTCAATTCCGTGAACTGTGGCCATGAATGGCACAGGATGGTTACAGGTGGGTTGGTTTGACCCCATCAGTCCATGGGCCAATCTCAGCTCCTGCAGTGTGAGAAGTACCAGTGCTCCCCTCCTGGGGCTGCTGATGGGCTCACAGGCTGCTGCCAAACCTCTCCTTCACACCTTCCCCAGCCACAGAGAACTTAATTCCTTTCCAGCTGGGTGGAGGTCATCCATCCCTGAACCCCCAGCTCTGCCTTCTGGTGCCCTCCCCATGTTTGTTTCCGTTCTGAGGGCAGGGCTCGCTGTGTCTATCAGCTGCAGGAAGATGTGTTGGGTTCTGTTCTCTGGTCCTTTCCTTTTCTTTGCCTCCTAGGACATGGCTGGGTTTTGCACTGGTGGTTTTGTTGCAGTCTCTGCCTGCCTCCCTCAGAAATAGGAGACAACTTAGGCTCATCACAGAATTGTGAGATGATTTGGGGTGGAAGGGAACCTTAAAGTTCCTGTGGTTCCACCCTGTGGCACAGGCAGGGACACCTTCCACTATCCCATCCCATCCCAAGCCCCATTCAGCCTGGCCTGGGACACTTCCAGGGATCCAAGGACAGTCACTTCTCCATCCTTGCATGCATTTGTATCCTTGTTCCTTCCCATGTCCACTCCTTGTATTCATTGGTGCTGAATTTAACCTGCAGTTTGGTTTCCCAGCAGCTCATGGCTGGATTCATCCCACAAACCCCAGCAGCTCTGTGATCTCTGCCCATCCAGGCTTGCTCACGAGGAGTGGGAGAGCAGCACACCCAAGGCACAGCTCACCTCACACAGGGGGAGCACCTCAGGCAGGGCAGCTGTGCCACCCCAGGGGCTGCAGGGTCATGACCAGCTTGGGCAGAGGCTGCTCTGGTTGAGGAGCTGGGAAGGGGGCTGGCAGCACCTCCTCCTCCTCCTCCTCCTCTGTGAGCAAGGCACGAGGCTCGGGGTGGGTGTGATGGGAGCACAAGAGCTGCAGTGCTGAGAGCAGAATTCCAGCTTTGTGTGCTGAACACTCACTCTAAGGAACTGATACTGCAAATCCCCCAAACCCTGCATTCCC
This sequence comes from Acrocephalus scirpaceus scirpaceus, assembly GCA_910950805.1. Classification (NCBI taxonomy): domain Eukaryota; kingdom Metazoa; phylum Chordata; class Aves; order Passeriformes; family Sylviidae; genus Acrocephalus; species Acrocephalus scirpaceus. The sequence continues at coordinate 4,951,928 of OU383796.1, forward strand.
CACCAGCCCTGCTCTGCCTGCCTGGGTCACCTCCCTGGCCTTTCTCGGGAGGTGCCACCTCTGCCCTCCCCACTCCTGTGGCACCATGGGCAGTCACGGCTCAGTAGTTCAGCAGTTTCAGCGCTGGGTTCCTCAGATCTCCAGAGCCAAATCCACCTGGTTCTGGCAACTGGCTCCTGCTTCTGATGGATGTTTCAGTTTGAAATGCTTCCCAGATCCCCATCCCCAAAGAGCTGCTCTGGCACTGGGACCTCATGCAGCTCTCCCTGCGAACGATGATGCAGATAATTCATCTGCGTGACCTTTTCCTCACCGAGTGTTTCTCTTACATCTTCACCATCTCTTGGCCCTGCAGACTTTTTGGCAGGCTCTTTGCTTCTGATGTATTTGAAAAAGCTTTTATTACCAGCTTTTACACCATTAGCAAGCTGCTCCTCCAAGTCGTTCCTGGCAGGATCTGCCAGGCTTTAATTTTTAGCTCACTTGCCTTTGTGCCATCCCATTACGTGCCCATGGAGGAGGGGCTGGTCCCAGCTAAGCTGCCTCCTGGGCCAGCTCTCTCCCCACATCCCCCAGCCACTGGTGCTCCTGGAGTAAAAAACATGGATGAAACATTTTTTATTCCGTTGCAACATTTGGTGCCTTTCTTGAAAGATTCCGTTTCTGGAATCAGGTGACTCCCTGGAAAATTCAGGGAGTTGTCAGTTTTTCCAGCCCAGAGACAAGGCAGCAGGGAGAGCTGAAAGGTGAGTGTAACAGGAGCTGCCTGGAAGCTGGTGTGGGGACCTGGTGACTGGGAGCAGGGGAGACAGGGATGCTCCTGTGCCTGGGCTGGGGATCAGAGATCAGCAGGGTTCAGCAGTGCAGGTCCCTGATGGGGGACCTGATGTGGTGTGGGGTCACAGGTGTTGTGGGACCAACTGCAGCTTCACAGCAGTGGGCAAATTCCAGCTGCTGTGGGATCCCCTCTCCCCTCCAGGCTGATGATCCCTGCTCTGTGTGTGGCTGAGCAATTTTTCATGATAAATCCCCTACTTTGTGCAGCTTTCCTTGTTCACAGGTCCAGGGGGGAGTCCTGGTAGCTTTGGCCCTGCACACAGGGCCTTGGGCAGCAGCTCCTGGTGGTGGTTTCCAGAGGACATTTCCCTTCCCTGGCCGTGGGTGATGAGCACGGGGTGCCTGTGTCCCACGCTCCCACTGTGCCTAAATAAAACCTCCGTGGTGTTATTTACATGCATGTCAGGGGTTCACAGAGACAAGTCAAGGAAGATGAAGGCTTTACCTCAGTGCTCTCCAAAGGGAGCTGCGGATTTTGGGCAGTGTTGTGAGCATTCTTCATCTGGACAATTGAAATAAGGAATGTTTAATTCCAGGGCTCCTGATCCATGTGAGGTTTGTTCCTTTTCTGGCTTCTTTCTCTCTCTGCCAAGGTTGGGATTGATACACGAGAAATGCTGGTTTGTGTTTGGACTTGGATGTTTATTATTTCTTATCTATTTACAGACTCACGAGCTGTGAGCTCTAACTAGCAAGTTAGAGAAATGAGGTAAAATGGATGTCTCTAACTCTTTCCAAGGTTATTTAAGTGATAATCCCCCAATAACGAGGTGACACCTATATTGTTTATATTTCTGACCCAATAATGACCACCCAAGGCCCGCAATGTGGACCTTTTTCATCCAATTACAGAAAACCACCCAAACCCATGAAGGAAAAGGAAGAAGAAGGTGAAGAAGAAGGACCCAGACAACACCCAACTCCTCCATCTTGACTCACATGTATTACTAGATACTAAAATCTCAAAATCTAAGTTTCCAGGATTCCACAAGGTTAAGTGAGCTACTGTGCCTGGGCTGCCTGCAGCACATCACCCTGGCCTTGAGCCTCCTCAGCCCACCTCAGGCCCAGACCACTGGATGAAGCCTTGCAACATTTTAGCCCTGAGGGCTGAGCAAGTGGCCGTGGCTGCACAATCAGCAGGGAGGGACCACCTCATGTCCCCTACAGCGCTGGGGATCGCTCCTGGTTCAGTGTGCCAGTGCCATCCTCCCTGCTCTGCAGCCTCCACTGTGGGAGCGAGGTTGGATGGTCGGGACGGTGATGGGACAGAGACGAGAGATCTCTGGAGTCAGGGCTGGGTTTGGAGCACGTGGTTTATTGCACAGGGCGTGGGTGCAGGGGCCCTGCTATGAACTGCCACCACAGTTCAGAGCAGGCCAGAGAGAAAGAGAGTGAATAACAAGGAGGAGGAGGAGGAGCAGCAGCAGCAGAAGAAGAAGAAGAAGCAAAAGAAGAAGTAGAAGAAGAAGAAGGAGGAGAAGAAGGAGAAGAAGAATGAGAAGAAGGAGAAGGAGAAGGAGAAGGAGAAGGAGAAGAAGAATGAGAAGAAGGAGAAGAAGAAGGAGAAGAAGAAGAAGAAGAAGAAGAAGAAGAAGAAGAAGAAGAAGAAGAAGAAGAAGAAGAAGAAGAGGGGCGAAGTTCCTATTACAATACATTAAATCTTCTTCTAGACTGAATATTTTGATTTACACCAACCAATCTAGTACAAGATACAAATCCTACAGCATTTACACACAGCCTATAAGAATCATTACATTACCATTCTGTGTTATATTTTAAACCCTAAAAACGCCTCTTTGGACCCCTCCTGCCAGGCTAGCAGGGTCTGCTCTGACCTTGGACTCTTGGTAAGGAGAAGGGCATTGTTTAACCAAAAGGGGATTACCTTCAGCTGGCCATACCATTGTTTTCCAGTTGTTCAGTAACTAAAGCTTGGCATCTCAGACATCGAAATTTGCTTTCAATTCTATTTCACTTACAGGTTTCATATTCTCAAAATCTAAGCAGTCATATTGATAAGGCTTTCCTGTTTCATCTTCCCCAACTCTCCAGCACAACCCCTGTGGAGGGAGCAGAAAGGCTGGGGAGTGAGGGGGCTGGGTGCAGGGTTTTGTCTGGATGGCTGAGGGATGCAGATGGTTGATGACAAGATGCTGGAGGCAGGCGCTGGCAGGAGCTGCCACCGGCGTTTGGCAGCACTTGTGTGACACTGCACAGAGCCACTGATTACCTGAGTCCTCCGGGGCGCTGGGGGGGCACAGTGCAGTCAATGAACAGCCCTGGATATTAGTTAAGAAGTCAAGAGCAGCAGTTTGGGGAGTTCAGGACCCTCTGGTGAGGTAGCTGGGTGGCTGGGGGGAGTGCAGATAGCAGCAGGGGGACAGGCAGGTGACAAGGCTCCCAGCAGCACAGCCCTGTGTTACCTGCTGAGTTCCCACCAGGTATCACTGTCAAAGATTTTAACAACACAGCTTGTGGATGAAAATAACCCCTTCAACCCCAAATTTGCTGCTCTTTCCAGTCTTAGGATTGAACTTTCCAGTATTGGCAAGGCACTGATCAATTTTTCACTCAAATGTAAAAATCCGGACTGGCTTGTGCTGGGATGTGGCTGAACACTCGGGCCTGCCAGGGCCTTTATTTAACATTCAGCCTTGGGCTGGCAGCAGGAGAGATGTCTTGGGGACAGCTGGCATTGAATCCTTTGGACATGCTGGAAGCTTCTGGCAGCTTCCCCCAGAAGCCTCCTGCTACCCCACGGAGCAGGGGACAGCCTGGGGGTGCTGGCTGAGCTGGTGGCACAGGATGCTGCTGTGGGATTGTTTTCTCTGAACCTGAACCTGTCCACAGCTGGGGCAGCCCTGGTTTGCTCACACACACAGGGCAAGAGCTGAGAGAGCAGGTGGGAGCCTCAAAACACATCCCAAACTGACCTCCTCCACCCAGTCCCTGCCTTTGCTCTGTTCCCTTGGCCACTTTGCATCCCTGGCTGTGCCTCTGCCTTTCTCATCTCCCCCCCCTTATCCCAAACTCTGCCTTCCATCACCTGGGCCATCCCAGGTTGTTTCTGCTCTGCCTTACGCTGTGCCCTGGATCCTCTTTGGTCAAGGACACTCCCCAGAGCTGCCTCCTGGACCCCCAGCACCCGCTGCAGGAGGAGCACAGAGATTTGTTGGCTTTCCACATCCCCCACAGGCAACCTGGGAGCTCCCACCCGCCTGGGACAGGGGATGGACTCCATTTGCTTCCACGACACCTCCACCCCCAGCTCTGCTTTACCTCCTGCTCCCTCTTGCCTTGCCTGCCTGTTTGTGCCTCTCTTTGGGCTGGTGGGGAGGCTGATGGATCAGTCAAGTGGCACCTTCTCCTCTCCATCCCAACCCTGCCCTTGTCAGGGGAGGGTTTTGTCTGCACAGACTGGGCCCCGTGCCCGGGCCGTGGGTGGCTGTAGGATCACGCTTTGCAGCAGCTCATGCAGAGCCCTCTCTCCCCTGCCCAGCAGCTCTGATGTGCTCAACTCTTCCCTCCCACGGTGTGTGCAAACCTCACCCTTCTCCCGGGGTGATTCCTGCACGGAGGGTGTTTTTATAGGGATGTTTTGATGCCTTATCCAGGCTCCCTAAAAACAGAGGCCAAACAAAATTAAGGGAATAAAAAGCAGTTCAATTTATTAAAGGGCCTTCAGGTACATTTCAGGCAGACAAAGCCCCACCAGAGGTTACACCCAAAAAATGGACCATGGGTGATAGGTTTTCACACTTTTATAAGTTTGGTCCATTTGCATTTTGGGGGTTAATCTCCCAATTACAGCTTCAGGTAATGAAATCATTTACCCCAGTTTGCTGTTCCCAACTCACTTTTGTTTCCATCTTTCAGGGCCTGAGGCAGTGAGGTGTCCTTGATTGCCAGGCCTGGAGAGGAATTGTTGTGTCTGCCCAAAATGGGGAAGCAGCAGCTCACGCTGTGTGTGGAGTGTGCAGTTACACACTAAAGAACTGCAGGGTTACAAATACATGAAGATTATAAAAGCTAAAATCTTAAGGCATCAGTTTTGGGATGGAAATGTGCCCCATGTTCAGTGCCACCTGCTCCTGACTAGCTCTGCCATCTCCAGTGACAGCCTCCTGTGCTGGGCTGGTACTTGGGGCTCCCTGGGATTGGAAACCCAGCCCTGCTGGCAGCTCCTCCCGGTGCTTGTGGTAAATTCAGTGCTCAGAAATCCCTGGGGTTGTGGTTAAACCTCCATGGTGTTATTTAGATGCATGTCAGGGGTTCACAGGAACATGTCCAGGAAGATGAAGACTTTACCTCAGTGCTCTCCAAGAGGAGCTGCTGATTTTGGGCAGTGTTGTGAGCATTCTTCATCTGGACTATTGAAATAAGGGATGTTAAATTCCAGGGCTCCTGATCCATGTGAGGTTAAGTGAGCAATCACACACACACACACACACACATACACATGTAATTTTTCCTCCTTTGGCCTTTTAGACCAATTTCCTCCAGAAAACACCAAATTTTTTTCCCCTGACTGATGCAGACTCTAAAGCCACCTGCTTTGTAATCTCTGCTGAACTTTTAACTGTGTCCTTGGTGCTGAAGAAGGTGGTGAGACCCCACACACCCACTTTGTCCATCCCAATTACCCTCCCAACCTGTTCCTCCCCTGTATCCTCCTCTGCACTCCAGGCCTCCAGGACTTCCAGGGTTGAGGTGACCCCACCTGGAGCTGCTCTCTGGGGTCTGGTGCTCTGTGCTCTTTGACACTGAACGTTCTGCTCCAGCTTTGGCTGCCAGCTCTCAGGGCACAGTGAATTAATGGTGAACAGGACATTCCCAGGAGGAGAAGGGGATGAGCCCTCAGCAAAGCCTGGCTTTTCCCAGCTTGCTTCCCCACCTCCTGCTGCTCAGCAGCTTTGGGTGAGATCCCAGAGCCCAAATCCCTTCCCACCAGCTGTCCCCTCCCTGGCTCTGGGGAACAGCACCTGCAGTATCTTGTACTTGAGCAGGTGTTTCTATATAGGGAAAGGTTTAAGACTTCGCTTTTGCTGTTCTAATAAGGTAAAGGACTTAGAAATTTCTTTGCAGTCCTGGTAGTAATTGGCTCAGTGCTAAGACAAAACCACTGATAGGTGTCTTTACCTGTTCTTTAGAAAGGCAGCTATTCTTTATTGGGCTCTTTGCCAAAAAATCCCACCCAAATGGTTCAATACTTAAGGGAGAGCACGAGGCTTCTCAGTGCATTTTTGGGGTGTTGTAGTTGGTGTGTGGGACCTGTCCCCACTCTGTGAATGGTTTTGTTCTTTTGTTTTGTATTATTTTCTTCTTTTATTAAAACCTTTTTGCTTTTTCAAGACACACTCGACCATGCCATCTCACTAACTATTTTGAGCCATTTTCTGTGAGGTGCTGGACACCCTCAGAGGTACTGAACCCTCACAGAGCTAAATCCATCTGGCTCTTCGAGAAATTCAATAATGCAGGATTGGGAGAGGAGGGGGTGGGATGGGGGGATTTGAGATAGGACAGCACAGTCTGGCTGGGAGACCCCTGACAATGACAGGATCCCCACCCTGGTTTCACCCAGGCTGAGCCCTGCCCGGCCCAGGCAGCAGGGAGAGCCACGATCTGCAGGACTGGAGCTGCCCAGGTCCTCCCCAGCTCCATGAGCCCCCCAAGGAAGGAGCAGGGCAGCTGTGCAGCCCCCACTGCCCGGCAGTAGCAGAAAGGTCGGGGTTCATCATTGAGAACAGCTCCAGGATCTGCGGTTTGGATTTCCCTGGGAAAGAACACACGACCTTGAACATTTCAGTTTGATCCAGGGGAGGAGGAGGGTAAGAAACAGCCTCAGAGCCAGCAGCAGGGTGAGCCTCCCGTGGGAAAGCAGGTGTGGAATTAACTCTCACCTCGCTGCCAGGTGTTCCTGCCTGCTCGGGGTCTGGGGGGTGACAGAGCCCTGGGTTCAGAAAGGAGAACAATTAACAAGAAATAAAATACCAGCGAGCCCTGAAAATCACCTGCAAGATAATAAAGAGAAAACAAATCTACCCTTTTTCATTGAGTGCTCCTCTTAGCTCAGTAGATTTATTGTTGCCTTTTTAAATTTTAACAACTTGCAAGGCCACTGCGCCGGCTTCCATTACATTAAAACTTTTGCTTTTTATTCCCTAATTCGGAGCAGAAAGGAAGCTAAATCACCAGGCAGTGAAAGCTTTGCAGTTGACAGGTGCTGCTGTGAGAGGAAATAGGTTTCTCTTGCAAGGTGTCCCACCGGGCAGCAGGCAGTGAGAGGGGTCTGCCCTCCTCTGCTCCTCGTGGGGAGTGGGGGGAGCAGTTCTTGCAGTCTTTGGGGTCCTGTCCTAGGTTACACTGTCAGCTGTGCCCACAGTCTGTATTCCATCCCCATCCCCAGGAGCTGCTGGAACCAGCTGGGGCAGTGTTTCCCTTCTCTCCTGTCCATGGCCCAGCAATGCCCATGGCTCATGGGGAACTCCCTGCGGGAGCTGTCTCTGGTTCATGGGCCAGCAAGGAGCCACTGCAGGGCTCAGAGAATGAGATCAGCCCATGGGGAGATGCTCCGCCCAGGGGGAGGAGCCAAGCATTCCCACCTGGATAGAATCTGGGATTTGGGACAGCACAGGGAGCCCTCACCCACTGGATTGGCAGAGGACAAGAGCTGCCAGACCTTTCTACAGGATCACTGCTGGGACAAGAGCATTTCATCTGCACTGCTGCCACCACCCTGACTAACAGGGTGTCAGGCTGTATTCTGACTCTGTCAGTGGTTTTTTTTTTTGTACTATTATTTTATTTTACTTTCTTTTCTTTCTTTTCTTTTCCTCTTATTAAATTGTGTTTCTGACTTGGAGTCTTTCACTGGTTTTGCTTTCAAACCAGCACAGGTTCCTGGAGTGAGACCTTGCTCTGAGGATCAGCTCCAGCATTCCCACAGCAGACAAAGTTCATTTTCCAGAGCACGTGCTGGTTTTGGGGGTGCAGCTGCTGTGTGCCTGTGGCTCAGTTTTTGGGCAGTGCTGGGTGTTTTCTGTGTGTGTGCTGAGGTGGTTCTGCATGAGACACAAGCACTGCTCTGTGCTCCCACGGCTGGGGGCTCTGAGCCCTCCCAGGGATGATGAGGCCTCGCTCCAGTAAAGACAAGGTGATGGAAGATGTGCTTGGCCACTCACCTGCCACAAAACACTTCTGCCAAGCTTCATCTACAAGATGGACCGGCAAAAATCCTTTTCCTTGAGTGTCTCACGAGCTTTCCTCACACACCACTGTTTGGGAAGGACCTGGGTGGCCTCAGAGGGATGCCCGTGGTAGCTCCCACACCCTGCAGCAAGCACAGGGACACCACCCTCCATCCCTGCTCTGTGACACTGTGGTCACTCTGGATGTCCCTCACACACTCAGTGGTGACCCAGGGCCCCGTGGGCACCTGCAGCATCTTCCAGGGCCTTCAGAAGACTTGGGCCATGGCAGTGCAAAGATGTCACACTGAGACACGAAATGAACACACACTCAGTTGCCCAAGGTAAAAAAGAGAGCTTTATTTACAGTTTTCCAGAATTTCTAGATTCTCTAAAGTGAGAGTGGATTGGAGGATGACATCCCTCCTTTGAACCACACTGGCCAGGTGAACAGCCTGTCAGTTTTCTCCTCCTCCAAGAAGGAATGAGAAAACACATCGTGTTTTGGTAAAAAGTGTGGGAACTCTTGACTCCAAGAATGTAAACATCAGAAGGCTCCGAAAACCAGGGTGACACAAAGAGATATGTGGGCTGCTGGAGCACGATGGGCTTTAAGGTCCCTTCTCACCCAATCCACCCAGTGATTCTTTTGATGAAGGCACAAGGAAGAAACCAAAGCTGGGACAGCAGGGAAAAATCCCAGCAGAGGGAAGGGAGATGAGGGAATGTTGGTGCAGCTGCATCAAGACACCAGCTTGTTCTGAATGCAAATGTTTGGGGTTTTCTGATCAGTTCATCACCCAGGTGGGACAAACTGGACCAGCTCAAACTGGGCCCATGCAGATATTCCAGGAAAATCCTGTCTTCCTGGTGGAAGATGCTCCAGAACCAGTCAGCACATGGCAAATGCCTATTCCCAGGATAATTTATCACAATTTCCCTTGGATCTTTTTTTTCTTTTGGAAGAGATTAAAAAATACAGGCTTCATTTAATAAAAACGACATTGTTAGGGCCCAGAATTGCAGGGTTCTGCATGAAAAAAAAATGCAGATTTTAAGACAGTTCTAGGTTGGTTGTGTGGGTTTCTGCAGTGATCCTACAGTTCAGTGCTCCAAGGGGCATGGCCAGGCTCGGGGCAGCCAGAGCCACACTGGGGCTGTGAGTCCTGTGCCTCTCTGTGTCGCTGGCTCTGTGCTCTGGTTTCCTGTGGGTAATTAATGCAATTTGCTGATCCTGGTGGCAATGCAGTGACTTCTTCGTTAATGAGGGATGAGGGCCTGTCAGTCTGTGCCAGTCTTACAAGCAGGAGGCTTCAGCTCAGCAGTCTGGGGCTGGCAGGTGTCCCTGCACACAGACAGGGGAGTGGCAGTGCTGTGCCCCCAGCCTGTCCTTGGGGCTGGCTGTCCCCTCTGCCCACCTGACCAGGACACCTGCCAGGTCTTTGCTTTGCAGGTCAGTGTCCAAAGCAAGCAGAGACGTTCTCACCTCTGGCACCAGTGGGATAATTCCTGTGAGACTGTATTTGGCCAGGATTCAGGGGAAACTCCTAGCGGGGCGGGTTCTCCATCCTCCTACACCCCCCACACTTTTTCCATGTGCCAGGCACCAATGTGCATCCTGACACTGCCCTGTCCTCCTCCAGGCTCTCCTGCCCTTCCCCATCACCAACCTGCAGCCAAACAGCTCTAGGGCTCCTCTGTGGGCTCTGCTGAGGAGTGTTCAGAGACAGGCCCTCTCTCTTTACAAAGTGAGGATATTTCACCTGGAAAACAGGTTTTCCTGACCTGGCAAAACTAGTGGCCCCAGTCCTGCAGGTGTCTTCAGCCTGGCATCACCCACACGCCACGGGGACCTGCCAGCACCAGCCGAGGGTGATGCCCGGGCTTCGGGTTTCGTCAGGGTGGAAAGGGAAGCGAGATGGCACAGGCAGGGGTTGTGCAACCACGAGCAGTTACTCATGGTCAGATGCAGCATCAAGAACCTGCTTTTCACGAGGAACTTGACTTGCTAATGAGGCCTGAATCTGGGTCAGGCATTTCCCACACTGGGGATGGGTGGACGCGGGCACCGGCAGCGCACCCGGGCACCCGGAGACGCGGGCAGAGCACCCGGATCGGGCCTGGCTGCCACAGCCACGGCTGAATTTCTGCAAGGAGCCTCCTGGCTGCTGCCTCCTGCCAGTTTCAGCAGGCTGGGGTGTGTGTCTCTGCTCCCGCTGTGAATCTGGCCCTGAGATCATCACAGAAACTTGGCTTCCAGCTGAAGGTGTCTGATGGGGACAAGTCCCTTCAGGCCCTGGCTCCTCCTGACGACCACGGCTGCCTTTCTCCTGGGAGCAAAGCAAAGTTGCTGTGGAGATGATACATTATTTTCTTTAACACACATCAGCCAGACTGGGTGCTGCCCTTCCCGAGGTGATCCTGGGTGGGGAAGAAGTTGACACCAACCAGACCATGGTCCACGCCCCAGAGGCCCTGCCAAGAGCAGGTGCTGCCCCAGGAGAACGGAGCTGACACCTCTGAGGTGGCAGCCTGGGTCACCCCAGTGCTTGTCCAACGCTGCCAGGGTGAGAAATCTTTCCCTGACACCCACAGAAGGCTGTTTTCCCCGTGTTCCAGAGGATCCTGCCATCCTGGGGAGATGCTCCAGCACCCAGCAGATTTGCTGTGACCCCAGAGCTGCACCACGGGGCAAACACCCTGATGGAGGCTCCTGTGCAGGACATGGTTTGGGTGTTTTATTCCAGCATTCTTTGACCAAAATTTCCAAGATTGGGCCCAGCAGCCTGTTTCATTTGTATGCATGCCTAGGCTCTGGATGTGAATATGAAAATGGTGCAGCAAACAGAGGTTAAAGCCCAGGCAAGTGGTAATCAGATCTCACATCCCCTGCGCCGACTGGGATGCCCTCGCCTGATTTGCAGGTTACCCTCGCCTTGTAGTCCTTTAATTCCTTGATCCAAGCAGCACATTCCATGAAAATCAATGTAAATAAGACTCCCGGGGTTCTGCCTCTTGCCATCAGAGCCCAGCACTTGAGTCAGATGGTCCAAAAACTGCTCTCAGCCACTTTATTTATTTTTTAAAATGAATCCAGCCTAGAGCAGGATTACGTGGATTAGCAGCTGAGCATTCCCCTGCCTACAGAACATGCCCAGCCAGACGGAGACTCGCTGATGGGAATCCTGTCCTGCAAAATGGGACATGTATTTCCATGGCCTCTTGGCTGCTGGCATCTGAGCCCATCTGCTTGGCTGAGCTGGGGTTTGCCCAGCTGGCTTGGCCCGTGGCCCCGGGCAGGGGTGCCAGGCTGGGACAGGGGGTGATCCAAGCTCCTGCCTGCAGGGGGGTTGTCCTTGCTGATGGTGTGGATGCTGATGGGGGTCATGGAGCAGAGAGGGAAACCTCCTTGGAGCAGGGAGATGAGGGCTCTGGCAAGCAGGCAGTGCCTTTACTGGTCAAGCAGGTGGCCTTTTTTAGCAGGGAGGCTCTCCCTGGTGAAAGCCCTGCAGGTTTGGGTGGGGGGTGAAGCAGGAAGCTACCAGGACAATTCTCAGGGCAGGAGTGATGGACTGGGCTGCAAAATTTGGGTAAAAGTTGGGCTGTAAAATTGCTATAAAAAATTGGGCTGCAAAATTGGGCCACCAACACTACACTGGTGTTTTTCCAGGCCTCAGAAGACACCTGAGCACCCTGTGTGGGATCATGCCCAGGACATGGCATCCAGCATGAGGGACTGTGGGAATGGGTAGGAGAACCCCCCCACAGAAAAACCCCAGTGGGTCCTGCACAGAGGGACACACCCCAGCTGCTGTGGGTACAACCCAGTGACAACCAGTATCCTCCATCCTGAAGGGCTGGGCTGGCTCTGAGCCCCACAGAACAGAAAAGGAGCTGGAGCCCTCCTCATGTTGACCCCTGGGTTCAGAGCCTTGTCCCCTGGAAAGGACCTGCCACCCAATCAGGTCTGGAGGCTGTGTGATTTTGGGGGCCCAGCAGTGAGTGCTGTGGCTCCTGGTGGTGCTGGGAGCCCCTCACTGAGCTGGGCAGGGGCACACAGGGCACTGCAGAGAGGGAGAAACTCTTGGGAAGAGCCTTCCCCTTCCTCCACCTTTGCTCCCAGGGTGATGCTGAGCACTGCGAAACACTCGGCCTTAATAAAAAATAAATAAAAAACAGTAAGTGGCAGGGTAGGCTGTCCCTCTGTGGCCCTCTGTCCCTGTCCCTGCTGTAGGGAGCTGCCTGGCCTCGAGTGCAGATCCCACAGCTCTGCCAGTGCTCCCTGCCTGTGCCTGCCCGCCTGGCACGGGCCGAGGACCACGGCAAAGTGGGGAGGTGCCCAGCCCCAGCCTCGTGCCAGGGAAGCCCGTTTGGCTAAACAAGTTTTCACTGACACCTTTTTTTTTCTTTCTTTCTTTCTTTTTTTTTTTTTTTTTCCTTCAGTGGAAGCCTTCCAGCGATTTTTCAATCGCTCTCCGCCGAGTGGAGCGCAGCCAGCTCCCTGCCCGCTCCTCGCTGGGAGCAGACAGCTGGCTCCTGCCCTGAGCTGGCCTGCCAGGCATGGTGCCAGGCGGGCAGGACGTGTGTCCCACGCTCCCACGCAGGCCCGTATGGCCAGCGGGTGCCAGGCAGCTGCAGGGCTCCGGCATTGCTGCCAGCTCCAGCCCCGGGACAGGCACGGCTCTGCCCAGGGAACAGCAGGGTCTGGCCCAGACCCTTGGCTGGGTCCCCTCTGTGTGCCCAGAGGGCAGGAGGTGGCAGTGCCAGGCTGTGTGGGTGGTGGTCACCTCCGTGCTCTGCAGTGCTGGCCCAGCACTGGGGTCTGCATCCCTCTGCCCACACAGCCACAGCCCAGCACTGCCCTACAGCCCTGCCCTGCAAAGGGGCTGCCCCAGGACCTGTCCCTGGCATTAAAGACTCATTTTCTAGAGGAGGATGGGTGGGTGGAGCAGAGGTGAGATGAGCAGAGGCTGCAGGGAGGAAGGCAGAAATAACTCTGACATGTTTGATGGTTTCCCTCGTCAGCACAGAGCTGGGGGTTCCTGCCTTGCTCACGCCAAGAGTGGCACAGGATCCTTCTGCCTGGCTTAGCACAAGGATGGAACAGAATTGGACAGAAGGAATGGAACATCCTGAGATGGAAGGAACCTACAGAGATCACGGATTCCAGCTCCTGTCCCTGCCCAGCCCCCCCAGCAATCCCAGCCTGGCATCCCTGGAGCGCTGTCCAAAGGCTCCTGGAGCTCTGGCAGCCTCGGGGCCATGCCCATTCCCTGGGGAGCCTGGGCAGTGCCCAGCACCCTCTGGGGGAAGAACCTTTCCCTGATTTGCAGCCTGGGTCTGGCCCAGCCCCAGCTTGGGTCCTATCAAGGTTTGGACATGTAGGATCCTGTGATTCACTGAAGAAGCACCAAGGAACAGAAAAGTGTTGAAGAGCTTTGTCATTCCAGACACATCATTCCTCCTCCACCGATCCAGGCAGGAGTGCTGCTGATAATCTGGGATCTCGTAATTAAATACCCTGCAGCCTGAATATGGATAAGAAGGCACAGTTATGGTTTTGTGGACTGTGTCACTTGTGGCATTTCTGTGGGTTGGAGTTGCTTCGCTTTGCAACTTAAGTGCTCGTGTAGCTGCTGCATGTGGCACACTATCAATCATGGGTGTGAAAAATCCCCCAAGCCACCAGAAAATGGAAACAATCTTGAATGCTCCTGAAGTGAAAGCGCAAAGCCATTCCCAAGACATTCCTTCAACAGTGAAATGGCTTTTTAAGGATTTCAGACAGAAGATATAATAAGGGAAAAACTATACAGGGAAAGAAAACCACCCCACCTGCAGCAGCACAGTATGACAGGAAAATTGAGGGTGGAAGGACTCTGAAGGTCTCTCGTTCAACCTTCTGCTCCAAGCAGGATCAGACCAGGCTGCTCAGGGATTTTTTTCCATGATCAGTCAGGTCCTGAAGGCCTTCAAGGACAGAGGCTGCACAGCCTCTCTGGGAAATTTGCTGCCAGGTTTGACCTTCCCCATGGTGAAATATTCCCCTCATATCCAGTCCAAAGTTGTTCTGGTCCATGTCTGCTGCCTTCATCCTCCTGCTGTGGCAGTTGTGGAGATCCTGGGTCTGCCTTCCTGGTGATCTCCCTGTAGACGGCTGTGGAGATTCCCCCTCGATGCTTTCTCAGCCCCAGTCTGCACAAACCTCACTGCCTCAGCCTCTCCCCACAGTGCATCACACTCCAGCCCAAGGACCACCCCTGCAGCCTCCTCTGGATTCCCTCTGCTCTGCTGAAAGGCCCAGACCCAGATGAGGCATCCAGGTGTAGCTGATGAGTGTGAGTGGAGGGAGGTTTGAACTCTCTAAGCACCTCCAGCCCTGTGCTCTGTTTCTCAGGAATGCCCTCTCACCGTGTGCAGGTGAGGACGTGACCACAGAGAGCCAAACGGGAGATCCTGAGGGCGACTGATGAAAATCCTGGCAGGAGAGAGCTAAAAGCTCTATCCCAGAGGCTGGATGGACAGAGCAGCAACCAAAGGTGTCAATGCCACTTCCAAAGGAGGTGACAGCTTTCTCAGAGCTCCTTTGGGGGGGCAGCTCCCATCCCTGCTCTGGGACAGGGACAGCACCCAGGGCACGGCTGGAGCTGGGCCAGGCCAGGCTCAGGCTGCAGAGCAGGGAAAGGTTCTTCCCCCAGAGGGTGCTGGGCACTGCCCAGGCTCCCCAGGGAATGGGCACGGCCCCGAGGCTGCCAGAGCTCCAGGAGCCTTTGGACAGCGCTCCAGGGATGCCAGGCTGGGATTGTTGGGGGGTCTGGGCTGGACTGGATGATCCTTGGGGTTCCTTCCATCTCAGGATGTTCCATTCCTTCTGTCCAATTCTGTTCCATCCTTGTGCTGAGCCAAGCAAAAGGATCCTGTGCCACTGTTGGTGTGAGCAAGGCAGGAACCCCCAGCTCTGTCCTGGGAATCCTGGGAACCCCCAGGATCCTTGGGGGTCCCTTTCCACCTCAGGGTGTTCTGTGATTCCCTGACAGTGCAGGGAGATCATTTGTCCTCTCTGGGACAGCACCAAAACCTCAGCACCTGCCACCCCCCTGAAAAAAAACGCCCTGGAGTAGTGGGAGGAGGCAACACCATCCAGGGTGGAGATGCTCAGAGTGGGGAAATCAGTTTGGCTGCAGCTGCTCTGTGGCAGAGAGTGCAGCACCGCCCTCCCGGCCCCGGGCGCGGGGCCAGCGCGTCCCGGCACGAACAGGCAGCTCCTGGCACGGGGCTGGGGCACTGGGGGACACTGGGGGACACTGCTGAAAGCACCTGAAGAGCTTCCCAACCCTTTTGTGCCTCCTTAGAGGTGTCTGCCACCACTGACATTGCACCCAAGGGACCGTGCCCACTGTGGTGGACTCAAACTCCAGTGAAAGTGCTTTGGGCAGTGTTTGCTCCATGGTCTCACAGGTGCTGCCAGGACTCTGCTTGTAGGGATGGTCCAGGGGGTGAATGAACAGCCTTTGTTTTACAGCTTTGATTTACAGCTAATTTCACAGAATCACAGAATTACAGAATTTCTAGGTTGGAAGAAACCTTCAAGATCGAGTCCAACCCAGCCCAAATACCTCAACTAAACCATGGCACTGAGTACCACATCCAGGCTTTCTTTAAACACATCCAGGGACTGTTGCCTTGGGAAGGCTGACCTGAAACAGAAGCTAGGCAAAACTAGAGAATAAAATCAGGATTTATTAAAAGGTCCCCAGAATCCACCCTGGGCATTACAGAAGCCTACACAAGGCTGCACCCAGGGTAGTCTGCAAGTGGTAGTAAAGATGGCACCGCGGTCATGAGATTTTGCCATTTTATAAGTTTAGGTCTATTTGCATATTGGGGTCCAATTGTCCAACCACAGCTCCAGGCTGTGGGGTCCCATCCTTCTTGTTCCACCCCTCAGTCCATCGTTGTTTGTGTTCTTAGCCTGAAAGTTGTCCTTGGTCTTCCAGCAGAAATGGATTTGTTTTGTCTCACTGCTCCATAGAGGGACCTTAGTACAGTTCCTAATACAAGGCTTCATCCCTAGGCAGCACAGAATCTGAAAATATAAAAGCTAAGGCATCAGGATGGTGACTCCACCACCTCCCCGGGCAGGCCATTCCAGTACTTTATCACTCTTTCCATGAAAAACCTTTTCCGAATATCCAGCCTGTATTTCCCTTTTGAGCTAATGCTGATATTTCAGCAGGGGCTGCAGGGGGTGAAGTGCTTGCCCCTCTCCTCATTGTGCCGTACCCATGGCTGTGGTGGGAGCCCCAGTGACAACGTCCCCCTGAACCAGCACAAACTGGGCTCCTGTAACTGCTGAGCCTGTGAGCAAAGCCCTGGGAGTCTGAGGGCAGCTGTGATGCAGACAGGGGGCTTGGGGTCTGTGCAGAGCTCTGCAGGGTGGAACTGAGTACAGGACTGTCACTGTCCCTGTCTAGGGGGGGGTTGGATGCCACCTGCAGCAGGGACAACCCCTTGGTGTGTTCCTCTGGTCCTCTACGCCTGCCCAAGATACCTGCAGAGATTTCCACTGCCCTCCTTCAGAACCCTGAGTGTCTCTGTGCTCCCTGTAAGGCTCACACGATGAAGCAGATGATCTGCAGGAGCTCTGGTTCCCAGTGCTCGTTGTTTGGACCCATCAAATGGTTCTGGCCATGAGCTGGGATCTCCTGGAGTGGGGCAGGTCCTGCTGTGTAGGTGTAAAATGTGATTCCCTTGAAATGGACTGCAAGGGAACAGGGCAGTACCTGTGGTGTGGGGTTCCTCCTCGGCTGTGCCAGCAACCCTAAATAAGGCTGCAGTGGCTCTGTCAGATCCATCCCATGGTGAGAAATAGGGAATTGGGTGGGGTTTTGCTTTGTCTTTTGTGAGAGAAACATGGTGATTCTCTGGTTGTGCCAGAGGATGTTCAGGTTGGATATTAGGAAAAGTTTCTCCACTGGAAGAGTGGTCAGGAGCTGGCACAGGATGACCAGGGTGGAGTCACCATCCCTGGAGGAGATAAAAAACCAGCAGATGTGGCACTTTGTTACATGGTTCAGTGGGCAAGGTGGGATTTGTTTGAAGGATGGACTTGAGGGTCTTGGAGGTCTTTTCCAGCCTTAATGATTCCGTGGTTCTCCCCTGACAGGATGAGCGACCCCTTGGCACCAGCTGGGAGCTGCCCATGCCTCAGCCCTGACTGTTTCCCCTGAGTGAGGACACAGTTCACAGCAACCCTGTTCACAGAGAGGGATTTTCCTGTGGATTCCCATCCTGAAGTTTGTCTGGCACAGATGAGGGAGCATGTGGGTGTTGGGGTGGAGGCACAGGAGGTGGAGGAGCAGTTCAGCCTGTCTGCTGTCCAGAGTAGGAGTGGGGATGCTGCCCTGCTTGGTCCAGGGCAAGATCACCTGCTGGTCAGGGCCTCAGTGCTGCTGGGCAGGGGCTCAGTGCTGCTGGGCAGGGCCTCAGTGCTGCTGGGCAGGGGCTCAGTGCTGCTGGGCAGGGCCTCAGTGCTGCTGAGCAGGGCCTCAGTGCTGCTGGCCCAGGGGCTGCTACAGGTGCTGGAGAGGGCAGGAGAGGCTAAGGGGGTGCTGGGGCAGGGGTTCTGCCATGTGCCTTCCCTGCCAGCTTCCCATCTCAACTGCTGAACCAGTTTGCCCACAGCAGCCCAGTGCCTCCTTCTTTATCCGGAGGCAGTGGTGCTGCAGTGTTTAAATCCAGATTGACCTGGCACAGAAACAGTTCATCCCACACTCGCTGGTGCTTAAAGGGTTAATAGAATCACAGAATCTCACACTGGTTAGGGTTGAAAGGGACCTCCAACCTCCTGCCATGGGCAGAGACACCTTCTACTGTCCCAGGTTGTGCTAAGCCTTGTCCAACCTGGTCTTGGACACTTCCAGGGACAGGGCAGACACAGCTGCTCTGGGCAGCCTGTGCCAGGGCCTGCCCAACCTCACAATAAAGAATTTCTTCCCAATATCCCATTTAAACCTCCTCTGTGTCAGTTGGAAGCCATTCCCCTCTGCCCTGTCACTCCAGGATGACCATGACCTCCTCAGCAGGGCAGTGACTCCATCACCCTTCCAAACCAGCAGGGGTTTCCCCACGGCCACACCCCTGGACTGAGCCCCAGACAGGGCAGGACGTGGTGACCATGGCACCCACATTTCCTGGCCCTTGGCTGGAGCCCATAACCCCAGAAATACCTGGCCACCAGCCCTCTGCGTGGGAGAAGGGCGGGCAGAGAGAGGAACACGGGCTCCAGTCCAACTAGAAGGATTCCATCCCAGTCTGGCTGGAGGCGGCGCTTCCCAGAGGTCAGGTCAGGGATCCTGGCTGCTCTGGCCCTTCCCTGGGCTGTCAGGTGCTCAGGGTTCATCTCCATGTGCCTGGGAGCCCACCAGGGCTCACGAGGGGAATGCATGGGGCTGGTGCATGGGCTGGTGCATGGATTGGTGCATGGGCTGGAGCATGAACTGATGCATGGGCTGGCGCATGGGCTGGCGCATGGGCTGGCGCATGGGTTGGAGCATGGGCTGGAGCATGGATTGGTGCATGGGTTGGTGCATGAACTGATGCATGGGCTGGCGCATGGGCTGGCGCATGGGCTTGGTGCATGGGCTGGCGCATGGGCTGGTGCATGGGGTTGGTGCATGGGCTGGTGCATGGGGTTGGTGCATGGAGTTGGTGCATGGGCTGGTGCATGGGCTGATGCGTGGGTTGGTGCATGGTGCTGGTGCATGAACCAATGCATGGGCTGGCACATGGGCTGGTGCATGGGGCTGATGCATGGGGTTGGTGCATGGATTGGTGCATGGCGTTGGTGCATGGGCTGGTGCATGGGCTGGTGCATGGGCTGGCGCAGGAGGTTGGTGCATGAGGCTGGTGCATGGGCTGGTGCATGGGATTGGTGCATGGGCTGGTGCATGGATTGGTGCATGGCGTTGGTGCATGGGCTGGTGCATGGGCTGGTGCATGGGCTGGTGCAGGTGTGGAGTGAGGAGCAGCTCCAGGGCTCTGCACAAGGGGCTCTCCTGTCACCCCTCTGTGCTCCAGCTGAGCCCACCCTAGCACGGCCCCTGCACTGTCCTCAAACTCCACCAGGCTCAGGGGAAACTGAGGCAGGCAGGAAAGGAGGGGCTGGGGACGTCAGAGGGTTTAAATTGCTGCAGGCTGGAAGCAAAAAGCAAGCAGCAGGAACTGCCCCGGCTCTCCCCTCCCCACAGGGCTGTCACGGAGCAGGTGACCACATCCACCGTGTCCCTCCGGGCAGGGCGGGACCTCCCGCCCCGGGCCCGAGGGCCGAGGCCGGGCTGTTTGCGAAGCTGTGGAGAGGAGCTGGTGTGAGCAGGGCTCCGGCTTCGAGCCACGTGTCGGGCGGGGCGGGGGCCAGGCTCGCTCGGGGTTGGCCTTTGGGGATGTCTTGGGAGCGGCGCCTTGTGCGCGGCCGAGAAGCGCAGCCGAGGATGCTGCTGGCAGCGTCCGGGGAGCCGAGCTCTCCTCCGGCGCTCTTGGACAGCGCGGAGTTTCCTCCTCCCCGTGGGCAGAGGCCGGGAACGGCACGTCCTCGCTGGCCGACCTCTCCGGCCGGGTCAGCAGGTCCCCGCTGGCCCGAGCCACAGGAATGCTGGAGCACAGGCCGTCCGGATCCCGCGCTGCTTGACTTCAGCTCATTTAAAAATATCCTCTGACAAATACCTGCACAAACAAGGGGAAAAAAACCACCAAACCCACCTCACCCTTATTTAAAAAAAAAAAAAAGGATCTGTAATTTTCCACAGCACTGAGCCACACCCTTTGGCCTCCCAGTCCCTTGCCCAGCACCGCGGGGGTCGCAGCCCCCTGTGCCGGTGCCTTTGCTGGAGGCTGGAGCGGGAGCGTGTCCTGCCCAGCGGGGTGAGGCTCCGGAGATGGGAGCAGCCGCCTAAGGCTTCCCGGCAGGCTCTGGCACCCGGCTGCGCTGAGCTCAGCCTCGCCCCGCTCCGCTCCTCGCTCCTCGCTCCGCCGGGTCCCGCCCGGGGCTGCTCCCCGTGCCCCAGCCGGGCCGGCAGTGCCGGTGCTGGGTGCATCTCCTCTCTCCCACTCGGGTGCAGGAACACCCGGCTCCCCTGGGAAAGGTGGGCTCCGGCAGGAGGGGCATCCCTGACCCCAAGCTGGGGATGTGGCGGGTGAGGGATGCTGCCCGGCTTGAGCCTCAAGCCCAGATGTGTGGTGTGGAAACAAGAAATGCCTCCCAGCACCACCGCCGCCTGCTGAAGCTCTGGGAGCTATGGAGGAGAAATTCCCAAAGCGCCCACGGGCTGCCCATCCCACGGGGAAAAAGGAGGGGAGGGAGGGACTCAGCACAGGGGGAGAGTGCAGCCGGGGAGGGGACGGAGCAGGGGCTGCAGGCAGGCTGGGACGAGGCTGGGCACTGGGCACAGCACTCAGCCCTGTTCACTGAGCTTGAGGCAGCCCCAGTGGGGAGAATCCCCTCTCCTAGAACAGGCAGCAGGCAGGCCTGGGCTGCACACACCCAGGGAAGGCCTGGGCTGCACACACCCCACACGGGAAGGGCCACAGGGCTGTCCCTGCCATGGAGTGTGTCCCTTGCTGTGGTGTCCCTTGCTGTGGAGTGTGTCCCTGCCATGGAGCGTGTCCCTGCTATGGAACTCAGCCCTCTGCCTCACAGAGGGGTCCCAAGCACTGGGAAGCCCCCAGCCCTCTGTGCCCCCCAGCCCTCTGTGCCCCCAGTTTGGGCCTGTCCCCACTGTGGCTTTCCTGGGGCCACGGCCTCTCTGACTGCGTCTCTGCCTCTGGAAGGACTCCCCTATCCACTCCCTGTCCTGCCAGGAGCTCCTGCCCTCCCTGCAGGGCTTCCCAGGGAAAGGGGAATGCTTAGCACCTGCTGGGGGCTGTGGGCATGGCCTTAAACCCACTGCAGGATCCCAGGAGTGCAGGGGCCCTGGCCAAACCTCTTCTGTTTCCTGGGATCTGTGCAGTGCTGTCATGGGTGCTGCCAGCTCTCTGTTATCTCGGGGGTGTCAGACCCCCCTGGCTCTGGTGCTGTGGTTGGGAGAGACTCCCTTGGTCACTGCAGGAGCCAGGTTTGAGCCTCTGGTGGCAGTGACCTGCTCCTGGCAGCCAAGTGTCACCTGGTCACACCGGGAAATCCCCCAAAATGGCCGGACACTGACCATGCTCACACTGTCCCCATGTCCTCCCTCACCCCACACACTGAGGGACACCTCATTCCCCCACCATGGAAAGTGGCAGCGCTGCCTTCTGCAGATGCTTCATTGCTGCCTGGAGCCTTCCTCTCCAAGGGGCACAGGGAGAGGGCTGGGCTGTGGCTGGCACCATGTGGCACCTGGCCAGTGCTGAGGAGCAGAGGCAGCACAGTGCTCTCCTCCGGGGCAGCAGGGAGCAACAGGGAGCCTTGGTCCTGTCTGAGTGGCCACAGGGCTGGCTGTCCCCGTGCAGTGTGACTGGGAGAAGGTCCTGAGTACTGCAACTGGATGCTGGGTGCTGGATCCCAGCTTGTGCAGAGTTGGGCAAGGCTGGACAGGTGTGGAAAGGCGTGGCAAGGTTTGGAATGAGGGTTCTTTGGGGGTCTTGGAGGATTTGGGACATTCCTGTCCTGCTCCTGGCTGCTGTGGGGCACAAGGTGCTCTCTTGGAGCCCAGGGACAGGAGGGCTCTGCTTCCAGAGGGGCCCTGATTCTGCTTCCAGAGGGAATCCAGCTCTGCTGTCAGAGCAGGGGTGTTCAGTGTCTGCTTGTGGAGGGACCATCTGAGCGGTCACCTGCATCTTCTGCACCTGGGTCATCACTTGAAGGTTCATCCACTTGATGACTTTCGTTCTGGTCACGGTTTGAGGGTTGCCTGTTGGCCCAATCCTGCTTTTGTGGTTGCAGGTCACAACAAACACCAATGTACCCCAGTCAGGGGTGCCTGGGGTGGACGAGCAGGACACCCTGGCTGGGGGACGGAGCCTGTCCCAGCTGGGACAGCTCTGCCCTCGGTGCAGGTGTGTGTGAGTCTTGCATGGAGCATCGTGTGTACGTGCATGGACAGGTTCATGAGCGTGGGCACACAGGAACCCATGGATGTGGGTGTCAGCGAGTGTCTGTGTGTGTGTCACACTTGTGTCTGTGCCTCTGCCTGGGCTCCTGTGTCCTGCTCTCCTCCCTTTTGGGCAGGGAGAGTGAGATTAACCTCCAGATCCTTCCTACCAGCATGTGCTCCTGCTCTCTCCCTTGGAAATGCCGTTATTTATATGAGAAAATATGGAAGCGCCTTCAGTCCCTGCTCAGTGACCTTCAAAACCATCCAGCAAATTGGGCTTGGACGCCGAGCCCGGCCAGATGGCCCTGCTCAAACACGCTGGCCGTGCAAACGGGGTTTTACTCCTGGATCCCGCTCCTGCTCCAAGGCAGCCTCGTGAAACGGCGCGTTCAGTCTGTGCTCTGGGAAGGCAGCCACGCCGCCCCGTGCCGAGGAGGAGGCGCTGGGGCACTGCCAAGCCGGGCTGGGGAGGGACAGCGCTGGCTGAGCCCTGAGGCTTCGGGGTGGTAATTGAATTGTGAGGGCCAGAGCTGAGTGGGGGGATCCCAAACTGGAGGGGAGAGGGGCTGGATGTGGGCACCTGGGCGCCGTGTCCGAATGGGATGGGGTGGAGGTGGAGGGTGCTGGGAAACAGCTCTGGTGGTGGTGGAGATGATCCTGCAGGAGTGACGGGATGGCAAGGAATGGGGCCAGGCCAGCGGGGACTCCTGAAGCCCAGGAGAGGAAGGAGAAAATCAAAATACATCAAGGGAAGGGAAGGGAAGGGAAGGGAAGGGAAGGGAAGGGAAGGGAAGGGAAGGGAAGGGAAGGGAAGGGAAGGGAAGGGAAGGGAAGGGAAGGGAAGGAAGGGAAGGGAAGGGAAGGGAAGGGAAGGGAAGGGAAGGGAAGGGAAGGGAAGGGAAGGGAAGGGAAGGGAAGGGAAGGGAAGGGAAGGGAAGGGAAGGGAAGGGAAGGGAAGGGAAGGGAAGGGTTAAAAGACCTGTCAGAGCTGAGCCCCTCTGGAAACACGGGAGACAGCTGGAAAAGATTTAAGTATCTGTTTGCTGTGTGTCTGGGAGCTGTGGGTGCCAGCGAAAGGTAGTCTTATTTCTGATAATATCTGGTCTGACACACTCAATGTGTTTAACAGTTTTCAGTTCACTCAGGCAGATGAGCCTAACTAGGAAGCGACCACGCAGGGATTCCAGGATGCTTCATTAGCATGCAATCTGGAGAGGAGTGCTCTGCCTCTACATGCAAAGGGAGGCTGAAGCTACTGCAGGAGCTGCGACTGAGGGATCCATCTCCCAAATTCAGGGCTGACCAAGCCTCCGGCAGGGATGCCATCCTGCAGGGATGTTGGGGACCCTGGTGCAGTGCCCGGAGCGGTGTTGGGGCTGAGGGTGCTTTGTCACACCCCCACACTGGTGACCAGCAGCACCAACCTCCCCAGTGTCACCAACAGCACCCCCAGTCACTCCTGGTCCCTCACCAGTCCCCTCCCTTGTCTGTCCTTGGTGACCAGCGAGAGGCTCTGGGGGAGGTGGATGGTGCTGGCGATTGCCTCCAGGCCAGCAGCACCAGGAGCAAGGGGCAATGCTTCCATACAGGCCTGGGAAGTGGAGGGGGGTCCTGAAGGAGCTCAGCTGCTGAAAAATGCCTCCCAAAGGGATTGGCATGGCCCTGCTGGTGACCTGAGCTTCTGGCAAGGTTTTCATGCCCTCACCTGTGCAAGGAATCAACCATATCCCCTAAGGTCTCTTGCCCAGGAGTCCTCCCTTGGCTACTGGGGGGCTCTGCCTGGGGGGACAGGGACAGTGACAAGTGCCTGTGAGCTGTCAGGGTGGTGCTGAGCCCAGAGGAGCTGCTGCAGCCTGGTGGTGTGGAGACAGGGAATCGTGTGCTGGGCTGCAGATTTCCCTGCCCCCATGCTCGGCCGTGGTGCCAGAAGGGGAGATTAGAGGGTGAATGAACTTGTTCCACGACATGCACCATTTTCTGTGCAGCAAAGGTATGTTTAATCACATGGAATTGCTGCCAAGAATTAGCATTGAAAGCTATTATTAGGCATTGCTATTATTAAAGAACAGATTTCCCTCTAAATGCTGTTCTGGAGCAAAATCCAATACCTGGAGTGTGCACCAAAGGTTGATCGGAAATGTTCTGCCAAAGGTTGGTCAGCAATTTCCCACCCAACTGGTGTCACATGAAAAATGAAACCATCAGCTACATGAGACTATCCCTAAAGCATCTGTCTGTTTTTCAGCAAAACTCCAACCCTTTGAAACCCTTTGGGTTTTCAACTAAAAAAAAAAAAGAACTCTTGAAATTTTCCCAAATAAAAGTATGAAAATTTAATCCCACTGTGAGGCTCTTGGTTTGACACGACGTGACCTCGAGCATGTCCATGGGGAGGGGACAAACCCTGCTGCTGTTGGACACCTGTGCCTCGTGCATGGACTGAGGGTTCAGCATCACTCCTTATGTGATGGTGGAGAATCCAGCCCCGAGGTGCATCCATCCCTCCCTTTCCCAGCAGGATAAAGGCAAATTTCTTTCCCTGTTACTGTTCTGGGGAGCGAGTCAGGTGCTGGTCTCACCTGAAAGCCCGTTCTCTGCGCAGGGATGAAGGACTCCCTGGAATGGTTTTTCCATCAGAAAACAGGGGTTTATTGGAATAAAATCTTTTTCTGGGAATTTGTCGATCTCGCTGCCATTTTCCCGGGAAGAAGCCTCGCAGAATCACTTTGACTTTCTTGTTTCAGCAGTGTCAAAATGTTTATTCCGATCATGTCAAAACACGAAGTTCATTTCAGGAAAGTAAAAATATTTCATTTTGACTTTATCATTTCCTTCACTTAACTTCCACTTTATGTTCCGTGAAAGTACTTTTTAATAGGCGTCGCTTGAGATCTCCTCGCGCCGCGACGTCCCGGGGAGGGAGCGCCACACGTGGCATTTCCAGGGCCCGAATTAGCATTTGGGGGAATTTTCATTTCACAGGACGTGCTGCACGTGCTGCTCTCCCTCCCAAAGCAGAGCAGGCGCCTCGAACACTGCTGGGGCTGTCTCGGTGCTTCCTCCCCTTTGCAGGCACCCAAAAACTGCTCTGCTGCTTCCCCTTGGGGGTCTGCGCTGGACCCTGGAGCTGCTGGGATGGTGAAGGGGATGGGGCTGCAGGACAGCCCTCAGGTGTCACTCTAGGGGGCTGGGAAGGGTAGAAGGTGTCTGCATGGGATGTGGGAATCAGTCAGATGGAGCTCCTGCTGGGGTGGGATGGGAGCTGACACCAGCACCAGGAGAGGACACCAAGCCAGATGTGCTGGGGGAGGGAGGGCTCAGTCTGCACTGCCCTCCTGGGATTCCATCTGTCAGGAGATGCCTGGAGCAGCAGCTCTGCACCTCTCCTCCTGCTGCTCCTCTGGCTCGTTCTCATTGCACAAACATCGCTCTTCAACTGAGTGTGATCCCCCAGACCCTGCTATTCCAGCCCTGCCTGCCCCCCTAACTCAACCTCTACCCCTACCCCTACCCCTACCCCTACTCCTGGGTGGCAGATGCTGAGGAGCTAGAATTCCTCCTGTTCACACCATTCTGAGACCATCCAGAGCAGTTTTGCAGCAGCCAAGGTACTGAAGCATCCACCAGCCCACAGGCATTGGAGCGTTGGAGCATGCACCAATGCATGCATGCAGCTGGACTGCACGCATGTGGACACAGCTCCAGTGCTGTCTGTGGGTACAGACAGGGCAGGTCCTGCCCCCCTTGCTGCCACGCTCACTGGTAAGGAGCAGTTCACAACATGTGGCAGGATGTATTGGAGCTGCCCACTTCATCCCCTCTGAGCTCCTGTTTTCCCTTTCAGCCTCCTTCTTCCCACCATGGTGGTGCTGGGCACCTTTCTGAGGCTGGGCACCTTTCTGAGGCTGGGCACATCTGTGTCACCCCTTCCCTCCCTCTCCCGAATTGTGAACATCACACAGTAAACCAAAGTGCTGAATGGCTTCTTCATCATCATCATCAGAAGCAAACTGGTTCGTGCCCCAGAGCTGTGGGGCAGAGGAGCCCCATTTCCTGGCACGATGGGCAGACAGGGGGAAGCACAGCATTCCAGGGGACACCTTTGTCCAGGTGCTGCTGGAAGCCACCAGAGACAGGACAGAGCAGGGAGTTACATCTGGCAAGGGCTGTGCTGGCATGGGAAGGATCATAAAATCCCAGAATATCCGGAGTTATGGACAGGGAACCCTCAAGGATCATCGAGTCCTGCTCCTGGCCCTGCACAGGGCACCTCAACAATCCCACCCTGTGCCTGCGATTGTCGTTCAGATGATGTTTGAACCCTGTCAGGCCTGGGGCTGTGACCATTCCCAAGGATGTTGGAGATTTGTGTACCCAGACCCTGCAGCATCATCTGCCCATCACCTCCTTCAGTGCTGCTGCTGCTGCCCAGCCAGCTCTGCTCTGCTCTTTCCCTCTGCCCTCTGTGCCCATGCTCATCCCAACCTCTGGAAAAGCAGGGCTGGAGCAGCAGGTGAGAGGTGTAGGAGGGCATTGACTCAGAATGATCTCTGAAATTCCAGGTCTCACCCCACAGAGCCCCAGCTCCCCCAGTGGGGACCAGGCAGCTGGGACCAGGCAGCACTGACAGAACCAGAGGACACAGCCTCAAGCTGCATCAAGAGAAATACGGGTTGGATATTAGCAAAAGGTTTTTCACAGAAAGAGTGATAAAGGACTGGAATGGTCTGCCCGGGGAGGTGGTGGAGTCACCATCCCTGGAGGTGTTTAATAAAGCCTGGATGTGGCACTGGGTGCCAGGGTTTAGTTGAGGTGTTGGAGCTGGGTTGGACTCGATGATCCTGGAGGTCTCTTCCAACCTGGACATTCTGTGATTCTGTGATTTTGTGATTCTGTGACCCTGGGCTCTGGGGGACAGAGGTGGCAGCTTGGTGGCCCCCAGCTCTGTCCCCTGGCCTGTCTGTCCCCACGGGGTGGTGGCTGAGCAGCGGGGCTGCAGCTCTGAGGGGCCGCTGGCAGTGTGTGCAGCTGGCTGCTCCTGCCCGGTGCCAGGAGGTTGAGCGAGGATTATCCAGGTGCTTGGGAAGGGGGGGCTGAGCCAGCCCCGTGTTTGTGCTGCGGGCAGAGGATTCACCATCCCCCTCTGGGCATCCCAGCCCTGTGTGTGCCTTGCACCCCGGAATGGGGCCACCCGCACCCAGGAATGTGCTGCTCCACATCCATGGGGATGAGCGAGGTCAGGGATGAGCCTTGGGCAACCAGGGATGGGAGCACCGTGGAATGGGAGCAGCTTTGGCTGTGAGGAGCACAAAGCTGTCCAACCTGTCACCTTCCCCTGCAACAGCCATGCCTGCCTGCAGGGGCTGGCCCTGCGGTACAGGTGGGGAAACTGAGGCAGCAGGTGAGCGAGCCCAGCGTGTTTCTGCAGCACTGGGAGCTGCTAAAGCTCCGGGCTGACCTGGCAGTGTGGGCAGGGAGCTCTGAGTGCCACCCCAAGGGGTGAGGTGGCTCTGGGTGAGGGCAGGGATGCTGCAGCAGAGGAGGAAAAGTGCAGCGGGAGGGACGGAGCAGCACCGGGAGGGAGAGGCACCCACGGGGAGGGCTGTGCAGGCTGGGACTCTCTGCTTGGCTCAGCCCTGGGGAGCTGGGCTGGGAAAACAAGGCTGGGAGAGAGGGTGAGAAATGTGGGAGGGTTTTGACTAAGAAAGGCAGGACTGAGGGAAAAAAACATCGCTGGGCTCCAAGTGGGCAAAAGGCTGCAGAGAGAGGAGGGAACAGCGGGCCCTTGGGCAGAGGAAGGAGGTCACGGGTGTAAATCACAGTGAGGGAAATTTGGGATAGGTCCCCGGAGAAATGCCCTGGGGAGGAGGGAAGCACAGGGAGATGTGGGGGCTGGCACCACTCAGGCTCAGGGAGTTTGGGGGTCAGGTCTGTGCTGAGGTACCAGCCTGGCTGAGCCTCCCTGGGCCAGTGGCACCAGGAGATGTGGGGCTTGGCCAGCAGGTCCCCAAGTGCCTGGCAGGAGCTCAGGGATCACACCCCTGGAGCCCCCAGGTGCTGGGATGTGCCTCCAGGGACAGCTGGAGCCTCTGCAGCCATCACTGTCGCTGTGGGTTGTGAAACAGAGCACTTGTCAAGTCCTGCCTGTATATTGTATTATATTTATTACATTATATTGTATCTATTAGATTATATTCTACTTTATTATATTATTAGAGCTGTCAGGCCGAGCACTTCCAGGCTGGAACCATCAGCTCCTTAGTTGCTTGGGTAACCTCAGGCCGTCCCTTTGGGCCAGGAATGGGGCTGCAGGAACAGCATTGCACGTGACTGTGGCATGGAAAACGCTGTTACAGGAACAACCGGTGGCACCAAGGGTGACAAAGACCAGAAGGATGCAGGAACTCAGTGACAGCGTTACCCAGGCATGGCTGGTGGGCAGGGACAG
This sequence comes from Acrocephalus scirpaceus scirpaceus, assembly GCA_910950805.1. Lineage (NCBI taxonomy): Eukaryota > Metazoa > Chordata > Aves > Passeriformes > Sylviidae > Acrocephalus > Acrocephalus scirpaceus. The sequence goes on from OU383796.1 coordinate 4,980,475, forward strand.
GTCAGCAGAGAGGGCAGTGTGAGGCAGGAGGGTCCCTGAGGGTGGGGAAGGGACAAAGGTGGAGGACACAGCGCTGCTGCAGACACCTCTGTCCCCAGTGCGTGCAGTGCCAGGGCTGTGTCCCCAGGGGATGCGCGAGGAGGGGGATGCTGGGGTGCAGGCAGTGAGGGGGATGCAGGGGACAGGGACCAGGCGAGTGTCCCCAGTGGGTGCTGGGTGAGAGCTGCACGATGCAGGGTTTGCACTCCTGTGGGTGCCGGGCTGGGCAGCGCCGGCAGCGCGCCCGGGAGGGAGGAAATAGCGCTGTCCTGCCCTGCCGGGGCAGGGGGGCTGCGCGGGTCCGACCGCACCGCGTGCCCAATGGGGACATCACCGGGGCGGCAACCGCTGATGGGCCCGGCGGGCTGCGGGCAGGACAGGCCGCGAGGGAATGGGGTCGGGGTGGGGGAATCAGCATCGGGGTGGGGATCACCATGGGGGTGAGCATCACCATCGGGGTGGGCATCACCATCGGGGGGGGATCACTATCGGGGTGGGGATCACCATCGGGGTCGCGATCGCCCCCAACGTGGGTGGGGGCGTGGCCCGCGCGAAAGGGGCGTGCCCCAATTGGGGGCGGGGCTGCGCGGCGGTGGGCGGGGCCCGCCCGGGGTCTCCCCGACGGCGCTGCGGGGGCGCGGCCGAGGCGGGCGGGGGCGTGTCCCGTAGTAAAGGGGCGTGTCCCGCCGCGCGGCCGCGTTGCCCGGGGTGACGCGCGGATGCAGCCGGCACCCGTGACGTCACCCGCGGGGCGGGGCCGCTCCCCCCATTCATCCCCCCCGCGCGCGGAGCGTCCCGCCGGCGCCCGGCCAATCAGCGGGCGGGGGGGCGCGGCCGCCGGGCCCCTCCAGCCAATCAGGAGGCGGCGGCGGCCCGGGGCAACAATGGGGGGCGCCCGGGGCGCACGTGGGGCCGCGGCGGGGCCGGGCGGGGGTCGCGGCCCGGGCCGGGCGGGGGGAGCGCGGAGCCGGGGCGCGGTGTCGGGGCTCTCCGCTCCGCTCCGTCCCGCCCCGCCGCTGCCCCGCCAGGCGCGGGGGCACTCCCCTCCCCCGCCCTCCCCCCGCCCCTCCGGGCCCTCCCCCTGTGTCACGGCGGCGCCCGCATTCGGGAACGGGCACGGCGGAGGGAGGGAAGGAAGGGAGCGAGCGAGCGCGGCCGCCCCAGCATGTGGCCCGCCCGCGCCGTGGCGGGCAGCTCGGCGGCGGCGGCGGCGGGCAGGTGCGCGGCCGCTGAAGCGGAGCGGGGGGGCGTAGGGGCGGGAGCCGCCCGCCGCCGCCCTCGCCGGCGCTGTCAGGTGCGTGCCGCCCGCCAGCATGGCTCCGCCGCGCCGCCGGACCTAGCGCCGGGCCGCCCGCGGGAGGCTGCGCCGCCGCGCCGAGGGCTCCCCACTATATCGTCCCGCTTCCCCGCTTAGGTGCCCCGCCGCCC